>CM045760.1:146075297-146658261 GCA_025200525.1 Camellia lanceoleosa | reverse complement strand
GGCTCTCTCATGTTAGTATAAGTCCATTTTGCATCGTATGCCATTTTAGTCTCATTGCATTCCAGATGCCATTGCTCGGTTTGTATGCCCGTGTGCACGCATTTCGAGGCACTTCATTTTCATCCATCGGTCTCTTACGCGAGTGTGGCCGAGGCTCACTCACGCGTTAGTATAAGTCCATTTTGCATCCTGTATGCCATTTTAGTCCTATTGCATTCATGCCATTTTTCTCGGTTTATGCGTGCACTGGCATGCATTTCGAGACATCTCATTTTAGTCTCATTGTATATCATATTTCGTGCCGCTTTCATGCCTTTATGCCATTGCTGCTTATGACCAAGATCACGATTTTGAGGCATCTCATTTTCATCCGGCCTCTTATGTGAGTGTAATCGAGGCTCTCATGTTAGTGTAAGTCCATTTGCATTAAGTATGCCATTACATGCCTCAGATCATCGCCGTTCAAGGCGTGCGATGCACGATTTCGAGGCATCTCATTTTCATAGCATTGTGCGAGCTAGGATTGTATTTTAGTTGCATTTATGCATATCATGCATATTGCATCATGTTCGATAGGAGTTAGCCCGCACGAGAAACAAGGCACGCTCAGACTCGAAAGTGATGGAACGGGTCTCAATTCCCAAGTCACCGACACTCGGATTACCCATGAAGGAGTTAGGTTTTGTTGTAGCATTCATATGCATTCATCCCATATTGAGTTGTGCAATCCGACTCTACCATCATGCATCGATATGAGTGATTGGTGGCACGAGGATCGAGGCATGCATATATTTGTGAAATACATTGCTATCTCTCTGTTGCTGACAAAATGGAGAATCAAGAACTTTTCGAGTCCGCACGATTTCGAGAAACATTGCAAACAGAGGCTAATTGGGGCATCCCTGGATTTCAAGAAAGCAATTCAACATGCATCATTTCATTATCCGGAGCAGAGTCACGCTCGCTTGTATGCATGCCATAATTTTTTTTTCCTTAATTTGTTAATTAATTAGGATTGTAATATTTTGGACTGTGTTATTCTTTTATTCGGACTGTATTATTATTTATTCGGACCCTCTGCGCGAGGGCATAATTGTACTAAGTGTGGGTGAGTGTGATGTATGTCTTCCAACCCCACGTCTTTCTTCCCTTTTATTTACTCGCTTATGATGGTTAGCTATAGGGCATATTTCAATTAACATCTGATGATGACAAAGATGTTTGCATCATTCATCATTTTGCATGCACGCTCTACAAGATCATACAAACTGCATTTGTATTTCAAATCCAAATTGAATACGTGTTAGTTGTAGCATTTCATATGCCATACTTAGAATAGCCGAGCCTGTTATGAGTTGCATCTTTGCATGTGTTGCATTAGGCAATTCTGTATACTTAGGATCATGCATGATTTCTAATGAGCTTTTGTTTTGGCTTGGAGTACTCGGTGAGTTTTATGCTTTAGCATCCTTGCATGCGTGTGAGTGTTGCCATGAATAGCATGCTTACCATGAGGCTATTTGCTTATGTGATATAACTGCCTAAATGCCTGTGGGTGGAGGTTGAGTTACTTGAATTGGAACAATTCATCGAATGTTTGTTTTATGCCCACTAGATAGTGGCAAAATCACGTTTTTCTAAGCCCACCTGAGGGTGGCAAATCGCCTTAGCCTACTGCGGGTAGCACCATCAAACCGTTTTTCAAACAAACAAACATGAAATGTTTTGTTCCAATTCAGCGATTCATTTATACTTGTATGTCGCATCACATAGTAACCTAGGCTAATAATCGAATAAGAACTCACAATATTTTCAAAATCGATATCATGGTTAGTAGAGGCGGTCTTTGACGCGGCGAAATGCTCACGGCGACCTTCCCTAATCGTACCCAAGTTCGAGCCGAGGCAACTTTGGTGATAGCCGGACACGTGGCCTTTTGGCACCGAGTCGGGGTTTCCTAAATTTCCCATTTTAAAAACATTTAGGTGGCGCATCAGATTCCGCAAAGCGTACCATGTTTGGCACTTCAAAATCGCTTCTCAAAACGATTTGCCGATTTGAACTTTGGTTCAAGATTAAGAACCGCACATTTGAGTCCCCTTCGAATCAGAGCGACCTAACATCAACCAGAACGGGGACTTCGCGACTTTTCTCCCGGATGCGTCAGACGTTCATAAATACGGTCTTGAAATCTTCCCAAGCAAACGCTGCATCGAGATCAACGATGGAATCTGAGTTTATTGCTTTGATAAAGCAATCAAGAAGCCGAATGGCTTCACCAGCTTTGTCGGTGATATTCCACGTTGGTCGGTGACCGTGCTACCCATCCGATTCATCAGGACAACCAATCCTGATTAAAAGGGCACAAGAGTAATATGTATATTGGAAAGTCTAAACATATTTGTCATAGACATAACTCCATACAACAACTGCTCTCGAATGGAGTTGTCACTTTAGACTATGTAAAGTCTTAGGACAACATTGGATCCACTAACTAAAGGGTTAAATCGAGTGCTAGTAGAGAAGTTGTCAGAAGGAATGTGGTTAAGGCCTTTAGTGTAAAATGTTGCCGAAATGGAAATCCAACCTAGTTGACTGGAGATCCCAAGATCTAGGTTTAATGGGACAACGTAATTGCATGTAATGGTGGTATGTCACTGAGGAGGTTAAACCTCCAGCCATTCCTTTTATCAGTGATACCTGCAAGTATAGAGGTTAAGTTGAGCTTTTAATGACTCTAGTGTGTTTAGTTGTTGAGCTGAGTATAGCAGGATACTCAAGTAGAGTTACCTATGCAAGTGTGAAGTGAGGCCGCTTCTATAAGAATTGACAGGGCGCAATTCTTTAAACCACTCACTGAACCAGGCTAGTGTTCCAGGGCCAAACTAGACACAATAGTGAGAACAGAACTATGGTTGGAATAATTCATATGTGAGGTTTGTTGTCTTAGTTTACATAAACGGCAAAACAATTCAAGACTTCGTGTTCACTGGGCAGCCAGTAAATCTGATAGACTTCATTAGGAGGGTTTCAAAGCCAAAAGCTACATTTTCCGATGCCGGGATTATTCCGTTGCACTCTTTCCGAGTCTTTGTTGTTAAGCGTTGTTGTTATTCGGTCAATTTTTATTCATGTGGAGGATTGTTGGAAAAATAATGAATTTTTAGTGACTTTAATGTAATATTAAAGTGGGTGCCAATCCTCAATTGAGGTGGAGTAAAGTGTGTTTAGATTCCTTGTAGTGAGATCTTTACACCACAAAAAGAACGACCAAAAATCATTAAGATTTGAATAAGAAATAGACTCATTAAGTTGGCCTTATGAAAAAGGTGTTGGGAAAAGTGTAAAACCTCTATTCCACATTGATTATAGAGGGGAGCATTGATGGGTATTTAAATCCCATTTTTTGCCTTAGGGTATGAGCCCTTTGGGGCATTCAAATTTTCCAAAGGAAGAGAGTTATGGATGCTTTAAGGATGGACTTGGGCCAAGACTATGGTCCAAGTTGGTTATGCAAAAATTGCCCCACTCGCGCACGCGCACGCCGTCCGTCCGCCCGCCCTGGACCAGACCAAGCCGGGTCCGGGTCCGTGATCTGTAGGTCATGGGTTGTGGATCTTGGACCTTGGGACTTGGGGCTTGGGCTTGGGCTTGAAGCTTAAGCTTGAGCTTGCTGGAATGGATTGAATGTGAGGCTTGGGCTTGGCACTCATTTTAATTTTTGGGCCAAGTCAAATGTGTGAGTAGGAATATATACACAAAACTTAGTGTGTATAGCTAGTAACTCCTCTATTGATGATGGAATTAAAGAATTAATCAGGTTAATCTGAAATTAATTCCTACATTTGCTGCAGGAGGCTTCTCCTCTCTCCATCTCCATGTGTATAAAAGGAGACCCTTCTTCTTTATTCTGGTTACTAGAATTTGTTGCTCTTCCTGTCAAAAGTTTCCTTCAGTTTATATTATTATATTCTTCCTATGAGAGAGGGCTGCAAAGTTTTGTTTGCCGAAGCTATTCAGTTAGTGCATTGCGTAGCTGGTCCAACCATCGTATCCTGGGAGACAGACGTCAAACAACCTCCAGCACCCAACCGGTGAGGCGGCGAATCTGTTTTAAGGACCTTGTCTAGTCGGGCTTCGGTTTGTTTTTCTGTTGCTCTTTTATTTATGTATTTCTGTTTGTCTACTTGTAATTTCGAGCATGTTGTTGTAATCTATACTTCAAATATAAAGTATGAATTTATTTGTTCTATGTGATCCCATAATTTATACAACAGGTTCACGATTAGATCTCGATTGATCAGATCTCTAAAGTGGACAATTGATGGCTCTTTTTTTTTTTTTTGGCCCATTTCCCCCTCATGTTTTGTTGTTTAAAACTGGGTCAAAGGAGATGTTTGATAGCTTTTTCCTCTCTTCGACTCTATTTGTCATGTGATTAATGTTAGAAACCCAAAAGTTTTACCAAATTTTTTCACATTTGATAAAATTTCTTGTCATATTCCTTTGTTAACATTTCTGTAATTTCCAAATATTTTTAATAATCAATATAACTAAAAAGTTTTTACATTACAAATTGACTTATAAATTATAGTGAAATATCAACCAAAAAACAAATGATATCATAATTAATACAATTTATAGCTATTTTTTATTGTAAATAAATATCACTTGATAGCTAATTTTAAACAAATGATATCATCTTTAAATCACACAGAATACAACATTACTACAATTTATAGCTAATTTTTTTCTCTATTGTAAGTAAATATCACTTGATAGATTATTTAGTAGAATTACAACAATTTATAGCTATTTTTTTAATATATATTTGATGATAATATTACATAATTTTATGATAATCTTACATTAAATTTTTTTATCCAAATATTTTATTACCATAAAAAAAGGTCAATACCACATGCGTACACAATATCCTCCTTTACATGTATAATGCACATGTTGCATCATCCGTTGCATCTACAGCAGACACCTGTATTGAAAATATAATATATTAAATACATCATTTACCACAATTTCACTTGTTTATAGTGAAGTTTAGTCCTAATTGTGCTCAAGCTCTGTTGAAGCTCTTTGTTGAAGCTCTGTTATACTTACGAACTTCTTCTTCAACAATAGGTTTCCTTTTAACTCTAATACTCAAAATTACAGTTCGTTTCATGCATTTACCTATTTAACTTGTTCATAATTTCTATTTATGATACTTCTTAATTTATACTTTTACCGAATGTGATTATTTGCACATTCATTCTTCACAACTTCTTTTTATTATTTTGCATGTATTAAAGTCTAAGAAAAATCAAATTTTATTTTAATCGTTCATTCTAATTCTATATTTTGGGTTAGCTTCCACATATTGTTCACCATGTGCTCGCCAATATGTGTAAACCACAAATTCACATGTGTTGCCACATCTCACATGTGCAGATGCTATTAGAAAATCAAGACAATAGTGACATCTGTATTTCCATCTACCAATACAATGTAATCTTTAATAATGGCCCAAATTATCGTTCACAAATGAAAAAAAATACACTTAACCATACAAGAATTGCTAGAAAGGTAGACGATATTCATAGGACAAAAATTTTACAATGATTCACGATCAAAAAGTGCCAAAATATTAATAGAAGAGCACCAAAAAAAAACCATTAATTGTTTTACGATAACCATGAAGTGGTTCAAAATAATGCAGGGAGAAAGAGATAATAGGGAATAAAATAATCTAAAGAGCGAAAAACAAAAACAAAAAAAAAAAAAAAACCTCTTAAAACTTTTCTTAGAAACAAAAGTTGTTAAATCCTAAAAGGTCAGAAGATTAATTACAGCTATTGGTCAATCACAGCTAGCAAGTAATTTACCATTTCAAGTCAAAAACTACAAGTTCCAAAAACAAAAATATAAATAAATAAATAAAATACAATCCAAAAACTAATCACACTCTCCAACTATAATTGGTCAAGTAGCGGTAAGTTGGCTGAAAGACCAACAAGAATATACCAACATTTTAGGCCAACAACAATGTTACTCTATTTATCAATATTACTTGACAATAATGAGACCTTGAAATTATTTTTCCCACTTTTTCTCCACAAATCCTAATATAAATCCAAGATCCAAACACAACCTAAAAGCTATGTGGTAATGTAAATAAATTCCTACTTTCCAGCCAAACTTAAAATGTGGAAAAATAAAAAAAATCATATCTCCTGGGCCAAAACAAAATTAGTTTCAACCGCAAAGAAATATCATATTCAAGCAAAACGTTAGCCACTGTGTTAGAATGGTTGAAAGAAATAAGGAAAATATGTATTTGTATTATATTAAATTGAATTGAATACAATAGGAGAGCCTGTATTTATAGGCTGAATACAAACCTAGATAAGTATAGAAGGAGATATAGATAGAGTACAAGGAGATAGAGAGAGATAGAGATAAGCTATATCTACAATACAAGGAGATAAGTATAACTCTAAATCTAATATATACATTAATAGCCCCCTTCAAACTCAAGGTGGGTAAGCCTCAACCAACTTGAGTTTGGAAACTAGAAGGTTGATCAGTAGAAGAAATAGGGAGAAGATGAACAGTGCCACGTGTAACATGTTGTCGAATGAAATGATAATCAATCTCAATATGTTTGGTGCGATCATGGAAGACATCATTGCGAGCAATCTGAATGGCACTCTGATTGTCACAATAGAGAGAGGTGGCACTAGGGAAAGAAACACCCATATCAATAAGGAGCCAGCGAAGCCATAAAAGTTCCTGAGTAGTGTCAGCAAGAGTGCGGTATTCAACTAGTGAGGGATTGTTTCTTGCTGCGCCAAGTAAGAAGAGAATCTCCTAAGAAAAAACAAAAACCAGTGGTGAAGCATCGATCAGTAGGATCTCCAGCCCAATCAGCATTAGAAAAGGCACGAAGCACAAGAGAAGAGTGAGCAGAGTAGTGGAGTCCATAGAACATAGTGCCTTTGAGGTAGCAAAGTATGCGAAGTAGAGTAGTGTAATGTGGGGTGTCGGGAGCCGACATGTACTGACTAACAAGATGGACAACATAGGCAATGTCAGGATGAGTCACAGTGAGATAGACAAGACTACCAACTAGCTGACGATATAAGGTAGCATCAGACAACAAGTGATCGTCAAGAGGTGTGAGATGAGTCTGAGGGTCAACTAGAGTAGAAGTAGTCTTACAATCAGTAAGACCAGCACGAGTCAAGAGATTAGAGGCATACTTGGCCTGGGTGAGAAAGTAGCCAGAAGGATCATAAGAAATTTCCAAGCCAAGGAAGTAACTAAGCAAACCTAAATCTTTCATCTCAAACTGGCGACTAAAAAACTCTTTGAGACTAGAGATACCCACTGTGTCATCACCAGTGATGATCATGTCATTAACATAGAAAAGAAGAAGAATAACACCACGCTTTGTCTTGCGTATAAAATAAGCGGAATCATAGGCACTGGAAGAGAATCCAAAGTCACTAATGGTAGAACTGAACTTGGCAAACCAGGCACGAGGAGCTTGTTTCAAACTATATAAAGCACGACGAAGTTTACAAACCTTGGTGCGGAATGAGGAACCGGATGAGGTCAGCATATAAACTTCCTCGAGATCGCCATTAAAAAGGCATTCTTGACATCCATCGACAAAGACTCAAGAAAGCAAAATAAGGCCGAAACAACAGGAGCAAATACTTCCTCGTAATCAATCTCATATTCTTGAGTAAACCCCCGAGCAACAAGACGAGCTTTGTAACACTCAATGGAACCATCAGAGTGGGTTTTGATCTTGTAAACCCATTTGCAACTAATAACACTCTTGCCAAGTAGAAGGTCAGCTACATCCCAGGTATGAGTTTTATCTAAAGCCTGCAGTTCATCACTCATAGCTTGCTGCCAAAGAGGGTTAGACCAAGCCTCTTGACAGGAAGTAGGCTCATGAGAAAAAAAGCAGTGGAACCAACAATGAAATCACAAAGAAGTACAGAAGGTTGTGTTACCTGAGTAGAATGACGAAGAGGTACCTCTGGTGCAAAAGATGATGTATGAGGCTTACTAGGAGAGGGAATGATAACAAGAGTAAGAGGTGGGGTAGGAGCAGGTGAAGAAGCTGGCTCAGGATAAAGGAGTGGAGTAGCAGGACTAAGAGGCGGAGCATAATCCTCAGGATGGGCCTGAGTCATAGTGTCTGTATCAAGCCCATCGAACAGAAGAGAGGGATCTGTAAAGAACGGTGTAGTGAGAGGAGTGGACAAATGAAACTTAGATGTAAAGGAGAACATTTTGTATTCCCAAAATACTATATGACGAGAGACACAAAGATGGCGAGAAAGAGGATCGCAACAACGATAACCTTTATGTTCAACCCCATACCCCAAGAAGCAACACACAAACAGGCGCGAGGTTCTAATTTGGTACTCTTATGTGGTTGAAGAAGAACAAAACAAACATATCCAAACACAAGAAGACAAATATAGGTAGGAGGTGTGCCATACAGACGCTCATATGGGATTTGATTATTGATGGTAGGGGAACATGGTTGATAGTATCAATTCTTTGTGAGAGCAACTTCTCTCCAAAAACTTTCAAAGACAAGAAGAAGAGATTAAAAGAGAACGAATAGTGTCTAGGATATGGAGATGTTTACGCTTAGCATAACCATTTTGTTAGGAGGTACCAGAAAAATAATGACAAAGCATACCATTTGACGGCGAATTTCAAAATGAGTTCCTTTTGTATTCTTACATTATCACACTTAAAAATTTTGATGGTAGAGAAGAATTGAGTTTTGACCATGAGAAAAATCATAGTATATTTGGTAACTCGAGCTAGATTTCATAAGAAATAACCAAGTAAAACGCAGTGAAATCATCAAATAAATAGAACAAAGTATTGGATCCCTCCATAAGGGTATGAGGTAAAGGCCCCCAAACATCGTGGAGTGTATGAGATCAAAAGGTGCATGAGACATAGAGGCCTAGTAAATGGTACAAGGTGCTATTTTTGCAAGTTAACAAGATAGGACAATCTACTTTTATCATTTGGAACATCACCTAACCCACTCACTTGAACGCAGAGAGCGAAACGACCAAAAGACACATGACTCCAACCGAGAAGCTATAAAGCAAGAGGGGGAACTAATAGCAGCAGTATAGCAAAGAATTTCAACATTGGAAGGATTTTTCGATGAAGGAATACGAGCATGGATGAGGTTCATATAGACGCCCATGTCTATGATTCCATTCCTCAAGGGTTTGTCCCATCTTCTGATCCTACACAACATAAATCCAAGTGGAAGAAAAATAGAACAATGAGGCCAAAGATCACTCATGACCAATAAAGATAAGATTAAGTATAAGACTATGGATAAGATATGTGGAAGGAGAGAGACATTAAAGGTGGGTTGAATATGACTTACAATGACTAACATACATTTGAGAACCATCACAGAAGATGAATGCTAGTAGGTAAATTAGAAGGACATGTAATGGAAGAAAACAAAGGTAGGGTCAAAGTGTTTAATCAAAATATCGTGAAGAGGTACCGGGGTGACTTTGAGATAACAATTGCGGTGTACTGTGTACTAGAAGGAAAGAATCCTTTGGATAATGGGGCTTCAATATCATGAACAAGTAGAGCGGACAAGTTAATGCTGGTATAGAATCAACTCGACAAGAGTCATGTCAACTAATAGCGGATCCGTAAAAGCCATCGTAGAGAGTGGAGAATCAATTATCCGAATGATCCATGAAGTGATCAAATCTATGAGTCACAAAGAGGGCCCAATCATGCTCTGAGTAGAACTCGGGTGAGTTGAAGCAAAAGAGGGTCTTAAATAGTGCCTGAGTAGGAACTGGCAAAAATGTAGTATCCCAATGAATTTGGAACGTTGAAAATAGCTAGAGAACAACTAGCTGGCCCAAAAATAGCCAAAATGGACCTCGGAGATAATAAATAGGTTAAAATGACGCCAAGAATTGCAAGTGGATGACGCCGCCAAGGCGCAGCCGCACGTTAGCGGGTAAGAGGTGCGCGGGCGCATGATAAAGGAGCAGAGGCATATGCAACACACAAGAGCGTAAAACGGTACAGGTGAAAGCGACGGTACCATGGTGAACCCAGACATCGCGGGTGCATTAATAGTAGAGATCTACAGATGCTACGGCAAGGCACAACAAATAGTGAACTAAGTGGTACACAAGCTTAGAGGGTCGATAATCGACATCGACCGAAAGCAAGAAACTAAAGGGCGCTGCGGATGGCACGCTGGAGAGTAGCAACAGTATATCGAGATAAAATAGCACAAAAACCATTTTGCATTTAGGGAAAAGGAGGAGTACTTTTCCCCGGTGAGGTGGTTGGAAAGTGTCAAGTAGAATCATGAGTAGGTTCCTCGATCCACTTAGTGGTAAGGGAAAAAAAATTGGGTGAAAATAACGCATGAAGCAATGCCGAAGAGTGATGATAAAGTTTATGGTGATGGAATGAATGTTGTAGTGCCACTTCAAGTACATAATGGAGAAGCCAAAAAAGAAAAAACTATAAGCTGTAGTAACCTAGTTCTCGAGAATTATATTAGAAATTTGGCTTGGAAAGAAATATTAAAATGTGTATCCGTATTATATTGAATTTGAATTGAAATATAATAGGAGAGCCTCAGATTTATAAATGAATACAAACTTAGATAAGTATAGAAGGAGATAGAGGATAGAGATATATGGAGAGATACGGGGAGGTAGAAAGAGATAGAGATAAGCTATATCTACAATACAAGGAGATAAGTATAAATCTAAATCTAATATATACACTAACACACCTCAATCATTTGTCTTCCTTACCTTTTTCCAACAAAACGTATTGGACAAAATTAGAGCCAAAACAAATAAAAAAAGGAACCAAACGTACTTCTAAACTATATCAAACTATAAGCATAAAACAAAGTAAAAGAAATAAAAATGATAAACTCCATTACATTGAATCGTAGGTAAAATGCTATTTTTAAAAAATATATTCCAAAAGCACCAAACAACTACTCACTACAATCAAAACAAAATTATCAATAATAAACCTTGAGAGTTTAACGATTCCTAAAATTTGGGAGAGGTATTCAATCAAGCTGAAGAATTGTGTGCATCAAAAGTAAAAAGAGAAGAATCCTACCTAACCCATTTGAGGAGGTTATGCGTGAAACCAATAAAAAGAAGCAAAAACTCCAATCTACTCCATCAAACACCTCATTGTTAATGATAGTTCCAACATTTAATTCAAAAACAAAAGAGAAGAGAAATCAAGACATCATGCATTTAGAACAACAATTCTTAAATTCCATATAAAACAAATAAACAAATAAATAAAATGAAAATCCAAAACCATAGTATGAGGCAAATCTTCAATCCAAATCCAAGTCCCCATTCCTCAACCCTTCAAGGAGTAAATTTGATGAGTTGTGTTCAGTGTGTTCTATTTTGTCATATATTGAAATACTTGATTTCAAATTGTCGCCTAGAATTATGAGGTTTACATTCTTAAAACTCCTATTAGTTATTTACTTGCACCAAATTGAAACCCAAAATCAATAAAGCTTACAAATCAACAAAAGTATAAGTAAATTACTACACTTGAAAAATATTTTGTGCAAAAGATAGGATCCTTTAAAAATAGAAGAGTAAAAATAAAATCCATTAAGGAAAAGACCCAGATGTAAATAGAGCAACCAAAATTTTACTATTCAATGCTTGAAACTTGGGCATGATAGATAATGATTTAGGTCAAACAAGAAACACTCTTTCTTATCTCGTAAAATTAATTGACACATATTTTAGCATAATCTTGAATGCTTCAAATACCAATTCCAAGACTTCACAAGTTTACACATCAGATCTTTCAGTAGACCTATACTATTTCATAGAAAAGAAAAGAAAAATTATAGAAAAACAAATAATAGAGAAAACAATTGTTTTAAAGTGAAGAACCAAAAGAAATATATATATATATATATATATTTACAAAATATAAATAAAAAAGGGACAAAATAAAGATTTATACATATTCAAAAATATATATAGGTATATTTTTTCATACGATATGTTTATATACAAACACATGATATAGATGTATAGATATGAAATTCCATTTCCAATAGTAATTGGGATGAAACTAAAAGTTACATCATACAATGGCAACAAATACTCTTTCCGCTGTATATATTAACTACATTAAAAAACTAAAGTCTAACCCGTATCACAAATTTATTTTCTATACAAGCTTGACATTATCCACAAAATCATCAAGCTCATTCATATTTGATCCCCCCATACCAGAAGCCCTAGAATTACAGACTTGGTAATCACATTCTGTCTCATTAAACATATTTAGAGTTGATTATAATAATGCCTATCTTTTTTTTATAAATTTCTACAGGTGCATTAATCATGCTAATATCATAAATGCAATTCCATTGAACATCATACAACAAATTTCACAAGCACAATCAACTCCACAAAAACCAAGCAACATCATGAAGATCAGTGAATTGCCCAAGTTTGTCACCGACGAACTAACGCATTACTTTAATTAAATTAATTAAATTTGAAAATTTCTTTGTTTTCCATTTTAATTTGACATTTTCTTTGTCTACTCTCTTTGCCACTTTCAAGTGCACATCATTTCAAATATGCATTAAATATATATTTATATATCTTAATCTCTCATATTTGTTTTATGCTAGAAATCTTAATCGACAGCTTATTCTATTGCTCTTTTTCTCATATTCACATCTTCAAATGATTGCTTACTATTGATACATGGTTACAAAGTTCCAAATTTTCAACAAAAATTTTGGTATATGAGTTGCTCTAAATGCAAGAGAGCAATGCATTTAACTTCCAATCGATTTAGCTTAATGCAATTTTTGTAAACTAAAAGGTCCAACGTAACCCCAGAAATTATATACTCCTACAAAACATTATTGGAAACTTTTTAAATTATTTTATATCTTTTACCAATTAATTGATTGTCTTTATGCATCATTGTAGATGTAAGTTTGGCATCGAACTCATCGATATAATCGAATAATAATGCAACAATAATTTTCAGGTTCAAGCTTAAGAATCTTTTCTCAATCATTGCCAAAGATTGATGCACAATACAAACCTTGTAATTTCATACTAACTATATGGTACTTTATACATTTAAAACAAATATACCTAATAATAATTATATATATCTTTCATAAAGGATGGATGTTTTCTCGATACATTAGAAACCTATGCAACACCGATGACTACTTATCCAAATTTCAGCATACCCATTCAAAATCTCTGGTACTATGTGAAAAATCTAGAAATCCCCTAGATGTTGATTTGTGATTATGTATCAATTTTAAGCAGAATATAACAATCCCAATCAAACAATCAAGACAAATCGACACAACAATTTTACGTGAAAAATCTAGAAATCCCCTAAATGTTGATTTGTGATTAATTTTAAGCAGTATATAACAATCCCAATCAAACAATCAAGACAAATCGACACAACAATTGGTATCAAAGCGGGTCGTTCTAGTTTTTTAAAAAAATTCTTTTAGAACGAGATCTTGTTTGATTTGTGATAATTGATACAATTCGTGAGGGAAATTCTATGATTTGACCATCCCTACTTGACGGATCCAATTATTCTTTTTGGAAAGCTCTTGATGAGATCGCTTTTAAAAATCTATTGATGAAAAAGTTTGGCAACTGTCATGTATAGGTGGATCGAACCAACGACATCAAGGATGGAGTAAGTTTCCCCAAACCAATCGATAAGGGACATAATTGATTACCAAAATAGTAGTGGAATAGCAAAGCTATCAATTTCTTTACTGCCACACCAAGAGTTTAGTCGATTTGTAATTGTGAAGTCGCAAAAGAGGCTTGGGATATCTTACAAACTATTCATGAGGGCACTTTTCTCGTGAAACGCCAAAACTTCAAAGGCTCACATCTAGTTTCAAAATCTTTCAATGAAAGATAGTGAGACATTTGATGAATTTTATGCGGTTGAGTGACATTGTAAATTCCAACTTCAATTTTGGTGAAAAAAATACCGTAATCCAAAGTTGTGGGAAAAATTTTGAGATCCTTGCCCGATCGGCTCCAACTAAAAGTTACTACTATCGAGGAGACTCAAGATGTTGACAACCTTAAGTCGATCACTTGTTGGAAATCTCCAAACTTATGAGGCACATAGGAATTTCAAAAGAAACAAAAAGATATTGCTTTAGTAGTGCTCATAGAGTTGGGGAGGATTCTAATGAGGATTGTGAGATAGACTCAAAGATTACGTTGCTTTTGTTAAACAATTTAAAAATCCTTTTTGAAAAAGAATCCTAATCTTATGCAATCTACTCATACTCATAAATCTAAAGGCAAAGATAAACTCAAAATTAATTCTATAGCCAAGAAGGAGAAAGGAAGATACAAGGAACTCGAAGAGTCCAATGCTATGAATGCCAAGGATTTGGCCACTTTGCTTTAGAATGCCCCACCTGCTTGAGGAAAAGAATGCCCTCGCTATCACTTGGGATGATGAATCAAAATCTGATAAAGATGAAAGTGACGATGAAGATCAATGCGAAGAGGGCATAAACAATTTCTTGCTTTCATGGTGGCTTCCGAAACTCAAGGACAAACAGAGTCTTCAAGAGGTCATTGAGAATACCACTGATGATGAATCCTCGGAGAGTGATCATAAAGAGCTTGAGCAAGCTTATGAAAAATTGTATAAGGAGTCTCTTAACTTATTCAAATTGAATGACAAACTCACAAAGAAACTTAAAGGATGTGAAAATGAGAATGTCAAACTTAAGGAGGAGATTTCCGAGGCCAGGATTGATGCCATCAAGGTAGCTGATGATCGACAAATTCTTTGTGCAAAACTGTTGACTTGTGAGACAAAGAGGAATGAGCTATCGCAAAACCCATGGCATGTATGAAGAAAAGATTGAATCTCTCGAGATGCCACATGTTGCTTTGCAAGAACTAATGATCAAGAAAGAGGAAGAGCTCAAGTGTGCTATGCCTACCATTGGTCTTTGGAACAAAGGATCAAAAACTTTGGAGGATATCATTGGTCTCAAATAAATGAGTCAGGACAAGAGTGGCATTGGCTTTGGTGATAACAAAGAGCAAAACAGAGAGCATCTACATCTCATGATACAAGAACTCAAGGAAAAGGAGAACAAGAAATTCAACACGAGGATGGACTTCTCAAACTTCCTAGAGTTGGTAAGGTAAAGAAAAAAGGTACACCTCAGACATCCTGTTTTTATTTGTCATCATTGTGGTATGCATGATCATATTCGCCCTTATTGTTATAAGTTACATGGGAGAGTGTATTTGCCTAGACTTATGAATAGGTAGTTGGAAACCATGTCAATACAGGTTCTCATTGAAAGGGAAGGGAACCACAACGTCAAGACACCACCCAAAAACCGCAATGCTCACAACTTTGTTTATATTAAAGCGGTTTGGGTGAGAAAACTTGACTTGTGTTAACTGCTTATTTGTTTTAGTTTTTGGGTTTATGTGCTTGCTCGTTTCTAACTTGTTTTGTTTATAAAAAAAAAAAGTGTGCATGTTCGTTTTTTTGTCTTGCTTTGGTTAAGAAAAAAAATTAAAAATAAAAAATAAATCCAAAAAGATTTTCTTAGTATGGTTTTGCAAGCTTGAAATTTTTGAGTGGTCCTTGGTGCATATTGGAATTGATGAAAATATCCATTACATGTTACCATGTGTGTACTTTCTGTGGTCATTACTCATTTTGGAGTGTGTGTTTTTTGATTAGTATGTCTCATTCTGTACACACTCTTGGATTAGCAATTTTTGGAGTCTTCCATCTTAGTGATCATTTTTGGACTTTTGGCTTGGTATCTTTTGTTTTTCTAGAGGAATTGACCGATACTAGCATATCTTCGGTGATGTTGAGTCTCTTAACCACCTTCCATCTTTTTGCACCTCCACGGCTTTCCCCTCTATTCTTTGTAGTCCAGGCATAAGGAAAAAGCTACCTTAGAATCACCAACCAGGCCATCCTTATTATATCCATGCTTCTCTAGTTCGGTTTCCATACTCTTGAGCGTGTCAGCCGCCAATGAGTGTGCAAAAGAAAGAAAAAGAAAGAAAAAAATGTGCAAAAAAAAGAAAAGAAAAAAAAAATGTGCAAAAGATAAAAAATGTGAAAAAAATAAGACAAGACTCATTGATTGAGGGGGAGCCTCCTTACTTACCAAATACCCTTGATTCCTAGTGGTTTGACTTTTCTTAATTGTGCTTAGATTCTCTTGCTCTGAGGTCCACCATCGCACCACTACTAAGATTTGAATCTGTGGTTTGTCGAACTCCAAGAGTCACACACACACTTTTCTCATGGGATTTATGCTTTTTACATAATGCATCACTTCCTTTCATGAGGAATCTTCTACAAGCTGTGCACATTGTGTTTTCAAGTAATTGTATTTCTTGGATAAGCTTATGTGTTCTATGGTACAAATCTGAGATTTCTTGCTTGCTTCACCATATTTTTTTTTCGTTTTCTTCTTGTTCATTGTTTTTAGTATGGGGGCATTTGGTTTATCTTCAAAAGAGAGTGTTAGCATGAACACTTTGATTTGTTTGGAAAGGGAGATTGGCTATAGTTGTTTTGCATGTTGCTATGACTGTTTGTTCATTATTTCCTTCTTGCATGCTCCTGTTATTTACTTCATCATATCATTGCTTGTGTGGTTTATAATCTTGCTTTAGTTGTTTGAGCTTCCTTTGTCAATTCGTGACAAAAAGGGGGAGTAATGTTGTCCTTGCAATTGTCTGAGGATTTCATGTATTAGTTTTCAAGTTTTCATGCTGCATGTTCTTAAAATCTCCAAGTTGCATCTATTCATGTTTTCTATCTCATGCTTTAAATGCTTCAAGATAGTCTAGCTATATGTTTATTGCTTTTCCATATACTCTTGTGGGACTAATAGTTGTTTTGGAGATTGTGGCACTAATAACCTGCTTTTGCAGATCATGACCTTGAGAAAGAAGTTTGCTTGTTGGCTATAATGGGTTGGGGTGATTAGGATTTTATTTGTTAGGTGTGTTTTATCATGGCATTGCCAAAGGAGGAGATTGTTAGGTTTTTATTCTTGGCAATCCCGCTTTGACAAAAAAAATTTTCAGCTTGTAATTTTATTCACTCTTGTACTTCTATAAGGAATTGGTTTTCTTCCAAAACTATGATTACTTTGGATTTCAGAAGGAATTGGTTTTCTTCCAAAATCGATTACTTTGGTTTTCTATAAATAGTTAGTTTTCTCCCAAAACTAAGTTAATTCCTCCTGATCTTCTTTTTTTTGGATATTAAGGTTTATATCTAGGGATATTTTGTTAGTTTTCTTTGATATTTTATTGAGTATTCAACTCATGATTTAAAAAGAATACATCAAAGGTTTTGTTTGTTCTACAAAAGAGAGAGTTGTTCTTTGGTGGCTTCTGAAGAATTCGAGCATGAAGCTTTGGTGGATTCTTGAGTGGCTCATCGTAAAGACAATTCCGAGGCGTAAGACAGGTTGGAAGAGGGACATAGGGGTTGGTTTAATTCGGCATGGATTCGCTTAGGTAATTGAGAGTATACTGTAATTCCTTTATATCTTCTTAGTGGATTGTTTTGTGGTCGTTCGTGGTGAGTTTTATCACAATTGAGGTGTCCAATTGTGGTTTTTCCACGAAATTGTTGTGTCGATTTGTCTTGATTGTTTGATTGGGATTGTTATATCGCTTAAAATTGATACATAATCACAAATTAACATCTAGAGGATTTCTAGATTTTTCACTATGCAATGCAAATTCACTGTCAATGCAATACACAAAGAATGTGCCATCAATACACCGGAATTCTATGAAAGGGCTCCAGATTTAGTCTCATCTCTACCTGCAAAAAGAGCACGCAAAGAGCTAATTGCACTTGTATCAGCTTCAACTAGAAACACTTCAAAGCCTTCAAATATTATTGAAGAAGCCACACCCTCAGCCACTGATGGCCCAATTGCACCACTTGATGCAAAGAATGCTTGATTTTTTTTTACCACCACTTCTATTTTGCTTACATCTGATCTCTTTTTGCATAGACTTGATCTCCTTTTAAGGATGTACCTATCTTTTTGTTTGTACATATTCTATGGAGTCAATCCATAACCAAACATATTTAAACTTATGGCATGTAAACAAGCTGTTAACTTTATGTAAATATTTTAACTATAACTTTATGTTTCTATGTGTCAACTTCTTAATTTTTGGCTTAATTTTTGGCAAAGAATATATTCACTTTGAAAGATTTATATCAGGTAATTTGGTCTATATGATTTCTACGTGTGTATTCATTCATATTCATTTATGATTCATTAGCAGCTTTCAAGCCCCATCTTGTTACAATTGTCATAGATTTTATACATATTCAAAGCTTGGCAATATGGAGCATCTTACTACAGCACGGAAGACTAGATACACAAACCATCACAAGGTTAGTGCTTTTATTTTTCATTTTCTTCGGGTTTTTTTTTTCGAAAAACAAAACAAAGAAAATTTCAAACCAAGTTACTATCATTCTCTATGTTCTCTTTTCATTTTCTGAAAAACACTTTCCACCATTTGGTTTGTCACCATTTGATCTCAACTTCATGATTTTGTCCGTACCCACTCTTTTCAATTTCTATTAATGGTTTTATCCATAACACTTGCAGGGTTAGAAATTTGAAACTTATACATTAGAATGTTTCTACCAAGTGCACTACTTCTAATTTCAAATTTATGGACTTCATGCAAGTGTGCCTAATGTTGTCTCGAGTCTTCTCTCATTCAAATTTTATATTATGTTTCTCCTCTTTCTCTTTGTTGTTTTTCATTATTTTAATACAATCTTTCTTGGAAAAATTGTGAGAATTTGGTTTTGATTAATTATTTTTAGAATGAAATGTTGAAAAATCGATTCATTTTTTCAAAATATGACTTAACACATATATTACAATTAGAAAAAATTAAATTTCATAACCTCCATGAAGTTTACAAATATGAGATGTTTTCATCTATAGCACTCATAGTTATTGCTAAACGTTGAAAACAACAAACTACAAGTAGTGCGCAACAAGAAAACATCAATAATTAGTAATCAAATATTAAGGATCTTCTTGGATGAATGTAAATTTCAAATTAAGCAATTTGAGGTTGCTCGAACCATGGGCATGGGTTATCGTACGAAGTACGACACCTCCCAACTAGTATATATATATATATTAATTTTTAGATGTGGATCCCGAGCAGATGACATATATTAATCACAGAAGCATAAAGTGTGCCATAAGCCATTAATTAATTAATTTTTTTTTTGGATAACTACTAATAGGATTTAATAGTTGAACTTAATTTTTATTAAATCATATTGAATATAAGTTATCATAAAATTGTTGCTAAAAATAATTTTTTGTGATGATTTTTTTGTATATGCGTCATTAAAAATTGACAATTAGTGACTTTTTTTTTATAATAGTTTTTTATAAATTGTCGCTAAAAGTTACAATTAGTGACATTTTTTAGTGACAAATTTTCAAACTGTCGCTGAAAGTTAAAAATTAATGACTTTTGTTATGATAATTTTTTTAACTATTACTAATACTTACAATTAGTGACATTTTTTGTGACAATTTTTAAACAGTCACTGAAAATTAACAATTAGTGACGTTTTTTAATATTATTTAATAAAAAAATATTATTAATTATTATAAGACATATTAAACAATAAACCTACCTATTAAGACCTAAACATAAATCCCCTTGTTTTTAGATATTTATCATCAAATTGAATTATTATTCTTTTGTTTTTATCGCTTTTGGTTTTTTTTAATTATTTTTTTAGGACAAGTCAACTATAATACATATATATATATATATATAAAAAGAGGAATAAAAGAGTTACATCACCAAACCTCTCTTTTGTCCTTTTGTTTGGCAACTGTGGTCTCGTGTTATGGAATGGTGGGGATTTCAATGGGTTATGCCAAACTCAAGGAAGGATTGTTTCAGCAGGTCATTTTGTACAATGAAAAAGATTGAGAAGGTAACTGAAGGTAGTGCCTTTAGCAGCTTTTTTGTCCGCTTGGAAGCATAGAAATGATTATGCTTTTTAATGGCTCAACCAAATTTAAGGGATCTATGTGAGCTTGTTAAAGCAAGAATAGCGATGTGGGTCAAATCATCCCCAACCAAAATGGTATTTTCCATTAATGATATTGTCTTTAACTTATCTCAGTTCAATATTGTATTCGGTCCGAAGCTATGGCCTACCTTTTTGGTTATGGTTGATTGCCATCGCTATGGTTGATTCTCACAGGCTTTACTCTTCGCTTTCCGTTGTCCTGGTTCTCTACCTCCAGATCTGGCAGAGTTTTGATGCCTTTCACATTGTCATGGAGGCTCATTACTCACTCACTTTATGCGACTGCTGCTTCATGCTGCTGGTTTTGTTGGAGGGTAGCAATTTGAATCAAGGCTTTTCAATGGCAGGGCTTCCTCTGTTATTGTCCTTGTGTCTAACATACTTCAAGTGCAACATCGATAGGGTATCCTACCGCTGCATCGATTGATGGTATAGTCCTCGAGTCTTAGGTCACGATGGCTAACACATATTTGTACTTACAACCTGATCAACTCAACTAGTGGTGTTGTAGTAGTGGATAGCACATATTTGCTTTCCCAATCCCAAGTTAGTTTAGGTTTGGTAAAGTTGATTCTGGCATTGGATCTAAAGAAGCCAAAGGCATGACTTGCTGAAGTTGCTGTGTTTTTGTTTTGCACTGGTTTGCTGTCAGTTGGTTGGTGCTCTGGCACTTGGTTGTTTGAATTGGTTGGTGGTCTGAATTGGTTCCTTGTTTTTGGTGCCGCAGTGGTGATTAGGAGGGTTTTGTGGACCGGTCTGCAGCTGGTGGTTTGTCAGATTGGAGGAGTTTTTGGCTCTGGTTTGAAGTCCTACTGATTTGCTCTAAACTGGAATGGTGGTCTCCCCATCCTCTCCTGGCAGCTGCTGTGAGATTGGGGGTTTTAGGAGTAGGATTTAGGTCATTGCAGTGTTTTTGTTTTGTCTCCCTTTTGGTTGGTTTCTCATCAACCTTTTGGCTTGAACTAGCAGATGATTGTGCTTTCTCCTTAGTGTCAACCTAGTTAAGATTAGGAGGTTTGCTTTGATACTTTTTGCTCTTGCCTCCCTCCTTGTTGATGTATACCATGATGTTTTTGTTATGTTATCATCAATAAAGAGTTTTTTCTTTGTCGATCAAAACAAAAAGAAGTAGAATTGACTTCTTCGGGGTCCCTCGCTCACGTAAAGCATAACAATTGAAAAATGTGTTAAAGGTAATGTAAATAAAATTATAATAAAAACACCGATTTGTAATAAATATTAATTTTTATTTTTAGAAAATGCAAATAAAATTGTGGATCATTGTTTATGTAGAGTGTGCATACCGGATTCGTGACTAGATGAAAGTGGATTGGGGTTCTCGCTTCTCGCTTGACTATCTAGGACCGGACTCCGCCACAAGAAGAACTGAGCCGCCTACGGGTTGGTCGGATAACCCGTCCGGTGTGGGAATTAGTGATCGGAGAAGTAGTGTATAGAGGGTTGGATTCGCATGTAGATGGGGTTTTGCTCGGAATAGTTCAGTTACCTTCAATGTGAAGTCTATGTTGTATATATGGTGTTCCTTACTTGCTTCTCAAGGTGAGTTCATGGAGTGTAAATGCTGCCAGGTGTCCTTTCAGCATTGCTCCAGGTGGGGGACCACTTGGTAGTTGTCATTGATTGCATATTCTCATTGTAGGCATGCTGATAACAAACCATATTCATTTGGCTTAACAACTTCCAGAATTTAGGTGGGGGACCACCGAGGTGGCAACCGCACATGTTTGCACCTCACACTCCCACGCTTTTGTGAGGTTTCTCCACTGGCACCCATGTACTTCAGTTCGGTACTAATGTGCCTCACCGTCTTTTTTCAGATCATTCATGGAGATGGCCGACCATTATCTATTTGGCCCAATGTTCCATTCTCAGAGATCGCCTGCATCAAAGATCAGGGTCGGGCTAGCCTTTTCCATCGGGTTGGGCCCAAGTGCTTGAGGACTTGGGTGGATCGTTGATCATGAAGTTGGGCTCAACCGGTTTGTCCATATACTCATCCGACCCACTTGGATTCGGACTTTGTCGGATTGGGCCACCCAAGGCTTGACTCACCCATTTCACATTCAAATTTCTTCATTTGCCCCTAGCTCACGCTAAGGTTCCCTGGGGAGCTATTGTTCTGCCTTCCAAGCGTCGCGTCGTTTTGGTTCTCCCCCAGTTCGGCCTTGGTGACGGTTCAATCCTGACACACAATTTCTACATGCGTCCTTTCATGTGGCACGTGGCAACGTGTGATAGGTGTGCAGAGATAATGTGTCGACTCCATACCGAAGGTCGTGATTCGTGTGCTCGCGACCGGTGTAATAAATGCCTGCTTATCAATTCAAATCCCTTGATTTAATTTTTTCATTCCTTTGGACCGATCTCATTGTTCGCTTGGGCTTCTTCGCCACGACTTCGCTATATCACCGCTAGATCTCAGAAGTCCTCTCATGGCTCTTCTTCTTTCCCTTCGTTTAATCATCTTGTCCGCCCACTTGCTATCCGTGTCCCATATCCGTTATCTCAATCCTACTGCCCCACTAGATTGGTCGAACGGGAAAGTTCCGCTCCTTGGTTGATACCCCGAGGCCATGGCTATGTTCCGTCTCGATTACAATATTCCTCATGACGCTATCTTTCATCGGCGAAGTAGACGCCAAACGATGGGTACGAGGAACACCGCTGCCTTTCCCATCGCAGTATTAGTCGAGGAGGGGTTCGGCTTCTCTTGACCCGTTAGTGCGCCGTCGCATCAAGTCCAGCTTAACCCCAATGCAAGTATCTCAGAACCTTTTCGTGTCGCTTGGCGTGATTCGCCTCAATAGACGACTAGGCTTGAACCTAACATATGGAATATCTTGGGATGTTACACCCTTTCTCATAACAAAGACCATAGTACATACTACCATGCGGTTCGCCTACCGATTGTCACTTAGTTACCGGATTACCTTATTCGGATAAACACAATGATGATTTCTAAGTTGGTGGAAATTGGGAGTTCCGCCAAACCGAAGTTTCACCGAACGGATGCCACAGAAGATGGCTACCTGTGTCCGGGCCTCTCCTTCTAATGCCTTTGGTGTTTTTACTTTATTTTGAATATTGCTCTAATGGGTTGCTTTTTTTTGCAGAGCCCTCTCATTTCCAACAAAGGCCGAATCGAGAATGCCAAGCCATCAAGGCCGCTTGAGATATAAGAAGAGATCTGACTGAAGTTATTGGACTACCAACTTACTGCTCATATTCCAAAGAAGGCAAGACTCACGCCTCTTCCGACTCGACATCGAGATCGACACGCCTCTCACCCTCCGTCTCGAGACGTCGCAGGAGTCAAAATGCATTTCCTAAGAGAGCGCCCTCCCCTGCCCCCAGTTTCGCAGGGAGCGGATCTGTGGCGAAGAGAAGGGTGTTGGTGGATTTAGAGGCCGAGGCCTTCGGAGCCTCCGGCACTTTGCAAACCCCTCTGGAGAAGACCGAGGTGAAGAGCCTCATGGAGGTAAAGATGGAAGTTGGAGCTTCGTACCCTGCGGATCGCCCTCGAGCCCCTGCCTCAAGACGAGCGAAAAAGAGGAGAAGGGAAACCAAAGAAAGCAAGTGGGGGAAGCTTCAGATCCCGCCGAGGATGATGCTTTTGAGAAATGGAGCCGCCAATATCGTATGAGGGTAGGCCCATTTCCACCTCTCGATTCAGCTTATCGCTTATAAGATTTTGCCTTCGCTTGACCAAGTTTTTGTTGATGCCGCTGATATGGTCGCACTATAATGGGCCTCGTGATATTCCTATCTTGAAGGGGACCCTTCAAATGATGACCGCTAAGTGTTTTTCTTCGCTTGACTTGACTTCACCGTTACATTGTCTTTTTCTTTTTCTAGTTCTTGTCGCCATTTGCGCAGTATCAGAGAATGCACTCCGCCCATTACCCGTGTCAAGAGCCGAAAGGGCCGTGCCGAGGTCGCAATGAACGTAGAAAGACTGACAATAAACTTGGAGCCAGAGAAGGCAGGACGCCGAACCGCTGAAAGGGAAGCCTTTCGTTTGAACAAGGTTGTCGCTTCTGTTGAACAATCGAAGGAGGCTGCCATTGAGACCCAGGCTCAACTTGAGGGGAAGGTGGCCGAACTGGAGGCCGTTATTGCTGTGATGGCTGCCGAGCGACGACCGAGGCCAAGCACTGGCAACAGGGCTGGGATGAAGTTGGGGCGGCGTACAAGGAGGAGGTTCTAGTGCTGCGAGACAAGCTCTTTGTGAAGGGTTGGACGAGTGCCTTAGCCGCGATGGTTCCCGAGGGCTCTTCTCTCAGATCATGATGTCCCTGTTCCTTCGAAATCCTCAGGTTTGAAGACTACTCCTACCCCTGCTGTTCTGCCAGACAATGTTTCCCCAGAAGATGATTCTGTAAGCAAGACCCAGAGCATGAATGTTGCCACTGAAACGGTGGACGCTGTAGGGGGTGAAACCCTAGAGACCAAAGCCACGGAGATGTGGTTAAGGTGGCTCGCCTCAGAAGTTGAGCCTCTACTTTTCCTCCCGCAGATGGCCCAACAAAATTGCCGACATCGCCTCCGAATTGCCCACTGCTGATGAAAATTGATGTTGAAAGGATCTGAACTTTTGCTTTTCTCGCTTTGGTGAAGACAATTTTTCCTTTTCTTTCTTTTTTTTTTTTTTTTTTTTTTTTTTTGTGCCGTGAGGCCTTCAAAGGCGCTTTTCCGGATGATATAGTTTTCTTTGAACTTGCAATTTGATGTCATAGCTTCTATGTTTGAACATTTCCTATAATCGCTTGCCCCTTAGCATTGTTAGGACCTTGGCCTAATAGATGCTCTGGCCGTTCTCAGATTGCCTTTAAATGGATGTTCTATCCGATTGCATCGCTGTCTCTTGCTGAGCATTGTTTGGGCCTCAATCAACCGATGCTTGGTGGAATCAGATTGTTCTCAAATGAAATCGCTGGGACCTTGGGTCAACTAGTGATCAAGGCGTCGATTGACATGTGGTATGGTCATACTTTGAGTTCAAGTGGGTCTTACTTAGGTCCGTGTTGGTTTCAAAGAAAACAATTGTTTGCCCCCACCGAGCTAAGTAAGATCGAGCATCAAGAGTTGTCCTTGTATAGAGTCGCTTGAGTCTATTTCAACTTTGATAGTATGAGCGATTTGAATGAGAGAAATGCAAAGAGAGATGTTTTACAATTGTTTGCCTTCACCGAGCCGAGTAAGGCCGATGCTAGAAGTTTGCTCTTGACATAGCTCAGCTTGAGTTTGTTCCAACTCACGGTTTGAATCAATACTGGTGTTGATGTGTCGATACTTAAGAAATTCAGAGGAATTGTGTGCTTAAGATATGCAAATAGAAGTTTCCACCAAGCAATTCCACTTGGCTAAATAGAGATATTTTACTTAAGATACATTAGTACTGCTTCCGCCAAGCAATTCCACTTGGCTAAATTCCAATTTAGTTGCCAAACATTTTTCCACCAAGCTATACCACTTAGCATATTTGAGTGCTAACTAAATTTAAATTCTGCTCACTGCTCAAACTCACCATTTGGGTTAAAACCAGTTAATTTCGCTTGACAAACATCAAAGCTAATTCCATTTGGTAAAGACCAAAGCTAATTCCGCTTGGTAAGAACCAAAGCTAATTCCGCTTGGTAAACACCAAAGCTAATTCCATTTGATAAACATCAAAGCTAATTACAAGAATTGGACAACTGAGAGGAGTGGGAAAACATTTGCATTGGTCAACTAATAAGTGTCTTTACATCCCGACAGAGAAGTTAGAGATGATCCTATTGGTAGTATTTCTTGAGGTTTGCTACGCTCAGGCCGAGGTATTGCTTTGCCATTCAGACCCTCTAGGTAGTAAGCTCCATTTCCAACAATGGTCGGATTTTATAGGACCTTCCTTGCCCAAGTTTGCCCTCACCAGCAATCTGCTTAGATCCATGACTTTCCTCAAAACCACCTCCGGTATAAACCGCCTTGGGAAAACTTTTTGGTTGAAACTTCATGAGTCAGTCCGATATGCTTTAGCCCGATCACGCTTCTTCGCCCTCTCGCCATATCCAGTGCTTACGATAGCTTCCTCATTCGAGCTTTCAAATAATTCAGATCAAGGGTTGGGAGACCTACTGAGTGGGATGATGGTCTCCATTCCATAGGTTAAAGAGTAAGGTGTTTCTCCCATGGGCGTCAGGTCAGAGTTCGGTAGGCCCATAATACGTGACATAACTCTTCAACCCATTTGCCTTTGGCATGTTCAAGTCGCTTAACTCCGCTGATGATGGTTTTGTTCGACGCTTCGTCATCCATTACTCATGCGTACCCGGAGAAGAGTTCCTATACTCAATTCGAGATTAGCACAAAATTTTATGAAGATTTTCCCATTGAACTGCGGTTCCGTTGTCCGCAATCAATATCCGCAGAACGCCGAATGCACCACCACATTTCTCAAAACAAACCGCTGGTTCGCCTCCTGATGCTTGCTGCCTCAACTTCAACCTATTTGGTGAAATAGTCATTGTAGTAATGAAGAATCATCTGCTCCAGACTCGCGCCGTTGGTCCAACAATATCCAGCCCCATTGCGCCGGGGGCCATAGGTCAGGAGTGGAGTGAGAGTTTTGGCCGATCGATGAATGAGTGGAGCGAACCTCTAACATTTGTCGCACCTTTGTACGTACTGCTATGCATCTTGCTGCATTCGTGGCCACCAGTACCCGTGAGTTAGGGCTTGATGCGCCAGTGTCCTTCTGCCAACGTGGCATCCACAAATCCCATCATGAATTTCAGAGAACATTCTCGACGAGATTTGGATGCACACATAGGAGGTAGGGGCCAAAGTAGGAACGTCTCTACAGCTTCCCAAATGGTGAGATCCAAAATCGAGCTGATTTATGCCTGATCTTGTTGGCTTCCATTCTATCTTCGGGGAGTTTACCAGATTTCAAAAAGACTAATATCGGATCAATCCAGTTCGGATTAAAGTTGTTGCAGAGGACTGGAGATGCGATACTTGGTTCTGGTACGAACTCAACCCAAACTGTTCTGGCATCCTTTGTGTCCACTGATGAGCCTAGGCATGCCAGAGCATCTGCGTGGCTATTTTTGTCCCGACTGATTCGCTCCACTCAGATGGATTGAATTTCGAGTAGGTCTCGGCCTTGTCTCAAGACATAGCCATTCTTTCACCTCGAAGTTTTGTAGACTCCTTAAAGTCGGTTTACCACTAGTTGTGAGTCGCCGAAAACAAGAAGTTATTCTCGCGACTAAAGTGTTCCGCCACGCAAACCCAAGAATAACGCTTCAGACTTCCTCGCTGTTTGAAGCCTTCCACTTAGCTCGAGAGCCTGCTCCCGTGATAAATCCTTCGAGAGATAAGAACTACTCCGCCGAGCCTCGATTATTAGATGAACCATCGACGAGTTGCGATGTTTCCAATAAAGAGTTTCCATGCTTTCGGTTACTGGTTTTCCTAGTTCGTGGTGCATGGCACTGCGTTTAACTCAGATTCCTGTGTTCGCACTGGTGGGAGGAATTTCAGGATAAAATCCGCCAAGACCTGGCCTTGATTGTCATTCGGTTGATACCGAATGTCAAACTCACTAAGTTCTACCGCCCACTTTTGTCAGCTTGGCCAGAGAAATCGGCCGAATATAGATCCGAGGGGAATTCATTGAGGACATTAATGGTATGCCCTCGAAGTAATGTTGCAACTTTCTTGATGCGATATAGCCACAGAAGCTAACTTTTCCAAAGGGTAGATACCGTGTCTCAACATCTAGTAAAGTCTTGCTAACGAATATACCGGGTCTCGCTCCTTATCAACTTCTCGAATTAATACTGTGTTCACGGCATGATCTGAGACTACTAGATAGAGGTACAGCTCCTCTCCTGGTTCTGGAGTGGATAATAGAGGGGGTGTACTGAGGTATCTTTTGAGACTCGCAGGCTTCTGAATTCACTACTCCATTCAACATCGCTTTTTTCCTCAAGAGCCGAAGAAAGCCTTGATCCAATCTGAGGATTGCTAATAAACCCATTCAGTGCCGCCATTCCGCTAGTTTCAGAGTTCCTTAGACTTTGTTGGCACTTCGAGATCCTCAGATGTCCTAATTTGATCCGGATTCGCCTAATTCTCCGTGGAGTGACCATGTACCCCAAGAACTTCCTCGCTCCTACCCCGGCGCACTTCGAGGCATTGAGGCGAAGTCGGTGGTTTTTCAGATGCTAAAACTTCTCTCAAGTCTGTGGAGGTGGTTTGTAGCAAACTTGTTTCTTTACTACCATATCATCTATATAGGCTTTCATGGTTTTCCCAGCTTGGTCTTTGAACATCCGAGTGATCATTCGCCGGTAGGTCGCCTTGCGTTTTGAGGCCGAATCAAGATCACCAGAAAGAAATCCTCTCGGTGATGAACACCGTTTTTTGATCCCACCAACAACCAGATTTGATGATAACCGCTATAAGCGCCCGTAAAACTCATGCGCCATGCCGCCGCTGAGTCTACTAGTTGGTCGATGCGAGGTAGTGGAAAACTATCTTTAGGGCAGGCTTTGTTCAAGCAAGTGAAATCGACGCAAACTCTCCATTTTCCGTTCTTCTTCTTGACCACAATCGGTTAGATGTACCATCGGTAATCGAACTTCTCGATTGCTCCCGAGGCCGGAGTTTTTCGACTTCGCAATTATCGCTTTGTGCTCAACTAAGGATCTCCGACTTTTTCAGACGATGGGCGAGTCAAGGATTGATATTGAGCTTGTGCAAGCAAATTTCGGTCCAACTCGGGTATCATATGTCACCACGCTAATACCTCCATATTTTCCTCGAAGCCCAAAGAAATTGTTTCTCATCGCTTAGCGAGGTACCGATAACGGCACTTTTCCGGTCGCCTTCTTATCAAGACTTTCTCCAAATCCTCTTCCATCTTTTCCTCCGAGTTCCTTCCACATCTTCCAAGACCGGTCGTCCGCCACTTCTACCGTCTGCACTACCCAATTGCAGAGCTACTTTGCCTTTAGTGTCATATGAAGCAATGTTTGACGCAACTTGATCCTCGAATTGCCGCTTCCGTGTTCGCTGGAAAACGGATGAGCGGTGATAGGTTCAAGGAACTGCCCATTCGATGAATCTACGCGCCAAGTATGGCGTTATAAGGGATGGTGTATTAATAACCAAGAATTTATCTCGAGGGTTTTTGTCCCCGCTACGACTAGCGATACTATTCTGCCGAGCGGCCATTCCGGCTGTGAATTGAAACCGACCAACGGGTCGCCATTGGTGAGATGTCGCCAGAGAGGCCGAGCTCAACAAATCATAATACAAGATGTTCGGCCAGACCGCCTCGATCTACTAGGACTCGCTTTCACATCAAATCGCTTCCCAATCCCAACAGCTTATAATCAATGCATCAAGATGTGCTACATGCCTTCTAAATCTTTGCTAGTAAATGAAACAAAGGTACGGGGGATTTAGGTACGACGCACCTTTTCAATGCCGCTCCACGTACATGATTTGGTCAATTTATGCGCTTTTAGCGATCTCTTCCTTCAGTGCCTCCCCAGATTCCTGAGCCGCTATCCCATGGATCACATTTATTATTAGCCGGTGATGCTCAACATTTGCTTCGAGGTGGGTTCCCCATTTCAAGAACTTCCTTACCTTGATCAATGTATTCCCTTAGGTGCCCACCGCCACCGTGTCTTCCAAGTGTTGCTTCAATGCCCCGCAGCTTCGAGTCATGTGTCCCCTGCCTTGGTGGTAGGTGTATCTCGAGCTCGATTGTGCCGAGCCGATCTCCCAACATTTTCGACGCCAAACAAAGAAGGGTTCTTCTTGATCTTTTCCAGATTCGATAGATTGGCTCTTTGAACACAAATACAACGGCCAAAGGATTTGGACTCATCCATCTCATTCATCGCAATCCCTGTTCTCCTCGATTAGTTCTCTTCTTCGTCGGGCCGCTTGTTCTCCGATACTACTCGATGGGGATCTCGATCGTTTTCGAGACGAAAGCATATCGCTTCAATCTCGCACGCAAGTCTTTCAAAGTGGTGGGTGCTTGGTAAGTGATTGTCTCAACTTACTTTTTGGGCATGCACTATGTTTGAAGGACATGACACCATTTGCTCGTTACATACATTTTCTTCCGTGATCGTTATACTTTTCCTAGTATCTCCTAGCATAATCACAAAGCAGCTTTCTCTTGTCCTTCGAGGCCGACAGGTATCCCCTTTTGGGATCTTAGTATTGGAGACTAACCCGCTAGAACTCTTCAAGAGTCGCTCACCATGAATTGATCCAATGGGAGTCGATCGAACCATCGGAGTCCGGTTTCTCCCAAGCTAGATGGGAAGACTTTGCATATCAGTGCCTCATCTCGGCTCCAGAGGGACATCATCTGTCTAAAATGGCTGATATGTGTCAGAGGGTCCGATTTCCTATTGTACGAAGTGAACTTTGGTGGAGTGAACTTCTTTGGAGGTCTTATGGTCTCAATCTCCGGAGAGAATGGCAAAGAGACAAGTCTGTCCAGTGCTTGATGTTCTCTCTGGTGAACAGTACGGTCCAGATGATCTCAATGTTGCTCATTCTGCCTATTGCCAATCAGCCAAGTGCGAAGGTCCTAAGGAGGGTATTCAGTTTATTGACTATCCGTCTTCTGCCTCTTGGCCCTTCTCTGGCGTGACTCCACGGTGGCTACTCGCCGCTTCACTCAGGCCGATAGGTTGGCTTTCATGCTGTCTGAGTCATTCTCGGGAATTTTTTCACCGTAGTTCTTCGCACAAGCTCATTCAGAGCAAACGAGAGGGCTCGCTTCTATCCTCTTTTCCGCTGATCACCCAACACCCTCTTAAGTTGAGCCAATTCAGATTCCATTCCCATGGAATCTATAATTCGATCTCTATAATCCTTTTCCAAAAGGAAATGATGAGAAGAACCTCCGAAAGGCAATCGATGCTCGGCGATTCGGGGTTCGATTATTGTTTCCAGCTTGTTCTCCGTAATCATAGGAGTGCCAAACCTTGTCCTTCGCCTTCTCCGCTCAGGAGTATGTCAAGGCGAACATCCTCAATCCTCATTGCCGAATCAATGTAGAGCTCAGAGATAAAGTGATCCACGCTCATCGCACCAATTGTGCGCACGGATTCGCGACTAGATGAAAGTGAATCGGGGTTCAAGAGACTGCTGGACTATCCAGTGACTAGGGTTCTCGCCACAAGAAGCACCGTTAGAGCCGCCTACCGGTTGGTCGGATAACCCTCCCAGATGGGAATTAGTGATCAAGAAGTAGTGTATAGAGGGTTGATTCGCATGTAGATGGGGTTTTGCTCTAATAGTTCGCCACCTTGAATGTGAAGTTCATGTTGTATATATGGTGTTTCTTACTTGCTTCTCAAGGTGAGTTCATGGAGTGTAAATGTTGCCAAAGCGCCCTTTCAAAGATTGCTCCGTAGGGACCACTTGGTAGTTGTCATTGATTGCATATTCTCATTGTAGGCATGCTGATAACAAACCATATTCATTTGGCTTAACAACTTCCGTAATTCTAGGTGTGGGGGACCAGCTGAGGTGGCAACCTGCACATGCTTGCACTCACAAATTCCCACGCTTTCCTTGTGAGGTTTCTCCACTTGCACCAATGTACTTCAGTTCGGCATCGATGTGCTCGGCCTTTTTCAGATCATTCATGGAGACGGGTCGACCATTATCCTGCTCGCCCACAAGTTCCTGCTCAGAGATCATTTCTGCATCAAAGATCGCCGGGCTAGCCTTTCCATCATGGTTGGGCCCAAGTGCTTGAGGACTTGGGTGGACTGTTGATCATGAAGTTGGGCTCAATTGGTTTGTCCATATATTCATCTCAATCCACTTGGATTCGAATTTGTCTGATTGGCGGCCCAAGGCTTTGACTGACCCATTTCATATTCAAATTTCTTCATAGAGCCTTGACTATGCTTATCCTTGCACATGAATTGAGAGTGGTAAAGTTTAATATAACCAAATAATAACAAATCAATAATATTAAATCGAAAAAGTCAAAAATAAAAAAGTGTGAATGATATTTATTTAGGAATTGATTCACACAGACCAAATTTGAAGCTACAAAGACGTAATGTATATTATACTTTGAGAATTAAAGACTTTTGTGCTGGGCTACATATGTTTTTGTCCAAAACAGAGAGAAGAATTGAAATGGATCCTCACACTGGTTTGGCAGGATACAATAGCCATAGCTGTGGTCAGCTTTATTTATAAATTTAGAATAAGTGAATCTTACACTGATTTGTAAATAAAAATTTTTTTTATATTTATTTTTATTTTTAAAAAATATGAATAATATTGTGGATCATTGTTTATGTAGAGCCTTTGACTATGCTTCTCCTTTTACATGAATTGAGGATGTTCCTCCTTCATTGGTGCAATTTCACTAGATGAATGGTGCAAATAACAATATGAAATAACCATACAAGAAACAAAAGTTGGTAGCTTATATGAACTAGACTCATACCCAAAAATCAAAAGTTATGTAGATAGATATTAAGGCTCGGTTCGGAAGAATTAAAAAAAGTTTAAAAAATATACAAAAAAGTTAAATATTTTTTTTTCTTTATTTTTTACACATTTTTTTGTAAAAAAATTTAAAAATTATTAAAATAACTTATTTTGAAACCAATCCTAAGCATATTCTTTCATATCCTATCTAGCTAAAAAGCCAATACATTTTTTATTTTTATTTGTGAAAAATGGCTAAGACCTCCAAGTGGGGGTCACTGGGGTCGCCCCTGATTGGCTCAAATTTTTTTATTTTTTATTAAAATTTTTTTTTTTTAAGACTTCAGCCACTGACAGTGTGTCATGTGGCATTGGGGGTGCTGGGAGTGCCCAGTCACTGGGGTCTCTAGCATTGTTGTTTTGTTTGTACGTATTTTTATAAAAGTGATAAGACACTTAAAAAATCAATTCCTAAATGAACCTATCCTCTCTCTCTCTCATTCAATTCTGTCTCTCTCCCTCTCTCTCTCTAGCAAAAATATATTTAAATTTTTTTTCTCTGCCTCTCAATCTATTCCTCTCTCTCTCTAGAAAAAATATGTTTAATATCAAAATAAATTTAGTAAATAATTTTGTTATTTTCAATATTCACATGCATGGATCAACCAACACAAGTGTGAATATATTTGGGGGGGATCTTGACTTCTAACGCCTGCTCAACAAAGAGAAATGTTAGGATTATGAAAAACTTTTTATGAAAATGATCATGAAAGATTTATGACCCTTAGATTACCTTGATTAGTGTGTTGTGTTTTATTCTAAGTGTAATCCAAAAGTCACATAACTTTTCATGAAAAACTTTTCATAATACCTAACATTGCTGTTCAACAAAAGGTTTACATTTGTTTAAAAAAACGAGGCCTTGGAGGCTCTTCAGTGAACCAAGCAGAAAAGGTGGTTAAATGCATCATTTAATGATAGTCAAATTTTCAGAGACACTCAACAAAGCAAAATTCAATCGAATTAGGAGGTGAATATGGCCATCCAAAATATTAAATATTTTTCCAATTCTTAGTTGTTACTAAGGTAAAATTAATCCAACGGTGTGTTAATGATTTCTAATTATATACTTCCTCCATCTTAAAATATTAGTCCCTTATTTTATTTTTTATTATCCCAAAATATTAGTCTCTTCAAAATAATATAAATTTCAATTTTGCCTTTCTTTAAATTAATAAACATTATAAAAAGTAGAATTATGGCATTGATATTTTCAAAAAATGTACTATCAAAAGGTAATTTTGAAAATCGACTTTTTTCAAATGCAATAATTGTACTACCAAAAGTTAAATTCAAAATGGACCATTATTTTGGGATGAGGAAGTATAAATTTCTTATTCTATAATGGGAAAAGTTAGGATCATTAAAATTTTTTTCATAAAAATGATCAAGAAAAAATTTATGATCCTGATTAGTGTGTGGTGCTTTATTTAGTGTAATTCAAGAGTCACAAAACTTTCATGATTATTTTCATGAAAAAAGTGTTAATATATTTATTTTTTCTTTTCTCTATAATTGATTTTCACTACCCACGCTAATATGTATATAATTTAAGTACTATTGATTATAAAAATATCATAAAATACTTTATAAAAATTATCCATCCTTTGATTAGTCTTTTTTGCCCTTTTTTTATCAATAAGATGAAAAAATTAAAACGATGTAATCCTAAGTAATTTTGGTTTGCCAATCGATTTTAATCCTAAAGATGGGTTCCATTCTAGTTCTTGGTTCTTGCAAATCCATTTCAGTTAGTTTTCTTTCTTTCTTCTTCTTTCTTTTTTTTTTTTTTTTTGATCATATATCAACTGGATGGACCGGGAGGCGAGACTGGATCTTTCATTGTGGATATACATGCACATCCATTTCCGGAAGCAAAAATGATGGTTTCAAGAGCATACGTGAGCAGGGTCTATACAATAATGATCATAATCTTGGTCATAGTCGCTACTGCAAAACCTCTGTTAGGTTATAGAACAATGAAAGATCCAGTCTCGCCTCCCGGTCCATCCAGCTTGTACTTTACGCCCGGTCCGCCAGTAATGGTCACGCCATGTTTGATTTTGCAGATGGTTTTTGTTCAAGGATATTCCACTAGTCTCGCCTCCGGTCCATCAAAGTTGTTGTCCTTTCAACAACTCATCATCAATCACCGGCTTGATGTTTTTTCTTTTTTGGGTTTGTTTTCTAGTTTGAAGCTAGTTATGTTTGTCTCGAGATTGTTGGATTACTCTCACGCAAGATGTACTTTCAATGTACCTCTCGCTCGTATAGCTTTGTGCCATTATTGAATATATTTGTGTATGCATATATATATATATATATATTTTCCAAATAAACAAAGGATCACCTCACCATTTCCTTTTTCTTGTTCCTCCTCAACCATCCGACGAGAACCATCACACACCTCAATCATCCCACCCCAACCTATCTCGATGAAGGGTAATTCTAGTTACACCATATTTATATCTCATTACACTCTCACTTTTCTAATTTTTTTCATTACAATTTTATACTTATATCAAATTATGAAAATAGATCAAAACCTCGATTTCTAACACCCCAAATACTAATCTGGCCAAGAGTCCCACCCCACTCACCTCAACACCATCTCCTCCACCTCCCCAACCCCACGACTATTCTAAGCCCTTCCTGGAGGGGGTCTCCAAGGGAGAGGGAAGGATTTGGTAAGGAAGGAGGTCGCCGGGGAGAAGGAGGGAGGCCTGAGCTGGCAAAGAAGAGTTTTCCTGCGATGGGGCAAGAATAAACCAAGAAGGTGGTTGGAAGAGTTAGGGTTTGGAAAGTTGTGTAAGAGAGGAGGGTCATGGTATTATGATAAGTGGAAGGCGAGAGTCAAAATTTCAAATTTTTTGATATGGTGCAATAAGAAATTTGGTATAATGAAATACTAATCTGGTTGCGTAAATAGTTATCTTTTGATGAATAATCCAAGAATCAAAAACCAAGTGAGAAACTTCATGCTCAGGAATTAACAAAAAAAAAAAAGAAAAAAAGAAAAGAAAACTAACTGAAATGGATTTGCAAGAACCAAGAACTAACGAATGGAACCCATCTTTAGGATTAAAATCGATTGGCAAACCAAAATCACTTAGGATTACATCGTTTTTAATTTTTTTCATTTTATTGATAAAAAAAAAAGGGAAAAAAATGACTAATCAAAGGATGAATAATTTTTATAAAGTATTTTATGATATTTTTATAATCCATAGTATTACTTAATTAGTATACATGTTGCGTGGGCAGTGAAAATCAATTATAGAGAGAAAAGAAAATTAAATGTATTCACACTTTTTATTATTATTATAGAACAACAATATTAGGTATTATGAAAAATCTTTCATGAAAATAATCATGAAAGCTTTGTGACCCTTGAATTACACTTAGAATAAAGCACCACACACTAATCAAGGTAATCCAAGAATCATAAATTTTTCATGATCCCTAACTTTTCTCATTATAGAATAGGGAAATGTTATACTCCCTCTGTTCCAAAATAATGGTCCATTTTGGGGAATTCAATTTTTTTTGATAGTACAATTATTACATTTGAAAAAAGTTAATTTTCCAAAATTACCTTTTTGATAGTACATTTTTTGGAATATCAATGTCATAATTGTACTTTTTATATTGTTTATTAATTTAAAAGAATGGCAAAATAAGAAATTTACATTATTTTTGTACTTGATTTTTGAAGAAAGACTAATATTTTGGGACAATAAAAAATGAAATAATGAACTAATATTTTAAGACGAATAGAATATATAATTAGAAATCATTAACAGACCGTTGGATTAATTTTACCTTAGTAACAACTAAGAACTGGAAAAAACAACATAAGTATTTAATATTTTGGATGGCCATATTCACCTCATAATCCGATTGAATTTTACTTTGTTGAGTGTCTATCAAAATTTGACTATCGGTAAATGATGCATTTAACCATCTTTTCTGCTCGGCTCACTGAAGAGCTTCTAAGCCCCCATTCTTTTTTTTATCAAATGTAAACCTTTTGTTGAACGAGGCGTTAGAAGTCAAGATCCCCCCAAATATATTCACACTTGTGTTGGTTGATCCATGCATGTGAATATTGAAAATAACAAAATTATTTACTAAATTTATTTTGATATTAAAATGCACAAGCTCCAACATATTTTTTCTAGAGAGAGAGAGGAATAGATTGAGGGAGACAGAAAAAAAATTTAAATATATTTTTGCTAGAGAGAGAGAGAGCAAGAGAGACAAAGAATTGAATGAGAGAGAGAGAGAGAGGATGGGTTCATTTAGGAATTGATTTTTTTAAGTGTCTTATAACTTTTACAAAAATATGTACAAATAAAAATAAAAAATGTATTGACTTTTTAGCTAGATAGAATATGAAAGAATATCTTAGGATTGGTTTCAGAATAGGTTATTTTAATAATTTTTTAATTTTTTGATTAAAATATGAAATAAAAAAATTAATATGTTTGAATTAATTTTTAATTTTTTACTAAAAGACGTATAAAAAATAAAGAAAAAAAAATATTTAACTTTTTTGTATATTTTTTAAACTTTTTTTAATTCTTCCGAACCAAGCCTTAATATCTATCTACATAACTTCTGATTTTTGGGTATGAGTCTAGTTCATATCGCTACCAGCCAACTTTTGGTTTCTTGTATGGTTATTTCATATTGTTTGCTGCACCATTCATCTAGTCAAATTGCACCAATGAAGGAGGAACATCCTCAATTCATGTAAAAGGAGAAGCATAGTCAAAGGCTCTACATAAACAATGATCCACAATATTATTCATATTTTTTAAAAATAAAAATAAATATAAATAAAGTTTTATTTACAAATCAGTGTAAGATTCACTTATTCTAAATTTATAAATAAAGCTGACCATGGCTATGGCTATCGTATCCTGCAAAACCAGTGTGAGGATCCATTTCAATTCTTCTCTTTGTTATGGACAAAAACATATGTAGCCCAGCACAAAAGTCTTCAATTCTCAAAGTATATGTAGCTTCAAATTTGGTCCTGTGTGAATCAATTCCTAAATGAATATCATTCACACTTGTTTGTTTTCATTATATATACTCCCATCTTGAAGCTAAGCTTCGTTTAATATAGTAGATTTTTATTTTCTATTTTTTAATTTTCCATTTCCATTCGTTCAACATGGGATGATGATTATGATAGAAGCAAAGAGGCAATAAGGTAATTTCGGTGAGGCTGAATTTTCGTCCGCAGGTATGCGTGTTTTATATATATGGATGGATGGATATATATATAGTATGACCAAATAAAATGAGGTGCGTGGAACCAGTAACATTTCTAGCACATCATTACTTTATGCAACCAAGCAGAGATCATGAAAGTATTAGTTGACATGAGATGAGAATATTTTTTATTTATTTAATTTTCTTTTTCTTGCAGTAAATGCACAAACTAATGGGCAAGGAATTGAAGACTTACCAATATTATTTTTTATTTATTTCTTTTTCTTTTTCTTTTTCTTGCACTAGATGCACAAACTAATGGGCAAGGATTTGATGACCTACCATCTTTTGAATTTCTTGAATTGGAATTATCAACCGTCAAATAAAATTGACTAGTTTCATTAGCAATCAAAATTTTGACGTTGTATTTTAATTATGAATTTAAATTAAAATTTAAAAAGAAAAAAAGAGAGAGAATAAAATTAGCTTATATTTCATTTATATTTGTCTCTTTTTCTAAATATTTTACCAAATGTTTTACATGAGTATGAGACCCACATCATGTGAACCCCACACATTTATTAGTAACACCTTTAATAAAATATTAGAATTCCTGATTTTTTTCTATATAATTTAATCCAATCAAGACTTCTGGGATCCAAAAAAACGTACACCTTTAAATCCCAAGTCACATTCAATGAGCCAACCACTTGGATGGAGTTAGATACTGGGAAAATGATTTTCCCCACGAAATTTGTCCTCCCGAACAGTCTGAAATTTAGAAGAGAAAGAGAAAAAGATAGAGAAAGAGAAGAGAGTGGAAGAAGAGATGGCAGCTCGTCACAGCCCCGCCACCGCCTCGATGAACTCGTCAGAATCGCAGCCCCCACCTCCGCCTCTACCTCCGCTGCCGCCTCCGCCTCGATCGCAGAACTCTCGCTTTGCCTCCACCTCTGCCTTCGCCTCCGCCTCTTCTTCTTCTTTCTTCTTCTTTCTTCTTTCTTTCTTTCTTCTTGTTTCTTCTTCTTCTTCTCTGATTGAAAAAAAAAAAAAAAATTCAAAACGACAAAACGACGTCGTTTTAAATTCGAAGAATTCGGGCGCCCTCTCTTCCGAGCTACGTAGCACAATTGCAAAACCATCACTATGTTGATCCCAAGGCCTAGAAGCCAGCGTCTGCTCCACCTGCTTGCATGATCTCTGCTTCCCCTTTTCTGATGTGATTTGCGGCAACACACAGGCAATAATTCCCGCTGGCACAGGCCGTTGAGATGGAGTAAATGGGCCCACTAAACCCCGTTTCAATGGCTAACAGTGCTGGGCCCATAGGTTGGGTAGTAAGAGGTTAATATCTTGTTGTATTCCTGTTTCAGGAGTGCGTCTATTGCATTGCATAATGTTTTTATACCTCTTGCACCTGATCCCACCACTACTCCCATTTTTTACCTGTCTAGCTGTTTCCAATCAACCCAAACAATATTTGACTATTAATATTTAACAATGCTACACACACATATTAATGAAAGAAAATGTTTGGCCCAAAAAAAGAAAGAAAATGTTTGGAACCTCTACAAAAGAGGACTTTCATGATCCTCATTAATGTATTAGTCATTGATGTGTTTTAATTTTTTTTTAGAGTTGTGTCTGACAGTGATATGAATGGTTCAGATCATTTTAGAGATTGTGAGATTATGTTTTATGAGGATCTATATCATTACTATACTAATGAAAATGATACATAAATATATTATTTAAACCTATTTTTTTAATTTTATAATAAGTATGTGATATGATTAATTAATAATTAAAAAAATATAAAAGATAATTTATTTTTAATATTTTAATTAATTGTCATATTACTAAATTTAAAAATTAAATATTATTTTTAATTTTGAACATCAACGCTCTATATTTAATGGAGGTATTGGAACTAGGTTGCCATCATTTATGGTAGGACGATGTTGGACAACCACTACTAATGAGCATCTATCCCTAGGAGTTGAGTAAATGTACGCAGAAAATAAAATGTAGGACTCAGCTGAATTTTTAAGAACAACAATGTTAGATATTATGAAAAGTCTTTCATGAAATAGTTATGAAAGATTTGTGACTTTTGGATTATTCTTACAATAAAGCACCACACACTAATTAAAGTAATCTAAGAATCACAAATTATTCACGATCATTTTCATGAAAAAAATTTCATGATCCCTAACATTTCTCTTTTAAGAAATGTTTGTACCCCTTTTTTAGGAATTTCATAACTTCTAATTTGATCTTGGTCTTTGTTGTGCGTGTAAAGTTCATTTATGTATGTGTGGACTTCATATTATGAGTAGTTGAAATGAGAGTGGAGATTGTGAGGGTCTCTATCACAGTTGTTCAATTTTATGGGTGGCTCTGAGCAACTTTAATCATATTTTGTAATTTTTCTACTTAAAATATATATATAAAAAAAAATCTGTTTAATTTTTTTTAAAAATTTTGTTATCTATATACATTACACTTTATTTTACTTATTTATACATACAATTTATTTAAATAGCTTTTCCAAACTCTTTAAATTTATGTAATAACTTGAATAATTTTGTTAAAATAATTATTATAATAACTAGTTCATTAAAATCACTAAAATTATGATGGGAGATCCTCTAATGTTTGATTTGACAATTCTGATTTTTATCAATGTTTTAATTGATTTTTTTAATAATTTTTTACAGTTAATTTTAAAATTCACTATTACATCCTACTAGATTACCTCAAATAAAAAAGTAGTAAATTAATTAATTAATTAAAAAAAAACTAAAGACAAAAAAATTAAAATTAAAAATGGACTCTTTTTTAGATTTATTTGGGAAAAAAAAGGTTACCTTATGCATCATTTTAAATTAGATTGACCAAAAATGTAAAAACTTATAAGACATTTAAAAATTCTTATTAAAAATAAAAATGTTAGGGAAAAACGTGACTTCTTTAGTTATTCCCAAAAATCATCCCTTACCAAACAAGGCCAAGATTATGACCAAGATTATGATCATTATTGTATAGGCCCTGCTCACATATGCTCTTGAAACCATCATTTTTGCTGCCACAGAGAAAGAGAGAGAGGGTGGGTTAGAATTGCGAAATGGATGTGCTTGTATATAAAAGCAAGTTAAAAATCAAATGCAGGAGGGGTTTGGTCATTTATTGGAGTAATTTTTGTAAGGAATAATATTAGGGATCATGAAAAAAATATAATGAAGATAATCACGAAAGATTCTTTACAGTTGAATTACACATACAATAAAACACTATACATTAATCAAAAAATGAAAAATCTTTGTAATATATTTTATGATATTATTTTCATGAGCTCTAGTATTATTCTTTTGTAAGATAGTCTGGTGATAAGGATTGTGAAATGGATGTGCATGTATGGGTGATTAATTTATATTGGGAATGAAAGAATAATATGAAATTAAGTAATTAAAGATTGGTTTAAAATATGATCATATGATATTTCATAGTATTATATAATTTTTCGTGCGAGTTAAAAGTCAATGAAAAAATTGGAAGCAACCTCCTCCATTCAGTAGATTTCAAACAAAGAAGCTACCAGAAGCTCTGTTAATGGCTTCCTCTGATAGGAAAAAGAAGAAAATGGTTTGATTTTTAAACTTTTTTTTTTCCTTTTGATTTTTACACTCAGTTCACAGTGGAGATGCAAACTTCTTTTTGTTTAATTTCATATTTGCCTAGTGTAGTATAATGAGGAGCGAATATGCATATCAATAAATAAATAAATAAATAAAAATAAATAAATAATTGCACAATCGATAGAGAGAAAGAGGGATAGAATGGGCATTTTGTATTTGTAGGCTCCATAAAACTATCTGCCAAAGAGATAGAAGAAAAATACTTGAGACTCCTATTTTTTGAACACCTCCATAATTTCCTTTGAATCTTCACCATTAATGTATGTATGGGACCCACTCATGTATATGTAGGGCCCACACCATCAATAATAGAGATTCAAAGAGATTGTGGGAGCCTCCAAAAAAATGGGGTCTCAATCATTGTTGGAGATAGAATGGACACTTTGTATTTGTAAGCTAGTTTTGTGCCTTATTTCTTGGGTAGGGTTTGGGAATATCAACTTCAATCATGTGAAATCATGTGAAAAGTGTTTTTTTTTTTTTTTTTTTTTTTCTTTTTCAAAATCATCTAGAAAGTGAAAGTGTTTTTTTTTTTTTTGGTTCAAGACAAAGACAAAAGTAAATGGGTAAGTTGGTTTTATTTTTTGGGGAAATTATTGAAAAGTCCCATTTGAGTATCTTGTGATCTATTTGGTCCCAAGGGTTTTCTCCTTGTTTACCAGGTTCATTTACGGCATAATATGTTACTAGGTAGTCCTAATTTGAATGGTTTGGGGGTGTTGCTGGACGAATATACCCTACCATGATTTGTGGAGATTTTATTCTTTTTTTTCTTTTTTGGTATGTTGTATCCCATTTTTATTGGAGGGTGAGGGAAGCCGTTACATAGGTTTTGGAGTGGGATTAGGATTACTTTTGGATTCAGTTGTTTGGTGTGGGGGATGGAAACTTTGTTGTTGATGATGATGACGATAACTACCCTCCATTGAAGAGTTCAGAGATAGATAGATATATAGAGAGAATTTGAATTGGAAAAAAAAATAAAAAAACCCAACAGAAAAAAGTTAGAGATCAATGGAAAGGAAAAAGATGAGTAGAGAGAGAAGATGAAAGATTTATATCGAGGGTTGGTGTGAAAGTAAGGTGTGAATCGATCTTTGATTGAAATAAAGATAAGAAAAAGAAAAGAAAGAAATGGTTTCTTTTTAGTATGGTTTTCGTTTCAGATTTCAGAAAATGAAAGCAAAGAGAAACTCACCCTCTCTCTCTCTCTCTCTCTCTCTCTCTCTCTCTCTCTCATTCTTTTCTTCTGCTGAACAGTCCTGTTAGTCTCATTGATCTCATCTCTCTACGCGGAAACGCACACACACACCCTTTTTATTAACAGTTCAACAGTGCAACGTGGTTCACAGTGCAACAGTGCAACGTGGTTGGATTCAGTTGTTTGGTGTGGGGGATGGAAACTTTGTTTGCTGCACAGAAAGGTGGTTCATTGTCGTCGTAGCAAAGGGAACGTGGTTCACAGTCCAACAGTGCAACTGTGCTGTAGTTGACGTCACAGTGCAACAGTCCAACGTGGTTCATAGTGCAACAGTGCAACGTGGTTCAACAGTGCACACTCATACGTACCCGTAACCACTTCTAATGACCTCACCACCCATCATGTACGTGTCAGATCTGGGAATTGCATTCTACAAATGCGAACTTTGATTTCTAAAATCATGTCGTCGATCTGTGAACCTTAGGGTTCCACACACCAACCAGATCATTCACAGCACTCCACCAGATGTGAACCTTAGGGTTCCACACACCAACCTTAACCCAGACAAATTGTTCCTACAAAATCTCTCCAAAAAAATCCTCTGAATATGGAAAGTAGGAGGCAATCACAGATTTTTTGCAAATTAAAACACAAAACATGACCGTGTTCTACGTCGTCTATGAACGATTTCCACACCACGGCTTCAAATCATTCACAGCACTCCATCAGATCTGTGAATCTACGTGAACCTCACCGAGTGAACCCCACAGTGTGGAACCGGAACTGTGGAACCATAACTGAGATTGATATTGAGAACCAGAACTATGAATCGGTGAGATTGAGAACTAGAATAGGTGAGATTGAGAACGATAATCGGTGGAATCGGTGAGCTTCACGTCAAAATGTCCCAAATGGCAATTGGAAAACAAAGGCTCAAACTGATGTAAAGTTGAAACGTGACACAATCCACGTCATGGGAAAAATAAAAAAAAAATTGTCAAATTCACGTCACAACCCACGTCACAGAAAAAGAGTACTATTACCTTTTTTTGGAACGTGAACCTCACACACCCTTTCCCATAAATACATGTGGGTCTACAAACTCAAATTAACACTTTAATGGCAAAATAGTAAACAAACAACCCAAAGGACTAAACGGTTTAAAAGAAAACAATTAGGACCACATGATCTACAAGATGATAAAATGGGATTTACTGGTCAATTCCCCTTATTTTTTTGGGTCTCTCTCGTTTCTAAACTTTTTTTCTTTTCCTTGATTTTTTTTCAAAATAAAGGCAAAAGTAGATAGATAAGTTGGCCTTATTTATTTATTAATTTTTTTTGGGGAGGGGGGGGTGGTTTCTCTGCTTTATAAAATCCATTTCTTTCTTTTTTGGGGGGTGGTTTCTCTGCTTTATAAAATCCATTTCTTTCCTTTTTGGGGGGTGGTTTCTCTGCTTTATAAAACCCTTTTCTTTCTTTTTTTTCGATTTTTTTGTTGGACAAAAGTAGATGGATTTAGCCCCTTCAAATACTGTTGTCAAACATGAAACATCCTTCACATCCTACTACTAATAAACCAATAATCATGATTTTTTTTTTTTCAATTTTTTAAATATTTCACATGGCCTCTTAGATTTTTTTTTCCAATTTTTTGTTTGTTTTAAACTGGTTTAACCAACTTAGTTTGATTACTAAAATAATATATAAGTATTTATTATTATATAAACTTTTCAGAATTATTAAATCAAATTGAACCGAACCAAACCAATTTTTATGATTCAGTTTTGATTCGGTATTTAATTACGATTTCAATTTTTTCTGAAATCGTAGAAACTGGTTTAGTTATTAATTTATTCCAAATTTGAACTAATTTGATGTGTGAACACTCTGAAGCAAAGTGGGTTTCTTTTTTTCTTCTAATTTTTAGAAAATCTTGGATAGGGTAAAAATCATATATATATATATATATATTTAATATTTATGTATGGTATTTTTTTTGGATTTTTAGTATATGATTGGAGGTGGGATTTTTTTCCCTCAATCCCCAAATCTTTCTAGAATATTAGGTATATGATTGTCTCATATGCTTCAGAGTTTGTTTGTTTGTGGCTATGAATTTTGTGTTGTCTCATATTACTCTTTTTTTTTTTTTTTTTTAAGTAAAATGATCCATGGTGGTCCCATTTGTGTTGTTTTTTTTTTTGTTTTTTTTTTTCATTTATGCACTTGTTTGTTTTCGAAATGGAAAGATATGAATTGTTGACAAATTGTCTCATTGGTGGGTAATGGGGACTTTGACACTTTTTGTTAGACAATAAATGGTTGAGTTTTTTTATTAATTTCTCATGGTTATGAATTTTTTGAATTGTCTCATGCTTTATTATTTATATTTTTAACATAGTCTATAGTTTTATTTAAGCCACACTTACTACTCAGTGAGACTGTACTTATTACTTTATCAAACTTGACTTATCACTCATTTAAATAATATTTACTATTCAATGAGATTCTACTTACTACTTTATTAGACTTGACTTATCAATCATTTAAACTAAACTTAAGACTACATTTAGGTTGTGTTTGGTAACATTTACGTTTTCAGTTTATATTTACAAAAATTTTATAAACTGATTTTTGTTTATTTTTAGAAAAACATAAACTACAAACGCGTTTGGTAATTGACAAAATGTTTAAAAAAATTAAAAAATATAAAAAAGAGTGAGAAATGGCAAGTGGCGTGGTGGTGATGGTGGTGGTGGGTGGTGGTGGTGGTGGGTGGGTGGTGGCGGTGGTGGTGGTGGTGGAGGGTGGTGGTGGTGGTGGGTGGTGGTGGGTGGTGGTGGTGGTGGTGGTGGTGGTGGTGGCGGGTGGTGGTAACGAAAGGTGGTAGTGGTGGGTGGTGGTGGTGGTAGTGGTGGTGGTGGGTGGTGGTGGGTGGTGGTGGTGGGTGGTGGTGGTGGTGGTGGTGGCAAGGTGGTGGCGGGTGGTAGTGGGTGGTGAGTGTGGTGGTGGTGGTGCAGGTAGTGGTGGTGGTGGTAGTGGTGGTGGCGGGTGGTGGTAGTGGTGGCAAGTGGTGGTGGTGGTAGTGGTGGTGGTGGGTGGTGGCAAGTGGGCGTGGTGGTGGTGGCGGTGGATAGTAGTGGGTGGTGGTGGGTGGTGGTGGTGGTGGTGGCGAGGGGTGGGTGGTGGTGGCGAATAGGTGGCAGGTAGGTGGTGGGTGGTGGTGGCAGGTGGGTGGTGAGTGGTGGTGGCGGAAGACGGTAGTGGAAAATAGGGGTGGGTGGTGGCTAGTATTGGGTGGTAAAAAAAAATCGAAAACTCAAAATGGAAACACATTTTTTGTGTTTTCATTTTGGCCAAATTTATAAATTGAGACTACTGATTTATAAATCAAAAATTTTACCAAACAAGTTTTTATTTAAGTTTTTAAAATTTTTGTAAATATAAACAGAAAACTGAAAACGTAAGTGTTACCAAACGGCACCTTACTATTTCATCAAACTTGATTTTTTTTTTTTTTCTTACCACTTAAATCTCATAATTTTTCTTTTAACTAGGTGAAATGTTGTTCCAACAAAACATAAAAATTTATAAATTCAAAATATAATGGAAGTGAAAGTAAAAAGAGAGAGACTTACCTAAGAAGTTCCAAATCAACAACAATTCTATCTTAAAATCTTCGAAAGTTTTAGAAATGAACATCAAATTTTATTTATGGAATCATCAAATGAATTTGAAATTTTTTTATATTTTGTTAATCATATTTCTCATTAATTGCATTTATTGTGGTAGATGAAAGAGATACTAGGTTTCATTTATTGTCATTCATTGCTATTAAGTAGATAAATAAAAAAATCATATTCCATAAAATGTAAAAAATTATAATAAAATTTATAAATTTCATATTTATTTTGTACATTTTTTTTTTTTTTTGTTTACATTCTATTTTATAAATTTTATATTTATTTTAGAGGTTAGGTGCATTTTATTAATGTTTGAATGATAAGTGTAGTAATGTGGAATAAAGTACAACTATATCAAGTAGTAAGTATGTTTAGTTGTTGTAATAAGTTGGAAACCACTCATTTAAACTATACTATTTTATCAGACTTACTTACTACTTATTTAAACCACATTTAGGCCTTGTTTGGAAAGACTAAATAAGTGCACTTTTTGTCTTTTTGGACAAAAAAATTGAGGTTAAAAATATGGATGTTTAGGTTAACTTTTTGACTTTTATGAAAAAATGTGTAATAAAAAATTGTAAAAATTGATTTTTAGAGGAAAATTTGAATTGGGAGTTGTGCAGTCGTAATTGTTGACTTTTGATGAATAGTGTTAACTTTTTAACTTTTTGAGTAACTTTTTGACTTTTTGGATTATTTGGAACTTTCCAAACAAAGCCTTAATACTCGGTGAGACTCTACTTATTATTTTATCAGACTTGACTTACAACTCATTTAAACCACATTTACTACTTAATGAGACTCTATTTATTATTTTATCAGACTTGACTTACTACTTATTTAAATAACACTTACTACTCAATGAGACTCCACTTACTACTTTATCAAACTTGACTCATCACTTAAACAACACTTACCACTCAATTAGACTCTACTTACTATTTTAGTAGACTTGATTATTCAATCATTTAAACTAAACTTAAGATTGCACTTACTATTTCATCAAACTTGATTTTTTATTTTTTTTTTTACCACTTAAATCTCATAATTTTTCTTTTAACTAGGTGAAATGTTGTTCCAACAGAACATTAAAATTTATAAATTCAAAATATCATGAAAAGTTGAAGTAAAAAAAGCGATAGAGATTATAGAGACATAGATTCTTACCTAAGGAATTCCAAATCAACAACAATCTCATCTTTAAATCTTCAAATATTCAAAAAAAATTAAAAATAAAAATAAAATTTTGTTCATGGAATCCTCAAATAAATTATAAATTTTCCTATATTTTATTAATTATATTTCTTCATTAATTGCATTTATCATTTTCAAGTGTGATAAATGAAAAGGAAATTAGGTTTCATTTATTGCTATTAAGTAGATAAATAAATAAAAAATCATATTTCATAAAATGTAATAAATTATAATAAAATGTTTAGAATTCACATTTATTTTGTATATTTTTTTCTTAAATTCTATTTTATAAATTTTATATTTATTTTAGAGATTTTGAAAATTTATTACAACTTAATTTTTTAAGCTTACCTGTTACCTGAACAGCAGGTTAAGTGTATTTTATTAGTAATTAAATGGTAAGTATAGTTATTAAAAATAGTAAGTATAATCATATCAAATAGTAAGTATACTTAGTTATTGTGGTAAGGTGAAAACCACTTTTTGGTTTCAAAACCATTGAAAATTACTTTATTTTTTACGAAACTACCTAGATTTCTTAACTTGGTTTTAATTATTACCAATCAATTGTTAGATTTATTTTACTTTTAGATCTAATGATCCAAAATTATTTATGTATGATACATGAAAACCACCTTCACGTATCATAGAAAAATCCAAACATGAATCATATAAATAGTGAAAAAAAGAGAAAAAACATATATGCACGCGGGCCAACTCTAAAATCCACAATCCAAAAAGAGAAGTATAAAATGATAAAGTAGAGTAGAAAATGGTGCAACAAAAAACAAAAGAAACAATAAGGACACAGCAAGCTTTTGACATCACAATATGGACAAATAAATGTATATGTGTATTTATTATGTATGAGAATGGCTTGATTAGTTCAATTATTAAGCCACTTAATCAGTTGTTTAAGGTTTATAAAAAAAATATTTTAATTTTGTTTTTGTTTTTGTTGTTGAAGGTCTAAAATTTTAGGTAAGAAAAGTATATTCATTTTGATGATAGGGTCACTTTGGAATCATTAAAAGTGTGATTAGCAAGACTTGTAACACAAAATCTTTAAATTTATTATTAATTTCAATGACAACCTTAAGGTACTGAACTATTATGAAATGATCAAATGTTTGATTGTTAAAAAATATCATGAAGAACAAGGGATGGTCTTATCAAACAACAACAGCAATAATAATAATAATAATAATAATAGCAAATCATAATGAAATTTATTGTACAAGACTGTAATTTATGTCTCTGTTTTAGGATTTGAAATTCACAATCCTATGATCAGGTGAAAGGAAATCAACATACTTCAATTAATATTCATTTTATTTTTTTATTTTAAAGATGCTCGAACTCAAGCTCTAATTTGCACTAAAATAAGGTCAAGTTTAGCATCTCTCAAAAAAGACAAAAAGTCAAAAAATTATCACTATTCACAAAAAAATATTAAAAATTTAATTTTACACACAAAAATGCAACTCATCAATCACAATAAGTCAGGTATGTGCTGCAGTTCAAAAGGAAAATTGCATAATTAGGTTGCAATTTTAACACACTGTTGTTCGGCCCGTGAGGGCCCAACACGGGTCCCGTTTTAATAATCTGAACCGTTCAATGTGTAGAACTCTTCGAGTACTATATATTTATAAAAAATCACGTTGATCGGATATCGATAACTACATGATCAAATCAGTTTTGTATTTAAAAAAGATGGTGTTATAGTTAACAGTAGAAAAAAAAAACAAATCTGATCAGATAGCTATCAATATCCAATCAACGTGATTTTTTACAAAAATATAGTACTTGACGAGTACTACACATTGAACGGTTTAGATTATCAAAATGGGACCCGTGATTACCCCCACCTACCGAAAAGCACCGTCCAGTGACATGCCTAAGAAGTAGACAATTACTTCTTGCCATCTATTCAACTTGCGCATGAAGGACAACCGTACAACCTAAAAAACAAATCTTTTCCTCTACACTAATTTATACAATTTTTTAATATACATTTTTTCATAAAAAATCAAAAAATTAACCCAAACAATCATATTTTTTTCCTCAACTTTTTAGTACAAAAAGTTAAAAAGTACACTTATTTAAGACTCCCCAAACACCCCCAAATAATAATAAAAAATGAAAAATAAATTCTGCCGTGGAATCATTATAACATATAAGAGTTTTAGAGATCAAATGTTTTGGTCTCTAAAAATGAAAATTTTGTTACAAAAGACATTAAGGGACCAACTTATATCATCGTGAGAATAGTCGCTAAAAAGTTGTCCCGAAAAATAAAAAATAAGGCTTTTAGAGACAAAATTTTGAAAATGTCACTAATAAATAGACTCTTGGGACAAAATAATTTGGTCTCAAAATGATTTATTTTTTGAGACAAAATTTGGTCCCAAATAGATAATTCATCACTAATGTCCAATTTTCATTGCTAAAAATATAATAACGATATTTTTCGCAACAAAAATATTTGGGCCCTAAAAAATAATTTTGTTCCTAAATTTTGGTCCCTAAAACCTTAATTTTTTTTTTATAGTGAATCCACTATTTTCATAGATATTAAGCAAACAACCACAACATACACATTAGTCTAGAATAATAAAGCTGTATTTATAATCAATGACTAAGAACATAGTTGCACTACAAAAAAATAAGATTTTAGACATCAAAATTAAGGGACGCAATTATTTAAAGCCATGCATCAAGTAAATTTAAAGCCACGATCAGATCCATTTATGTTGACCCTAGATAACCATACAAGAACCAGCAAACATGAGATCTCAGTTTGCTATAATTGGGTTACCGAAAAAAAAAAAACCATTTTAATTCACATCAAGCACTTAGGATAGCTAAAAACATAACATCCAATACACATTGTGAATTCCAAGTACATATTTTAATATTCTCCTCCAGGAAAAAAATAAATAAATGAAATAAAGTAAAATGTTAGGCAGTTCCATAGACATCTTAGGCAGCCACACAAGTTACTGTCAATACGGAAATGCAGATTTCATGATCTAGATTCATGACAATTAGCCTCCACACAAAAAATAATATATAAAAATAGAATAATATAATATATAAAAAAAGAATAATATTAGGGATCATGAAAAAAATATTATGAAATGTATCATGAAAATTTTTCATCCTTTGATTAGTGTTGATTAGTGTGTGGTGTTTTATTGTATGTATAATCCAAAAGTGGAGAATCTTTCATGGTTATCTTCATTATATTTTTTTCATGATCCCTAACATTATACATAAAAATATTGGACATTATACATAAAAATATTGGACGTAAGGTTGCGTACTTACCGCCTCTCCCAAGCTTTGATGCGAATCTAGTGCACTGGGAATGACTTTTTTAGATTCATGAATGTTCCCAATTCATTTCTGGCCATTGATTGTGTGACGAAACTAGTAAGAATGCATCAACAAAATATATGGCTTGTTATGAAGCATCATTGAACAATCCTAAAATTATACAGAACTAATCTGTAGCAGACAATGAAATTGAAGTATATGCATTATATTTATTTATTTTTTCCATTTTTCAACATTAGTAGAGCAATATTACACAAGAATTCTTCCTCCAAAATAATGTTCACAATATGGTAACAGTGAACCAAATTGTATTCATATCAACCTATATCAAACAAAAGATCTAAGGAAAGTCATCACAGAAACTACATTGATTTTATTATTTTAAAAAAAAGCACCAAAAGAGAAGAGAGATAGAGAGAGAACAAGAAAACAAAACAAAAACAAGTCACTTGCACATGATATACAAAATCCAAAAATTGGTACAAAGAGGGATCAACTCCACTTAAGACCAACTGTACAAAGTAGCCAAAATTCCACTCTTCAATTTAAAAATAGGAATTTTCAAACCATCAAAAGTCCTCCAATTATGTTCACCCCAAACAGCCCACATCAAAGCCAGAGGTACCAAATTCCAAGACTTCTTCCTAGTCCTTCCTACTCTTCAATTGAGTTCTATGCAAGGAATTTTCAAACCTTCAAAAGTCCTCCAACTACATTCTCCTCCCCAAGTGGCCCACATCAAAGCCAAAGCAAATCGTAATCTTGAAACAATTTATCTCATTCTATAAATAGATAAATAAATAAATCTTTTACACACTTAAACTTTATCTACAAATCGTAATGTTGGCATGGGATTAAGGGGAGTCCCATACATTTCATACCATTAAATCAATATCAAGATAGTTTTCCCTGTCCACCTCATTCTAAGAGATAAAATAAACCTGGGTTGCTTTCGAGATTTCATAAAATTACAAACGAGTCAAGTTAAACTGAGTTTGAACAATCTATAACTCAACTTGATAATAGCATTATGAAAAACTAAAATTACTCAAGTCATTCTTGAATGAGATTTTAATACGTTGAATATGAATCAAACTCAAGTAACTTAATTTTTCATAGTATAATTATCAAGCTGAATTATAAGTTGTTCAAATTTAATTTAAAAAAATTTTAACGAACCGAATACAAATTAAACTCGACTACCTTGGTTCGTTTTGCAATGCTACCCAACTTTCAAGTTATCATTTCATACCAATTTCAAGGGAGAAAAAAATGTTTCATAGAAGTTAAATTCCTTTAGTCAACCCAAAGCATTCACCAATAGTGGTTTCATCAGGGAAAAAAATATTTTAATGTTAACTAGTGTTTCAATTTTAAATTTATAAATAATTTTATGAAGAAAAAGAAATTAAGAGAAATTTTTTTAAAATAAAATTAAAGATAACTTTTTTTTTATCCCTTCCCTATTTCCTCTTCTTTTTTTTTCTTTTTTTCATTTTTTTCCCCTTCCCTACTTTTTTTTTTTTTTTTTTTTTTTTCTTCACAAATTCAAAATACAAAATACTGATATTGAAACCTCATTTGAAAATAGACTATTTTAGTAACTTTTTAATTTTTTATAAAAAAATATGTAAAAAAATAAATAATAAATAATAAAACAACATATAATGACTTTTTGACTAAGATATATAATTGACAAATAAAACCTAAGCATGGTCAACATCAATATCATTTATCAAAAAGGTTTGATTGTACATTTCCAAATTGTAGGCTCCATGGAACTTTCTGCATGCCAAGAATCTAGCCCCGTCTCAAAATAATCACAATTATTAGATTATATGAAATCTCAAGACATGAGAGTTTGAAGACATAATTCAACAAACAATGAATGTTTTAAGAAAAAAGAATAAAAAAATTTAAAAATAGAAGATCTTGTGACTTTTCAATATCCATGCATCAAGTAAATTTAAAGCCACGATCAGGATCCATTTATGTTTAGATAACCACACAACACTACTAAAAAAAAGTATTTTTTGCGACCGTCATAAACCGTCAAAATAAGAAAAATATAGTCATAAAAGACCTTTGTGATCGCAAATAGGGGACACAAATGTGGGGTAACAAATACTTTTTGCAACGGCAAAACAACGATTAATGAACTTATTTGCGATCATCTAAACTACTTATGGCAACTGCTATTTTGCGGTCGTAAAAAATAAAATAAAAAAATACTAGCAAGTTTTTTGACGACCATTTTGTCACCATCGCAAATAGTTTTCAATAACATTTATAAATAGTACAATAATAGCTTGTTAACAACAAATTTTTTGTTGTCACAAATCATTTTTTATTATAAACATCGTACATCATTTCTTTCAAGTACAAGCACCTAATGAGTTCAAAAACAAAAAGTACAAGAACCTAACAAAATTCTTTAAAAAATCTAGATAATATAACTAAATTTACATAATATGCCTTTCATAAGTCATGATACAAGCACATGCCTCTAAATGACTCTAGGCCTCGTTTGGGAACCAGCCGGATTAGCTAAAAAATCAAAAAGTTATTAAAAAAACCAAAAAGTCAACAGCTCATACCAAAAAATCAAAGATTCCCTTTTTTCTTTACTTTTTGCACAGCTTTTCGTAAAAAGCCAAAAAGTCATCCCAAACATACTAGTTTTTTTTACATCACATTTTAGCCAAAAAACCAAAAAGTTACTAAAAAAATCTGTTCCCAAACGAGGCCTAAATGTGCTTGTGAAACTTCAATTTTGGCCAAGATTGCATCTCTCTATTCCTGTTGACCAAAACCAAGTTAACATTTCAAAGACATGTTTGACAACACAGCAAGACATTTGCAAATAAAAAACAGAGCAATCAAGGAAAAAATAAAGAACTCCAATGAAGATAGTCAGAATGGTGGATGGATGAGAATGAGAGATCTGGCTAGGACTACCACATCAAGGTAAAATGTGGGTGGTAGTAACATGTACTTCATGCACAACATAAAAAAGAAAAAGATTCTCCTCAAATGGCAATTTTATGAAAACATTAATATATATATATATATATATCCACATTTTAGGAGTATCCAAAAACAAAAATAAATAAATATATATGAAGAAGAAAAGAAAACCACAGTTCCCTACAACATTAACAGGTTCACTACAACACTGTAGTTGCCACACCAAGAGATTTGCATAAGAGCAATTTAAGTAACTTCAATGGCACTCAACAAGCAGAAATTATCACCAGTTGACAACTCCAAACTCCAGAATAATGTAAATTCATGTAATAACTGGAGGAAACAATGTCCTAAAGAAGAAGGTTAACAAGAAGACACACGATGTAAAATTAATCAAACTGAAAATGATTGAACTCATGCCAATACCGATACATAAGTTTGAAAACAAAGGAAGAATTAACAAGCAAATATTTTGATAGACAAGTATAAATCATATAAAATATAAATAGCATGTTCTAAATGAACAAACTTTACAAACAGGATCATACCCTTAATAATCAGTCTAATAATTTAATACTTCATCAAAAGCCATTCAAATAGTGAAGTCACTTTATCGAGCAATTTCATTTGAAGAAACTCACCGCTCGCCTAACTTGTTAAAGTGGCTAGATTTTAACTTCAATTCCTTCGGTTCGATACTTGAGCACACTGCTTTTCTGTTTCTTCAATAGCTGCTTCGAGTTTTCGTTCTTCTTCTTCAATCTTAAATATGAACATTGTGAACCCCAAAACAAAAATATTTTCCATAAAATACTAACTGGTAGGGCATTAAGAAGAAAATACATTAATTGCATGTGTGATCTGTTAAAAATATTCCATGAAGGATTTCTCACCTTATTAGATTGTGCAAAAATAGCATATACATGTGCATCTAGGCCACCTTCACCTCAATTTCTTTAATGATATGAAAGTCGATTAATATATTTATAAAGGCCTATCAGTTGCCTTGACAAAATTGCACACTTCTATCTAAAGTTGAGTAGCCACCATACAAATAATTAGCAAACAACAGTTTTCCTTTAATTGAGGGTAAAATGCTTCTGTACACATTTATTTTTAACATGTTTTCCCCACTTTTGAATAAGATTTCTTACGTTTCTAGACCTCGAATAAGAGAGGGGGGGAAGTGACATGATAAAAAGAGAGAAAAGAAAGTTAATTAACACTTACAAAACACAAAATAAAATAAAATAACAGAATGAAAAAATGATTACTTAAACGTGTTGGTGGCGCAAAATCTAGTCATTCCACAACTTGCATCTTATAAAGACTCATCACCAAACCATTAGTTAAAAATAAATAACCAATTCCTCTTCTTGAAATCCATTACTTATCCCAAACTCTCTTGTAAGTAAATGGGAACATTGTGCACTAGATACAACCTTTAAACAAGTGCACATTTATCACCAAAAATTAAAAATTTCACAAAATGAAAAACAGATGAGAGATAAACTGTAATGCCCACCTAATGTTTAACATGAATATTTTTCTAGAATTAGAGATCACCGCTTATAGTTGTTAGATCAATAATGTTAATCGATGATCAATACATGTAAATATGCATAGTTTATCATCGTTGATATTTTATGATTTTAGAAGTCATTCTTGGGATTGCAGAAGTATGCTTACAAACACTCCTCGATGCTATTTACTGCATTCTACAATTGTCATCATTATTTGAACCAGCAAATCCGTTATAGATGCACAACATTGTTTATTCAAACCTAATTAATTACATGATATATAAAATAGATAAAGTTCATAATGTAGAAGGGCATTTGGTCTAGTGGCATGATTCTTGCTTAGGGTGCAAGAGGTCCCGAGTTCAATTCTCGGAATGCCCCTTTTTTGATTTTCTTTTTCTTTCTTTTTTGGTTGGTCCTTGTGCAAAATGATCTTCTTTTTCTAGCAAGAGGATTGAGAAAGGGAAGGAAAGGACAGCCAAAAAAAAAAAAAAAAAAAAAAAAAAAAAAATTGGATTGTCTAAACAATCTCTTTAGTTGCAGCCCAACATAGAGCAAAATTGCATGTTTCTATCATTAAGACACCAGGAATCAAGAAATGCAAGGTTGCTCTGCTCATAACCAACAGACATTAGAGATGCAAACAGAGTTGTGTATGTGTTACCATCAAGGTTCTGAAAAGCGGTTGCGGTGGATGGCGGTTAAGCGATTCTTGATTCTGAGGTGTAAAAGAATGCTAGGTTAATTTGAATCTGTGAATTTTGAATTTTTATTTTCGCACAATTTGTAAAAACTTACCGATACGCATATAATTTTTTTTTAGAATCATATTTATTGGGTTTTAAAATAAATTTAGATAATTTTTTCATAATTTTTAAGTATGATCCAATATATTTCATATTTTTAAATCACTATAAAATAATTTTTTTTACATTTTATTTCAATAATTAATGATTTTATATGTCATAAATCCATGTTACACTTGTGGCAAAAATTTCTTTTATTGGACTTAGATGTATAAAATTATTTTTAATTATTATACTTGTGGAAGCATATGTGCATTTTAACTCAAATAGTTTTAAAAAGTATACATTTAAAAAAGTATACATTCTTAATGGAAGAACTTGACAAAGTACATAACATCATAGCATAAATCACAAATAATAGAGAGTACATTTTACATAATGTTACTACTAAAATTACATAATGTCACCACCAAAATGAGTGACGTGGTGCATCTTGGGATTCAGATTCTTGTGCGTGATTGTCGCTACCTTCACCCCACCAAACCGAGTGACGTGGTGCATCTTGGGAATCGATTGTTGAGCTTGATTACTACTACCTTCACCCCATCCAAGAGGGAAATATATAAGTAAATGTGCTCATCATGTCATCCCTTTCGCTTGCGTGCATTGGGAGAGAAAATGGATACCTTGGTGAAAAGGATCAACATACTCTTGTTGGGCTTGTTGATAATTTGGCAAACCGTATCCTGGAGGACCATGTTGTTGAGGGGGCCAAGGATAATTTTGTTGAGGTGGGTAAGGATAGCTCTGGCTATCACTGCTGTAGGATGGGTAAGGATGATATGGATAACTATGACTACTATCGATGAATCAAGTCGTTGTTCTCACTTCTTATTCTTCTTTCATCCTCACGTACCACTACCACGAAATCTCCTAGGTAGTTGGGGTAAAGGTGCAACAGGTTCTCCAATATCATAATGTTCCCCAACATCACATAATCCAAATCCTCCAATAAAATCTTCACTTCCTGCACCAAAACTAGTACCATCACCGCCATCACCACCATTGTCGCCGCCACCACCACCACCGCCACCGTGAGAAGTGCCTTCACCATCACCATCATCACCTCCTCCATCAGATGGTGTTAAACCACCACTATTATCACTTTGAGTTGGAGTAGGAGTTGAGCTTTGAGAAGTGCGTCGAGCTTGATATCTATGGGTGCCACCACCATCATTTCCATCGCCGCCATCGCCATTGCTGTCGTTGCCACCACCACCATCATCATCTGAGACCAATTCTAGCCATTCAGAATTATCCACACCATCTAGCAAAGGATTTTCCCTTTCTTCTATCCATGGACTTATTGGATCATCTTCTTCAAATATATAATCCAAGTTAATAGGATTAAAACTCCTATCAATCTCCTCTTGGCTGCTTCTTTTAACATGTCTCAATTTTAATCTCATGTTGTAGGTGATGAAGACTAATCTTTGAATTTTCTTATATTTCAATCTATTCCTCGTCTTCGTATGTATGAGACTAAAAGTACTCCAATTACGTTCACAGTTAGATGATGTGGTGGTTTGACTTAATACTTTCACACTATTTTTTGAAGTTCAGAGCACAATTGCCATGAATAATCCACCACTCACCAAGCACAAAATTACATTACATTAGACATAAGTCAATATGATAAAAATTATTTAAGTATTTATATATTGTAAATTTGTAATTTTGAAAATAAAACCTGGATTTGATTGTTTCCATGCTCTTTGTGCTAAAGGAGTACCAAAAGTTTCCTGTTTATCTCGAAACAGCAACAACTACAATTTGGACAATCATTACAAGTAACATTTGCAAAAGTAGATTATTACTATTAAAATTTAAATAATTGGTACGTACTTGATTTGTTGCTTTCACTTGAGCATCCATATTAGGCTCCAGTCTGGTAATTACTTTTTTAAGTCCATCCATCACTTCTCTTATCATTTCATTGGATGAGGTAACACCATATTGGAATTGAGGATTTAAAAAATATCCTTCAAAAAAAATAAGACAATTAATAATTGTAAATAAATATACATTTTATAATTGAAATCGTAACACTTACCAGCCGCATGCAAATCTTGGTGCAATTGAAAAGACCATCGAGTATCAATAATTTTCCAATACTCGGTGTAGTAGCGACAATCTCTTTGAATTGCCAACTTTGCTCTATCTATAGCTTCATATATGAAACCCATTGTTGGCTTCTCATCTCCATCAACCAACCTTAATACTCTGACTAGGGGCTCATGAACTTTACAAAGCTCTGTTGCTTTCTGCCAAAACTCCTTTCCCAAAATAATTTTTCTCACATTGTAAGGCTGCCCAGTTTTTGCCTTCCCCCATCTAGAATTCTTCCACTCATCACTATTAAACATAGCTCTCAATTGTTGTTTATATCTAACAATACTTTCAATGGCAATAAAATTTGTAGCAAATCGAGTGATGGCAGGTCGAATCAATTCTCTACCTCCAGTGAATTTTCTCATTAAATCCAACACCCATCCACTATTATAAATGAAATTGGTGATGGTTTTACCATCTTCAATCACCTTTGCTACACTTTTCTTATTGGCTATGTCTTTTAGCATGAGATCGATACAATGTCGAACAAGTCTGTCCAATATAAATGTTTCCTTTTCTCATTAACATTTTACCTAAATTTTTAGTGCGGGTTCATTATCGCTACCACTTGAACAACATATTGTTCTCCAATTTCATCAACAACTTTATCTAACAATCCAAAATAATATTCAGCAGTCCTACTAACAATATTAGAGGCATCAATTGATTTGTGAAATATAGTACCTCTATTGCAGTACACTAAGAAGTTGATGATGTGTTGCGAGTTAGACTGCTCCAACCATCACACATGATGGATACACCTCTCTCTGCCCAAATTCCCTTGAATTATCCTATCCATTCTGTCATTTCATCATGCTCCATGCCCAAATATACTTCAGAAACTTCATAAGCACTAGGACCCTTTACTCCTGGCCCTACTTCAGCAGCAACATCAAGCATGGGTTGTGTATACTCTGAATCAACTGCATTGAATGGAATACGGTTATAGAGTATAAACTTGGACACTGCCAGTCCCAATCTCTCTTCTAGCTGGTGTAACTTCATTGTAGAGATTTTGCGCTGCTTTGTACTCTTGCTCTTTTGGATTTCTAGATCCATTGCCCTCAACCTTGCTTCAGAGCATTGCTTAACCCAATTACGCCCACTCCCACCCGTTTCACGCCTGATTGTGATCGATTTAAAACATTAGCAATACCGACCCTTTTGGCATTCTTTGAGCACTACCCCGCACTGTAACTACCACCGCATCGAGACAGATCCATGACCCGCAACACCTCGCCTAAATTGTTGCCTTTCCTCCCATTGTTGTTGTGAACGAATACTTGCTTGTCTAGCCTCGTCATCTCTGGATCGAGTCGAGTCATCATCTCAAGATCTACAAAATCTTCCTCTTCATTTTCACCATAGAGATCATCTCCTCTAATATGTGCTTCCAATTCAATCTTCTCTTTTGTTTGTCTACTTTACTCATTTTCTTATTTTGTAAATGTTTCATCATTTCTTGCATCACGCCTCTACTAACATTAGGACAAGAATGCACTTGTCCTGTTTGATGTGCTAAATGTTGTTTGAAACGCGTAATCCCACCTTTAATGTGATGTCCACAAAATTTGCAAATAATATGATGCCTAGCGCCTTCAACTTGAGTTCCAAATTTCCAACCAATATCATCACTTGGGGGTTCATCATTGGCACCCTTTTGTCGTGGCATTTTTGAATATGAATTCTGCATCATTAATACATTTTTTAAATTTATTTTTAAATGAAATGATTTTAAAAAAATATTTAAAATTAAATACTAAATAAAATAATTATAAAAAAATGTAACCACTATTTATACATTTGGATTTTACATGCCAATGTAATCATATAAAAATTTAAAAATAAATTATAAAAATATTTTAAAAAAAGAAAATTTTGCCATAAAAATTGATGTCAGAACAAATTATGTCATTAAAAAAAAAATTGTTATCACAACACATTACAATAAAAAATTAAATAAATATTTATAATTAAATGTTAAATGAAATGATTATAAAAAAAATTCAACAACTATTTATACATTTAGATTTTACATGCTAATGTAATTAGGAATAAAGACATTTTTCATGGCATTGATTGGGCTATTTTTTTATTTTAGAGAAAGACATTTTTTTTTAAAATAAATAAATTTGTGCTATCAAAATTATTGTCACAACACATTACAATAACAAAATTTTTTAAAAAAATATTTCAAATTAAATACTAAATAAAATAGTTATAAAAAATGCAACCACTAGTTATACATTTCGATTTTACATGCTAATATAATCATATAAAAATTAATAATTTTTTTAATTGAGGTATTGATTTTTTTTAAAAAGACATTTTTTTAAAATAAAATTATGCCTTTAATAAAGGTTGTAATAACAAAATAAAAAATATTTATAATTAAATATTAAATGAAATGATTATACAATTCAAAAAAAACAAATGAAATTATTATAAAAAAATGCAACCACTATTTATACATTTGGAGTTTACATGCTAATATAATCATATAAAATTTAAAAATAAATTATAAAGAATTTTTTTGAGGTATTGATTTTTTTTCTTTTGAAAAGATATTTACAAAAAAATAGTGACTTCAATATTGTTGTCACAACACATCATAATAACAAAATAAAAATATTTATAATTAAATATTAAATGAAATGATTATAAAAAAAATTGCAACAACTATTTATACATTTGGAGTTTATATGCTAATGTAATCATATAAAAATTAAAAAATAAATTATAAAGCAAAAAATTCTTACATAGTTGTTTTTTGGGCTTCAATCACTTGAGTATTTGTTATCTTTTTGAATAACCTGCAAGAAAAAAAAATTAATAAAAACTGACATATATAAAATGTATTAATATAATTATAAGTGTTATGATTTTTAGATATTATAAAAAAAAATCAATCACTAATTATTATATATAAAATACTAAAAATAAATGCATAGCTCTAAATATATATATATATATATATATAAAATCAATCACTAATTATTATATAAAAATACTAAAAATAAATGCATAGCTCTAATTATATCACATAAATTTTGTAAGTTTTACAAAATTTAAAATCTGAAAATCATTATAAAAATAAAATTAATAAAAAAAAAATAACATTTGTTACACGGGTGTATCTTCCCAGATGCACAAAAAAACAAAAAATAAATATTATATTATATTATATCATTTATATGCCTTCCCAAGAAGGTATATCTTCCCTTCCCTAGGAGATGAACCTGTGGCAGATTAGAAACAAAAATAAAATAAAAAACACAAAACACAGGGGCACTTCGGAGGAGGAGATGAAGAACGCAAAAAAAACAGAGGCAAGTTCATCAGACTTCGGTCCAAAGTTGAGCAAACAAAACAAAATAAAAAAAAGAAGATGGAGATGAACCTGTGGAAGAGCACTTCGGTACAGATGTAAACAGATCAGAGTTTTGTGTTGAAGAACAGAGGCAAGTTCATCTCCTCCTTCTTCTCTTCTCTCTTCTCTCTCTCTCTCTCACTCATATCATCCGTCGGTCAGATTCTTCTCTCACTCAGATCTGAAAATTATTATCTTGGAAACACCTCACCTCGCGTCTTAGAAAGCAAAGAGTTTGAACCATCGATTCAAATCAATAATAAAGGTATGTACACCTTTTGCTTTTTGTTTTTTTCTTTTGTTTGAAGCACCATTTGCACTATCATCCGTGCTGTATCTCTCCTCCTTTTTTCTTTTTTTTTGTAAATAATCAACAAAAAGCTCAGAACGGTGTAACGTTACACGTTACGCCACCGTTACGCATGCTATTACGCCGTAGAACGCCGATACACCTGTGAATTTCAATCACACCGCAAAATCGGGGGTAACGCGTGGTGCCTACCACCGAAACCGTTACGTAACGGCCGAAACCGTTACGTAACACCGCTTTTTTAAACCTTGGTTACCATAGATATAGGTGTGTTATGAAAATCAACTAGTTGAATGTAAAATAAAATAAATAAATAAATTGAAAAGGCTATCAAAATTTGAAACTCAAAATCAAAATATGAGATAGTTATACTGGATAATTTGGAAATAAGTGTAATAGTTCACACTAATGTAAATTTTTTTTTGATAAATAACCAAACTTTATTAAGCAGCATTAAGAAGATGCAATGAATACAACAAAAACCTCAAGACCCTAACGAAACGATTAAATCAAAGTCTCCACAAAATCTGTAAAAGCCAATACATTTGGATCTACTAAACCTGCCACCCAACTATACAGAACAGTAAGAAGACGCCTCTCTAACCAGGTGATGGAATGAGCAACCGCATGCAACACCCGCTTGTTTCGCTCCAGCCAAATCAACCAAAGTAAACAGTGCAAGGCAAGAAACCAAGGGTTCGTTTGGTTTGATTTTCTGAAAAAAATTTGGGAAATTTTCTCTACAAATAAGTTTTCAAAAGTAATCAAACCAAACAAATTTTCCCAAATTTTTTTTTCAAAACTTGTAAACCAAACAAGTTTTCCAAACAAATCTCTCTCTCACACATATCAAATCAATCACTTTTTCCAAAACTCTCTCTCAAAATCATTTTCCAAAACATCTTTTGAAAAAAACCAAACCAAACATGTTTTCGTACTTTTTATCTCTAAAACACATCTCTCAAACACAAATCAAACATACCCCAAGCCTTTCGACGCCACTTCCCCACCCTCCCCCCAATCCAACTTTGCAAAGCTAAAAACAAAGAACCCAGTTGAACCCAGACCAGCCCAAACATACGGACCACAAGAGCATCCAAAGACGAGAAGAAACCGAACAATGAATAAACAAATGGTCAACCGTTTCCGCAGCATGACCGCACAAACAACACCAATTCACCAAAATATGCCCACGACGAATCAAATTATCAATAGTCAAGATACGACCCAAACTCGCCGTCCACACAAAGAAGTCAACCTTGGATGGCGTGCCTGGCACCCAAACACTCTTCCACGGATAGACAATAGAACCATCAACAACACACTTATCCTCAACAAGCGCCCCATAGAACGAGGACACCGTGAAAATACCTTTGGCCCTAGGACAAACCCAAACCAAGGCATCATTATCTGCTTGTCCAAGATGTAAACCATATAAAAAACCAAGGAGATCCACTAATTGATCTAGCTCCCAATCTTGGACATGACGCCGCAGCTGCACGTTCCACACCCTCAACTGACCCTCCCTAACCCTCACAGCACTCACCAACACCTCAGAATTCGTAGCAATAGCAAATATCAAAGAAAAACGAAACTCTAAAGACAAATCACCACACCACCTATCCCGCCAAAAACGAACTCTATCCCCCACACCAATTTTGAACCTCACGTGCCGCCAAAGCTTTTCCCGACCCAACCAAATCCCCTTCCATAGCCCGGAACCATGAGAATGACCCACCCGTCCCGAGCACCACAGCCCCCTAACCATACCAAACTTAGCTACCGCCACCCGCCTCCAAAGCCGCTCCCTCTCCTCCACAAAACGCCACAGCCACTTCCCTAACAAGGCCAAATTAAACAAGACCAACCTCCGAACCCCCAATCCCCCTAGCACCTTAGATGTACAAATCCAATCCCAAGACACCAAATGATAATGACCACCCTCACTCCCATCACCCCACAAAAAGTCCCTCTGCAATTTCTCAATCCGCCTTACTACAGAGACCGGGATCACATGAACAAACATAAAATAGGTCGGGATACTTGATAGAACACTTTTAATCGAAGTAAGCCGCCCTCCCTTCGACAAGTACTGGCGTTGCCACCCTGCCAACCGACGACGCACCCGATCCACCACTCCTTCCCAAATCCCTATCGCTTTAAAGGATGCCCCCAAAGGCAAACCCAAACAAGTGATAGGTAACAAAACCACTTTGCACCCCAAAATGGCTGCCAAAACCGATGGCCTCGCCACTTGCCCCACTGGAATCAATTCTGATTTTGCTAAATTAACCCGAAGCCCGGACATTGCCTCAAAACACAACAACACGCATCTCAAATGACCAATCTGCGCCTCCTCCGCATCACAAAAAATAAGCGCATCATCTGCACAAAACAAATGAGACAGCATCACCTTCCCTGGAGCCATTCCTACCTCAAAACCCTTCAGCAAACCTACTTGCTCCGCCCTTGCCAACAAACAACGCCCTAAAGCTTCCATAACCAGAATAAACAACAGAGGAGATAAAGGATCACCCTGCTGTAGCCCGCGATGAGTCGGGAAAAATCCTGCCGGGGATCCATTAACCAAAACTGACATTCGCACAGTAGAAATGCAAAACAAAATCCAACGCCGCCACTTCGCCCCAAATTGCATCCTCTCCAATACATCAAAAATTCCCAATTCACATTATCGTAGGCCTTCTCAATATCTAATTTACAAATAATTCCCTCCTTCCCTTGATGCAACAGCGAGTCCACACATTCATTCGCCATAAGAACCGCATCTAAAATTTGCCTACCCCCCACAAAAGCATTCTGGGATTCCGATACCACCCCAACCAACACCCCGCGCAAACGATTCACCAAAACTTTAGCCAACACCTTATACACACTCCCTAGAAGACTAATAGGCTGAAAATCTCTAATGTCATCCACCCCCCCTTCTTGGGAATCAAAGCAAGAAATGTAGCATTATGACTTTTCCCAAATTCGCCTGACTGATGAAATTGCTCAAACATAGCCAACACCTCCAACTTCACCACCCCCCAATAGTGTTGAAAAAATGAAATAGTAAACCCATCCGGACCAGGCGCCTTATCCCTAGGCATACTTTGCAAAGCCTGAAACACTTCCTCTTCTGTAAATGGCCTTTCTAGAGAAGTACATTCTGCATCTGAAATAACATCAAAACTTACCCCATCCAAACCTGGACGCCACTCCTCCCCTACACACCGAAATAAATGCTCATAAAAACCCACAATACTGTCCTTAACCTCTTCTGAGGACGAAAACTCCACCCCATTTACTCGAATCCGACCAATCTGATTAGCCCGCCGATGAGCATTCACCATACGATGGAAAAACTTAGTATTACGATCACCATCCTTCAACCACAAACATCTAGACTTCTGGCGGAAACTAATCTCCTCCATATGTGCAATAGAACCAAATTCCTGTCGAAGTTCCTCCCAGCGAACCACATCAACCTCAGAGAACACCTCACCACCTTGTTTCTCCTCCAACGCTTGCAAAGCTTCTAAGACGCTAGCCTTCTGCCCCTCCAATTGCCCAAAAACCTCCCTATTCCATCTTTTCAAATCTAACTTAAGGAGTTTTAATTTTTTCACTAATCGTGGACTAGGCAACCCTGCCACATTGTAAGCCACCCACCAGCCTTTAACCATCTCCACAAAGCCCTCAGATTGTAACCACATGTTTTCAAACCGAAAAGGCGACGGACCACTTCTAATACCTCCACTATCCAACAAGATTGGCCAATGATCGGAAGTTGGATGTTGTAACTGCCGTTGAGTTGCCTGAAAGAAATGCTCCTCCCAATCCCCTGTGACCAGAAATCTATCAATTCGAGACATAGCCCCACCACCGGACCAAGTGAAACCATCGCCTTGAAGTGGAAAATCTACCAATTCCATCTCATTAATGAAAGAAGAAAAACGCTGCATTGGACCCCTCCCTGAGGAAGCCCATAATTTCTCCTCTAGACACTGAACTACATTAAAATCCCCACCCACGCACAACGGGACCCCCCAGCGATAAGCAATAGTCTGTAGCTCCTCCCAAAAGCATTGTCTCTCTACCCCCTGAACTGGCCCATAAACCCCTGTAAAGGCCCGTCTAAAATCATCCTCTACACATCGAAAGAGGCAAGACAAAGAAAACCCCCCCAATTCTACATCCTCCTTTACCACCACTCGTTGATCCCAACACAGAAGAACACCTCCAGCCACCCCCAATGCAGGGAGGAACTCCCAGTCCACAAATCTACCACCCCAAAGATCCCGAACTACCGCCTCGTCAATACATTCCATCTTTGTTTCCTGAAGACAAACCACATCTGCCTGTGCACTTCTAAGGACGGATTTCACCAAAACCCGCTTCCCCTTGTCATTTAATCCTCGCACATTCCAAGACAAGATTTTTAACCGCATGATAACAACAAAGGGTGATCATGTCTTCGTCTGGTACATCGCACTCCACCTCCCTGAGACCGATCATAATTAACAGTACATTCCAACCTGTGTAATTCCCTAGCATGTTTGTCATTATGGTTAGCCGAATCCATTCCTTGCGGAAGAGGAACCTCACCTCTCCAAGAATCCTCTAATGCCGAAAATAATCTCAAAGCTTCTTCTTCATGGCCCTTAAAAGAAACCCCCAGCAATTGGCTTACCTCATTAATTCAAGACAAAACCCAAGCAGATACCTCCTCTGGCACCGGTATAGCACCATCTGAACCAACAGTACCACTCTCAAGCTCAACCTCATCCGAACCAAACTCCTCATGCACCCCAATCTCCACAGCCACCTCATCCGAACCTGCCTCAGGCCTGACCACCATTGCCAACTCATCCAACATAACAGACCAACGATTAACATCACCAACAGGTTGCTGCAGATTATCATCACCAATAGGTTGCTCCGTCACGTCGTCACCATGCCACTCCACGCCCTCGATAACTGAAGGAACATCAACCACAGGCAACAACGGTGGACAAGTCAACTCGCTCTCGGCATTACCCCTCGAAACACACACCGCCGGCGAAGACCCAGCAACTGGACTATGACCCAACCCATCATGTAGCGAAGAGAAGACCTAACCGTGCCGCTGCACTCCCTCTAAACCTGAGGGAACATTACCAACGCCACCAGACGACGGCGATGGACCAGTGGCCACCCTCTCGGCAACACCCATCAAATTACGCACCACCGACAAAGACCTGTGAACTGGTCTTGGACGTAACCCAGCCTTTAGCGAAGAAAAAACCCGGCTGAGAAGTGGGTTTGCACGGGCTTCCACAGGTGGAGCCCCCTCATTTCGCCTGTGAGTAAATAAGGTACCATGAGAAGGCCCAGTACGAGTAGCCCCTTGAACTTTGGCCCATTTTGGTTTGGGCAGGCCCACAGTTCTTTTAGTTTGGACCTTAGCAAAGCCCAAATGTCCCCTATGAAGAACCCGGTTTAGACCCATGGGGGTCAGTTCAAAAGAATGACCCCGTCCACCCTTATTCCCAGTTGTCGGCCCAAATCTCTGCAGATAGTCATTGACCCCCAGATTTCGCCATTGACTGCGAACTGATTGCAACAAATCTTGCCCATCCTTATCCGTACCCCCTCCTCCACCGCGCACCACCTCCGGCACCGCCGGCTCTACCAAAGGTCCTTCCTCCACCCAAACAGGTAAAGAAAACTGCCACCGACCCCATCGGACGACCACACGCGCTAGTGTGCCATGAGAGCTTCTACTGCGCAGCCGGACATAGCCGAGATCCACAGAGGATTCATCTGCTTCCACATAACCACCACACCGATCACCAATGGCACGGTAAACATCTTTCCCCCGAAGATGGATGGGCACCCCCATCACCCGAATCCAAACGCTTTTCGCCGCCAAGGTTATTGCTTTCGTTGTACAAAGTGCTAACGGCGACCACCATTCCAACTGGAGATCCCTCCCATTAGCAATCCACCGCCGACGCAGCAACACCTCTGCCTTATGTCTGCTAGACAAAACAAAGAGGAAGACCTGGCTGCCTAACGGACACACCTCAACCTTCCCCGATGTCTTCTACCAACGAGTTACCCATTCAGACATTGCAGCAAAGCTCATCCCCTTGCCACCCAACTCTCCCACCCTACCAACAAGCGACCTATCCAACATACGAAACCAATCCACCTCCACAGACTCAGATCGCCAGAATCCCGGCAATCACTCCCTCCAAGGTGGATAACGCAGGACGAGGTCTGGTCCCTACGTTACCCTACATTGGACCACCCGTATGCAACCCAAAACCTTCAAGGACCAGGGCCACTCCTTCCCACCCATCCCCAAAATCGGACATGGGAATGTAGATTTGATCTCTTCTCTTCCCTGCCGTCACCACTATTTGAAAAGACGATCCACCCCCCTCTTCACTACGAACCCAAACAGCCACAATCCTGCTACCCCCAATGAGACGACCCAAAAACTGGAAGTTACCTGGATCCTGTAACGCAAACCGCATTCGTGCCACCATCCAACGCACGTCATGTCCATACACCACCACAGCCCGACGAAGCCCCGCACCTCTCTCCACAATCGACACACCACGACAACCAGACGTATCCACTGAAACGTCCTCAAACTCAAAAAATCGGCCACCAAGGAACAAGATTCGGCGGCGTGGGCCGCATTCAGTTGATAACGGAAACATCCGCCACTCAGTTCATCCATCTATATTAATAATAGTATAGATAACGAGGAACCCTTGATCCCACTTTTGGTGAGACCCGGTATAAAACTCCAAATATGACCATCCACGGACCTTATATATAGCGAAGTAGGAATTCAAATTTAAGAGCTCTGATTTTTTACCTGGGGACTTACCCTTTCAAGCTAGCCCTCATGGATGCAAGCTCTCTGACATTGGGACTAAAGTCATATCTAACCTTATTGGGTTGGCACAATTCAACCATACAGAAGAAATTGAACAATCAAGTGTATATTTCTATTTAGTTGTAGCTCCATAGAATACATACATATGGAAGTACAGTTCTACTATCTCAAGAAAACAACAGCACACAACTAGCAAGATATCAGAAAATCAAACAAAAAAATGCTCAATTCCTGCATAAAATATGATCACAATCCGTTACAACCAAGGAGGTGAAATCAAGCAAGTATGTGAGAGTAATGCTATATACATATATATATAGAGAGAGAGAGAGAAAGAGAGGTGAGAATTGGAAGGTAAAGCGATAACAATTAAGAATTGAATGGTTCAACTTGTACTTGTAAAAGACGAGGAAGGATTGATTCAAACCAAAGCTTGTTTCCAGAATCAGACTACCTTGTGGAAAAATCAATAGATTGACGAAAAAGTGATCGAATTACAGTGAGTTCAGACGAAGAAGTTGAGTACAAATTACAGTGAGTTCAGTGAGTTCAAGTGATCAAAGTAGAGAGATGAATAAGTTGAAATACGAATGAATGATTCAAAGAGGCTCACTGTGAGAGAGAGAGAGAGAGAGAGAGAGAGAGAGAGTTCATACCGTTGGAGATCTCTTCTTCAGACAACCATAGTGATCTATAGAGCGAAATCGAGAGAGGGAAATCAGATTCTCTTACTCAGACACGATTGAACGAAATCAGATTTGGGGAAAATGAGAGTCTAGGGCAAGTTTTACACAATCAGATTTGGGAGAAATGAGAGTTTAAAAAAAAAAAGGAAAATATAAATTGGGCTGAGTGGGTTCCCAATAGTGGGCTCGTAAGTTTTGCATAGGCTGAGTGGGTTCACAAGTTTTTGCTTCGGCTGATCTGCCGTTGCAAATAATTTTTTTTGCGACGCCTAAATAATCAGTCGCAAAAAACTAGACGCAAAAAGTTATTTTTTTAGTAGTGCAAGAACCAGCAAACGTGAGGTCTCAGTTTGCTATAATTGGGTTACCACAAAAAAAAAAACATTCCTTTTAATTCACATCAAGCACTTAGGATAGCTAAAAACATAACATCCAATACACATTGTGAATTCCAAATACATATTTTAATATTCTCCTCCAAGAAAAGAATAAATAAATGAAATAAAGTAAAATGTTAGGCAGTTCCATAGACATCTTAGGCAGCCACACAAGTAACTGTCAATACGGAAATGCAGATTTCATGATCTAGATTCATGACGATTAGCCTCCACACAAAAAATAATAAATAAAAATATTGGACGTAAGGTCGCGTACTTACCGCCTCTCCTAAACTTTGATGTGAATCTTGTGCACTGGGTATGACTTAGATTCATAAACGTTCCCAATTCATTTCTGGTCATTGATTGTGTGACGAAACTAATAAGAATGCATCACAAAATATATGGCTTGTTATGAAGCATCATTGAACAATCTTAAAATTATAAAGAACTAATCTGTAGCAGACAATGAAATTGAAGTATATGCATTATATTTATTTTTTTTCCATTTTTCAACATTAGTAGAGCAATATTACACAAGAATTCTTCCTCCAAAATAATGTTCACAATATGGTAACAGTGAACCAAATTGTATTCATATCAACCTATACCAAACAAAAGATCTAAGGAAAGTTATCACAGAAACTCAAGTGATTTTATTATTTTTAAAAAAGGCACCAAAAAGAAAAGAGAGATAGAGAGAGAACAAGAAAACAAAACAAAAACAAGTCACTTATACATGATATACAAAATCCAAAAATTGGTACTAAGAGGGATCAACTCCACCCGAGACCAACTGTACAAAGTAGCCAAAATTCCACTCTTCAATTTAAAAATAGGAATTTTCAAACCATCAAAAGTCCTCCAATTACGTTCACCCCAAATAGCCCACATCAAAGCCAGAGGTACCAAATTCCAAGAGTTCTTCCTAGTCCTTCCTACTCTTCAATTGAGTTCTATGCAAGGAATTTTCAAACCTTCAAAAGTCCTCCAAGTATGTTCTCCCCAAATGGCCCACATCAAAGCCAAAGCAAATTCCTAGCCTTTTTCCTAGTCCTTCCTAGTCTTTAAATGAGGTCCATGCAGTTTATTAAAGCCTTTAGTAAGAATAACATGAATTCCCTTGAAAACATGCACAACTGATTATGATATGTGGATATTTTTGCCATGTAAGCATCAGCATACAGCTGAGAATTCAAGGCCCAATTGCTTATACAGCTGAGTTCAAAAAAATAAAAAATTGCTTATACAGCTGATCCAGTGACATCACGTCTCTCTCTGTACCACCCTCAGAACACACTGAACCATTCAGTCACCAAAATGATTCTATGCTAATCCATTTAACTGTATCTTGGGCCACAGACCAGAGTCTTAAACCAATCATCAAAATAGACAATTCATCAAATGTGTGCTATCTAGTCATAATATTTTTAACCTAGGAGATCATCTTATGAGATGTTTAAAAGGACTCAAATCTTGGCATGTTACAAGCATATGGAAAAAATTAAGTAGACATCCTAACATGTAAAGCACCATCATTAGTTAACATCTTTTGGAAATGCCTTAATGATCAAACTTTAAGCTGTGATCTGTGTTGCATGGACTATTCTATTTCCCCCCCCAACGTACCAGTGTCCACCAGATATGAAAAGGGTAAAGGTGTGAAATATGTGTCTAACACTCATATCCAATTTAGACGCTTGGATACTTTAATTTTTTACAACGTTAGAAGAAAGAGAAACTCAAATTTGCTAGTAAAGAAACATTTCTAACATCTCACATGAATGAGTTAAATTTCCATATATTCTTTAAATCCTATTTAATTTCAAATACATTTCTATATAATTTACAACATCTTATCTAAAAATACTATACAATATGCAATATTTATATGTGTGTGTGTGTGTCCGTCCATGAAGTGTCCCCGTGCCCATATTTAACTTTTGAATACATATCCCAATAACGTAAGAATTAAGTATATAAAGGTCTGACGCTTGGAGAAACACCCACAGGTGATCCTAATAGCCGAGTCTATGTAACATAGGCTACAATATGTATTTTTAAAACGTTGGAGGAGGAGATGTTTATATTGATTCTATATAACTGAAGGCACAAAGTAAATAAACAATTAAGCTTCAAAAGCAAATTCTGATTCAAAAGCTCAATCAATTTATTAGAGGCCAAATACAAACCTTATTCTCAGGTGCTCTCGCTATGAGCTGCCTTCTAGTAATAGAAAGATTAGACTTGTAATTTTTTTGTTTCTGACACAACGAAAGCTCTAGCAAAGCGTTATTAAAAACAGTCCAATATTCTTCAAAACCCAAATATTGGATCAATTAAAGAGGAAACATCACAAGTGCATCTGTATAGTAAGTTGTAAGAGAATAAAAAAAAAAAGGTTAGCATTTCGGAATTAACAACACAACCTGACACAAATCAGTGTTATTTATAAAGAAGTCTTTTCATATCCTACAAGATGACTATTCAAAAGAACAAATGGTAAGAAGGACAAAAGCTATACAATTAAATAATAATAAAAATTTTAATATATCAAAGCTCAAAGACAGGAGACCCTTGACTCCACCTTTTACAAGGACATTTAACAAAACGTAAGAGAACTAACCTGAAAGCTGAATCAGAAGGGAATAAAAACCCTGAATGTTTCAAACTGTTGTGTTGTATTCCTTGTGATAATACAATAAGCATGACTGATCTTCAGCATTTTTTGGAGCAAGAATCACCTCAATCCAAAAGCATTTAATCTTGAGCCATAAACAAAATCCCACAAGGACTCGACTCAAACATGTATGCCTGCAACATGAAAACCCAAAATAGGGTCTGCAGAACCAGTTCAACTTCCCCTGTAAGCATTAAGAGTTAATGGAAACATTATACAAATGCCCATCTATATCTGGAACGAATCCCCTCTCCATCATTTCCTCCTTAACTATGTCATAGGTTGTTCGATTTGGAACCAAACCCTTCTCTAACATCTCATTAAGAAGCCCATTTGCTTCTTCCAGCTTACCCTTCTTGCAAAAACCTTTAATCAATACATTATATGTTACAACATTTGCCCGCTTCCCATCTCTCTCCATGCGTGTCCTCATATTCAAAGCAGCCCTGAGGTTGCCTTCCATGCAATAACCATCTATCAAAGTATTGTAGATCATATGATTAGGAATCACATCCTCCCAAACATTTCATCCAGAAGTCTAGCTGCCTTTTTTGACTCCCCTTTCTTACACAATGCATCTAAACGTATGTTATATGTTATAAGATCAGCTCTCAAACCCTTATTCTCCAGTTCATCTATAAGCTTACTAGCGACTTCCATGTTTCCCTCTCTAAGAAAACCACCAATTAAGCAATTATACGTCGAAACATCAGGAAACAACATTCTGTCCAGCATCAAATCACGCAATGCAATTGCTTCTTCCATTCTCCCAGCTTTACAGTAAGCATCAATTAAAGTATTAAATGTTACAGCATTTGCATCCAATCCTTGTTCAACAATATCATCAAACAACTCTCTAGCTTCCTTCAACATTTTCTTTTTAGAAAACCCATTGATAAGGGTATTACAAGTAACAATATTCAGCTTCAAACCTGACCCAACCATCTCATCCCGCAAACCAAGAGCTTCATCAAGTTTTCCCTCACTACATAGCCCATTAATCAACGAATTATATGTGACAACATTAGGCCTCAAACCCTGCTCTTGCATTTCCTTGAACACCTTCATGGCAGAAGATACATTTTCATCCTTGCAGAACCCGTCAATTAGAATGTTGAAAGTAATCTCATTTGGGTAAATTTTTTTCGAAACCATTTCCTTCAAAAGTCTGTCGGCTTTGAACATTTTCCCTCCCCTACCTCTCTTGCAATACCCATCAATAAGGGTATTATAAGTAACTACTGTAGGTGAAAACCCCCTCACCTTCATATCCTCAACAACATCCTCTGCCTTCTGCAACTTCCCTACCTTACAAAACCCATTAATCACAGTATTGAAAGTAATCACATCAAGCTCAACCCTCCGCCTAATCATCTCCTTATACACAATCTCAAGAACCCGAAATTTATGCTCCTTAACCAAAGAACACAACATGGGATTACACGACAACAGCGATAACTTAAACCCATAATCTCCGGCTCTCTCGAAAGCCTCAAATGCCAAATCCGTTTTCAAATTCTTTACATAGGCCAGTATTAGCATATCAACAATAATTGATTTAGCACAAAACCCATTACCAGACATTGAAAGCAAATGAAAAATCGAAGAATTCGAGTGCATTCCATTCTTAACAAAATCATACAATAAAGCCCTAATTTTTCCATACTTTTTTGAATTGGCCAACAAATGAAATAGTCTACAATAGAGTTGCAGACTGTGTGAAACCCTAAATTCCTTCTCAGACCATTTGAAGTAACAGAGAAGTACATCGGAGTCAACGAGTTGTTGAGATTCAAAGAGTAGGTGAAGGAAGGAGTTAGGGTTTGTTTGGTTGGTTAGGGTTTTGAGGTCAGACCAGCGTTGGTTTGTTATGAGGCCAGAAACCCTAACTATGTCGAATGAGTCAGATACAGGGTTTGAAGAAGAAGAAGAAGAAGAAGAAGAGAATGACCTGGTTTGGTTTTGGAGAGAGTAATTGAGCAGAGAGAAGCCATTGAAGAGACCTCGATTTGGAAGATGAAGACGGCACAAGGGTCTCATGTGAGTGAGATGAGTGTGATGAATACCAAATTGGCATATCAAAACGACACAGAATAATATAGAGGATATATTATTTATTATGAAGTTTTTATATACATTCAAAATTAAAAAAATAAGAATAATTAGTTTAATAGTTTGATTGTCTTTTTAAAGGTTTTATTTCAAAATTTCCACTCCACTAACATCACTGATAATAGAAAATACGTGTTTATAAAATATATATATATATATATATAAAGTTACACATAAAATATGTATATTTATAAAATAAAAAATAATAATGTTATGGTACACATTTTTGGTGTGTAAAAAAATGTATAACTAAAATAACATCATAATAAAATGAAGAGTCTTTTTTTTCTCTAAATTTTTTTCTAGGGTTTCTACTACTGGTGGTGCTGTAGGGGATGGGGAGGGGTTTCTAGTCACCGTCCTCATTTTTTCTCTTTTCACTTCCTTTTTTTTCTTTTTTTTGTTTCTTTACTTTTTTGCAAAATAAGCTTGGAAGCTTATTTTTCCATTTATCTCCCTCCTTGTGAAGTGTGTTTTACACCAAAACTATCTTATTCACTCTCCTCTTCTGTCTCTCTTCAATGCTGCCATTACCACTGCCACCAAATTCGCCATCATCTCGCCTCCATAGTCCCACCCTCATCAGATCTATCACCACCCCTTCTCCACTTCCTTTCTCCACCAAATCTACCTTCGACCATCGGTGTCGCCGTCACTTTTTCCCCCGCCTGAGGTCTAAAGGTTGTCTTCCTTTTCCTTGTTTTGTTTTTTTGGTGTTTGGTTGTATGGTTAGATTTCCATCGAAGCTTTGATTGTTGCTTACCTGTCTCTATAGATGTAGCCTATGCTTTTATCTTCAACTTGTCCTACTGTCAAACTCTTATGATCGACTATGTTTTGTAGTACGGCCTTTGCATCTTGTTATTTTCATAGCTAGTCCTATGTGCTTTCATCTGTATATTTTCTTTTAGTTTGGGGTAAGCTTTTATTTGCTAGAATGGATTCCTTATATATGTCATTTGGCTTTCATACCTTAATGAAAATTTCTATTGATAAAAACAAAATGTCATAATGACAGTTGCTGAAATGTACACATGTATTTGCTTTTGAGTCTATTATGATGATAACTTGATACATTCAAACACAATTTATTGAATTAGGTTAATTTGGATTAAAGTCCAAAGCAAAACCACCAAGTACTCACTACAGTGATTCGCACGTGTGACATCCATTCCCGCACGTGTGACAACATTTCCTACATGTGCAACTCGACCTTGAGATGCGTGCTAAAATTCTAAAACTTGTTGTTCTATTGAGGGAGTATATAAAGAAGAAAGAAAAATAATTTTAGGGTTCGAAAAACTTTTGGAAAAGTAAGGAGAAGCTAGGGTTTTGAGAAAACTTAGACTTGAAGGTTGGAGATACTTCCATGGTGGCTTCATCTTCCATTTCTTTTTCTCCATCCTCCATGAGTGGCTAGGTTTCATCTTTCTAAGGATTTAATGAAACCCTAGCAAAGTAAATATGACTTTTTTTAGGTTTTGATTGTTGTAATGGTTTGAACAAGTTGTATGAATGTTTTAGAAGCTTTTTATTACATTTTTACTCATCTCTTTAAGTGTTATTGTTTCTATGATTGTTGAATACTTTCCATATAATTGTTTGCTTTATATTCGTATTCAAAATATGAGACGAGTCATATTATGGGAAACGAGTCGTCCTGTTACCTTAGTTTAGAACAAACGATGTACTACTTCAAATGATTTGTGGACATACGTTGAATGTGACAATCCTCTTTATCAATGTTTCAAGCTTATAGTTGTGAAACATTTGGTAGTTCAAATCATATCGTAATCAATTTTCAATTTCAAACTCTATTTATGTAGCTAGTGGTGGATTCATTGCCTTAGGATTTTTCCCAATTAATTTCTCAATCTTAATATTTATTTTTAATTGAATTTTTATTTTTCATTTTAATTCTTGTTCCAATATTCATCAACCACTTTCATCAAAATAATTTAAGAGTTTTACAAATAAAATTGGTTTAATATCACATTAGTCCTTGTGGAGTGATACCTAAACTCATCTCTATTATACAAAATTGGAACTTAGTTTAGTCTTTATTTTTTGTGTGTTAAACAATCCATCACATAACTAATATCATAATTAATCATAATTAATACTAACAATATGTATAATCAAGTCATAACTAATATTAAAATCTCAAAAGTTGTAACTAGCAATAGGAGTGTATATCGTAAAATTTCCCTTAATTGTTTGTGAGAGGGACATATTTGAAGTACTTTTCCCAACCCTAACTCACATGGTAATCCAGTCTAAAAATTTTACACAATCTGATCTTCTAGATTAAACTATAATTTCAGGCCGAGGTGTGCGCGGTGCGGTTCAGACGGGAAAGTAAAATTATAAATTGAATGGCGGATTAACAGATTGACAAATTACAGTTTGAGCAATTTTAGGTAGATTGACGGATTGAAGAATATTCTAATCAATTATCAAGCCTTTACATAATATATAATACTAATTTGTATAATATTTTTTATATATATAACACAAACTAATTTTACATAATATTTTTCATATATATAACTACTAATTTTTAATAAATTTCACATATTAAATCTCTCACACTTATTTTTGTTTTAATATTTTATTATAAGTTAAAAAATACATATGTATTAACTATATTGGAGCGATTTCGAAGACGAATTATAAATTTTAAAGTTTAAATCATAATTAATAGATAAAACGGTATAAATTAATGTGAATTGATAAAATTTTAGCGAATTAGACAATATTTTATAGGGGTACTTACCAATCAGTCCTATTAACTAGACTTATTTACCTACAAGTCCTAACTAATAAATTCAACACTATACAAATAAGAAATTGATAAATTTATTATTATAAATTTATTCATAAAAACAAAGAGACTGATAAATTTATTACTATAAATTTATTTATAAAAAAAAAGACTGATAAATTTGTCTTTATCACTTAATAAATTTATCAATAAGACTTAATAGGTAATAAGTCTTAAAAATAGGACCTATTGATAATTTACCCTATTTTTTATACCGCTTTAATTGTAGGTCCCATAAATTATAAGCGGGCTCGGATGGGCTCATCAACCAACGGGCCCTATCCACTCTTACTTTTAGACTCAATTAAAATATGGGTTAAATGTTATTATTAGTTTATTTTATATTTAAATTATCAATGTCACCTGTAAATAAATTGTTAGTTTTGAAACGGCTGGCCGAGCAAAACCCAGGGCCACTTTTTTTAGAAGATCTAGGCCAAATTGCCTCAATGCCAGGCTGGCTCAACAATTACAACGTCAGCATGGCCTGTTATCAGTTTCTATGCATGGCCATATTGCTTATTGGGCTACTATTCACAGCTAAGTTTTATTTACCGGTTCTCACCCGTAATATGTGTAATTTAAGGCGAAGTTTGGCATATAGCTAAAAAGTCAAAAAGTTAAAAAGTTAACACTATTCAGTAAAAGTTAACAATTACGGCTGCACAACTCCCAAGTCAAATTTTTCCCTACAAATCAATTTTTACAATTTTTTATTACACATATTTCCATAAAAAGTCAAAAAGTTAACTCAAACATCCATATTTTCAACCTTAATTTTTTAGTCCAAAAAGACAAAAAGTACACTTATTTAGGACACCCCAAACAACCCCTAAATAAATAAAAATAAAATAAAATAAAATATTAATTATAGGAATTTTTATTAATAAATCTTATTTAGAAGTGTTCTAACTTAAAAAATTCATGAATAAATTTTTTAATCTACTTATCTCATGTATTTATACTTTTCTTCCGTAAAATCTTTTTTCTTAATTTATATTATTTTCTTAGATTCTTATGTCCTATTAATATTTAATGTTGGGGGAGGAGAGAGAAGAGAAAGGACCAAGGAATAGAAAATTTCACACACAAATTAAATAACATCGATGTTATTATTTTATATTATTATATAATGTGAATATATTTTTAATTGACAACACATTAAAAATAATATGAACATCCTCTCTTATCTGAAGTGAATATATTTTTAATTGACAACATATTAAAAATAATATGAACATTTTTTCTCATCTGATGTGAACATTAACATCACCCTTATCACAAACATCATCTAATGTAAACATTCACATTCACGTCATCTAATGTGAACATTCACGTTATCACGTACATTCATGTTTATATTTAAGTGAAAGTTAAGACTTGTGGCTGTATAATTTGATGTAATGCTGATGTGAACCTTAACATCACTTTTATCACAACGTCATATGGTGTGAACATTCACATTCACGTCATCTGATATAAGCATTCATGTTATCTGGTATGAATATTCACATTTACGTCATCTAATGTGAACATTCATGTCATCATGTACAATCAACATTTGAATGCATGTGAACTACCAAAACATAATGACAATCAATAAAGAATCATATTTAATTTTTTGTGTGTAATATATATCAACATTAAATAGTAATGTGTAGTTAATACATTTTTTTGGAGTGAAGATATGGGGAGTAGGAATGGTTATAGAAACTATCAAAACATAATGACAATCAACATTAAATATCAACATTCATGGGGCAGGAGAGATTGAAGGTATTTTGGTCTTTTTACCTCAAATAAGACTTAATGAAATAGTTAAAAAGAACATGAGTTGGATGAAATAAAACTCTTAGAAAGAGAATTCATCAAAAAAGTTCGCATTTATTATATATTGTGTTAGTTAAGTGGTAATAGTCAATTTTTTTGTAGACTTAAGGTCCAAAGTTTAAGTCTCATTTCTCTAATTTATCTAATTTTTTTTTTTTATTTAAGAAAATAAAAGACACGTTAAGAAGAGGCTTAAAAACCAAGTACAATAAGTAGAGAGGAGATGTTAATAAATGTTGATTGATATAACTCAAATAAGTATATGTATGTAAAAAAAAAAAAATGGTACATTTTTTTAGTGCATGCCAAACACTTACTAAATAAACTAATAAGAAAAAATGTCACATTTAAATTATAATTATTTCATAATATTTTTTTAAAAAAGGTTAAAAGATGAAAAATTCTTTAAACTATCTAAATAAGTTCACTTTTTAATATTTTACGAAAATATGTGCAGAAAAGTAGAGAGGTAATACGATAAAAAAAATATAAAAAGATAAAAAGTGTACTTATAGAGTGTATCCCAAACCAAACCTTAATATAATAGTATAGAAGATAGTTGTTGCACTGGCAGATCCAAAAAAAAAAGGGCAAATTACATATACGCCCTCGAGGTTTGGCTAAATTACAAATATTCTCCTGAAATTTGAGAAATTACAAATTTTCCCCTGAATACAATATCTACATAACAAATTATGGGGTAATTTGTTATGAAATTTAAATCTCAAGAGACAAATTGTTATGAAAATATAAACCTTAGGGGGCGGGATATAATTTCTGAAACTTTAGGGGAGTATCTGTAATTTAGCCAAACCTCAAGGGAGGTATATGTAATTTGCCCAAAAAATAAATTAAAAAGCCAAACAATAAACTAATTACAAAATTTATTATATCATATTTTTACCAAAGTTTTGTATGTTGTATTAAAATATTTACTTTTACAAGCATACAAAATTAAACATTACCATTAAATTCCAAATAAAAGTTCAATCAATTGACGTTTGCAAGATATAAATACACAATTACAAAGTATTTTTTACACATTATACAAAAGATCAAAAAACAATAACATATAAATATTCTTTTCACATGAAGCCATAATTAACACCAATTAAAGCCATACTGATGTCATAACCAAAGCCGCCCCTACAATAAATTGTAACCATCACCACTTTGAGACATTTAAACATCCATAACTGATGACCATTTTGGTCATAACCAAAGCCACCCCCACAATAAATTGCATCACCATTTTAAGACGTTTAAACATCATAATGGAATGGAACTAATTTTGATTTAATAATTTACTAGTTTCACCATAATGGCCAATAACCTAAGATTACAATAATTTATAAACAATATCAATTAGACTATAATTTACACCATGTATAGCTTGACATTAGTTAAAGGCTTTAAACAAATTAAAACTTAAGTGGAAAAATTAGGATTTGGGAGTGCCAATTCTTTACAAATTATAAATTTTAGACAAACTGATGACTTAAGACAAACGGTTGACTTGACACCATAATTTAATTTTCTATCGATTATGGCCAAATTTGTTTTAATTGATTGTAACTTGCCAATTATGATTTGTCAATTCAAACTGTTGATACTAAATTTTGCAGTACCACTTGTCGACATGCATGCTAATGTGACATAATAAGTGTATTGGCAATGTGGCATGATACCAATAATAATGTGGCTTAAAGAGGAATTTTTTTTTTTTTAATAAAGTCAAGGAAGATTAATTGTTGCAATCTGTTGAGATCAATGAGCCAAGGCCAAGTCAAACACAAAATCTACAAGTAGTTTCTATGAAGACGTGATATGGTGGGTGGAGCAAAGATCAAGGAAGATCATGAATTGATAACTACAATAAGAGGTAGCCAAGCAAGTATAAAAGAGAGATTTTATGGGGGAAAAAAAGAAAAGAATATCCAACACAACTCACACAAACGTGAATTCTAGGAATATAATCTATTAAGAAGTAGTCGACTCACCATTTTTAGGAATAGATCAGTGATAACTTGTTACTATTTCTATGTCGATCATTGTATTTTCAAGTTGTTTGTTCTTGTTTAAGTTCATATAACTTGTGATAAGTAACATTTTTCTTGATTAATACAAATTTTGTTCTTTTTCTCTCATATTTATTTAATTACCTCCAAAGAAATTCTTAATTTGTTTATGGTATAGAACTCAATCATAAGTCTGATTTATTTTTGTTTAGTAAAACTAAATTTTACCAGTCAATTGACTTTAACAAAATTTTTGCTAACACAAATATAATATATTAATTTGCATTTTTTAAGTGGATGCAGAGGTCATCGCCCCATAACCACTAGTCACTATAATATATAAGAGTTTTAAAAATTAAATATTTTGGTTTTTAAAGTAAAATTTTTGTTGCAAAAGATATTTAGGGATCAATTTCTATCGTCATAAGGATAGTCGCTAAAAGGTCTTCCCAAAAAGTTAAAAATAAGGCTTTTAACAATAAAATTTTAAAATGTTACTAATAAATAGACTTTTAGAAACAAAATAATTTGGTCTTAAAATAGTTTATTTTTTTAAACAAAAAATTTAATCTCCAAAAGATAATAATTCATTATTAATTATTAATTTTTATTACTAAAAATATAATAACGATAAAAAATAATTTAATCTTTAAATTTTAATATTTAAAATCTTAATTTTTTATAATGAGTGTCCATCGATTAACCTTAACAAAATTTTTGTTAACACAAATATAATATATTAATTAATATTTTTGGAGTGGATGTTGGGGTGATCATTCCCATAGCCACCCGTGTCCATCATTGACTGACACACTTTTTTAATATCTTTACACTAACATGCCACTTAAAACATTTTTTTTTTTTTGTTTATTTTAAATTTCAACTTTCAAGAGCCGTGTTGATTAGGAGGGCATTTCCATGTCCTATGAGTGGAAATTGGAAAATAGATTTCATACATGCCATGTCCTTCATATGGTTTTTTTCTCATCTCATTGTATATTAAGGAGAAATTATTTGGTATTTTAACTATGTGATACCTTAAATCAAATGTAATTGATGAAGAGAGTAGTACTCGTTGATTTGTATATTGAGAACAACAAAAGGTTTGGCAATTGATAATTAATAATTGGTTGGGAACAGAAATAGGTAATGCCCTTGGGCCTTTATGCGTCAACCAATGCTTTCTTTAGTCACATCATAAAGTGTGGGACTTAAAAATGGATTGGTTTCGTTGGTGACATTTAAGTGGTGTTTTGAAAAGTTTGTAAGAAATTAATTTTTTAATTTTTTAAAATTTTTATATAAAAATGTAAAAAAAATTTAAAAGTAAAAAAATTGACTTTTTATTAGGTTGACAAGACGCCCCTCAATGTTGACCATTTCTTTTAGAATTGGAAATAAAAGGACTTGACTTGGAAAAAAAATAAATAAAGAACAGAAGAGAGAGGTGGCTTGATTTGGTGGATGATCCAACCATGCCTTTCATTTCTTCATGGAACAATTGGAAGAGTATTTTTTTAAAAAAAGTTTAAATGAGTGTAAGAGAATTCAAACAAATTTTAATTTGAATTCAGAAATGATGGTTGTAATTCATCTCAAATTTTGACAAACTAATCCTAAACTTCTGGGTAAAAACTTATTTAAATTGAAGAAAATGCAATTGAGTGAATACAAAAATTCAAATTTTCTTTTTAAAAATGAGAAATATCCATATAATCCTAAAGATTCAATTCTGGATTAACTATTAGTCCACTCTAATCGGACAAGGTTTTTTTTTTTTTTTTTTTTTTTTTTTTCCTTTGTGAAATTAGAAAATGAATAATTGAATAATTCAAGACCTTGCTATTGGTTGGAATTTTTCTTCTTCTTTTTTCAACCTTTTTTTTTTTCAAAAAATAAAAATAAAAATTACATTAAACTGTGAAGTCACTTCTTGTGTCATTGTTGAGTACAACAAAAAGTAGTGTAAAACAATAAGTCATTGATATATTGATAAGGAAAAAGCTTCAGACCCCCAGTGGGGGGACTGGGGGTCACACGTGATTGGTCCAAATTTTTTTTTTTTTTTTTTTTTTTTTAGGCTTTTGGCCAACCCCATGCTGCCACGTCACTGGGGTGCCACCCCCAGTGGGGGTCCGAATCACTGCTCTATTGATAATGAGTCACCGAACAGCTAGGTGATTCAAAATATTTTGAGATATTCGTTGTAATTTTATGTATGACACTTGAAGCTCTTCCAAGGATTTGAGATCTCTTGTTTCTATTAGCCGTCCTAATTATCTGTGGCACTTTCTTATTGTTGTCATGTTGCCAAAATTTTAACTCAAATCTAACTTTTAAAAGTCTCTTAGGTTGTGTTTGGAGCATAAGTTTAGATAGAGATTTAGAAATAAAAAGAAAAAATGAGAGATAAAGAGAGTTTCTATTAGCACCTACTTCTTTACTTTGACCTCCCCATTTCTTTGAACCCTCAGCTAACGGAAAATTCTATTTCCACACACCAAATTTTCTTATTCCACACACTTAATGAATTTTTTGAGAATCACAATCTTATCCTTTAACAAAATTACCATCTCACCCATACATCTCACAATTTCTCCATATACATCTCACCCACTACCATCTCACAAATTACCAATAAACTCGGGTATTGAACCATGGAGCTTGTTTTGAAACAGATTGAGAAGGGTTAAGTTCTTGAGCTAGGCAAATGATGCCGGTATTTTGCCGGAAAACATGTCGTTTGATAGATTTATAGATTTCAAGCCACATATGAAACTTTTTTCTTGCACAGGATTATTTAATAGGTGATTCAGATGATTTTACAACCATGGCTGTGAAAGAACCACAATAACTCTGACAATAACCATTTCAGTAAGTACAAAAAACTTTTTCCTTTTTTTTACTTGCAAATCATTGCATTTCTAGCAAACCCATCACTGGATCTAATATGTCTTTGCAACCATTCTTCAACTAATAGATTCATCCAAATTCCATAAAGTACCCACTCTAAAAAAAAATTCATCATAAAAACTTGATTATCAATTCCAAGAAAGAGCAAGACAATACTTGCTTCCTTGATAATTGTTTCATTGATGTTGCATACAAAGAAATTCCAGCTATTCCATCTGCTACAAACATACACAATCAAATCAAATAATCTTCAACTCTAAAGTAAGTAGTAACTTGCTAAAGAAATTCAAAATCCAAAACTAAAGCCCATATGCAAAACCCAATTCTTAATTATCATGCAATCAACAAATACATACATGCATACAAAAATACACAGTTAAACACACACGCACAGAGTTAAACACACATATCTGAATCACTTGAAGAAATAGAGTGTCCAAGTTCTGAAGGGAGGGCTATTTTGGAAATTTGTGTGGGCTAATATAAGGGTGTGCACACATTTTTTATTAAATGGGTATATTTGGAATGTGGGATGTGTGGACTGAGATAAATACCTAAGAATCAAATTACTAAGTGTGTGAAGTGAGAAAGGATGTATATATAGATAATGTGGTATGCGGAAATAGAATTTCCCTAGCCAACAAAATAAATCACCCACTTTTTTCTTTAAACCCCTACCTTGATACCAAATATACCCTCCATCTTTTTGACTCCCCATTATCATCATCTTCAAAGCAACCTCTCAGCGCAAACCCTAATTCCATTCAATTCTACAATTTCCTTCAATTCAAACACAAACACACATATATATACAGAGATATGGTTGATGTAACAGACAAATTAGCTTATTTTCAAGCAATCACAGGCCTCAATGACCCTGATTTGTGCATCGAAATCCTCTTCGCCCATGGTTGGGACCTCGAACAAGCCATATCCAGTTTCACCTCTACTAACAACAATCCCTCCGCCTCTTCCATCACTACCACCACCTTTGTGACTGAACGCCACTGTTGGCATCAAAGTAGTAGTAGTTCGTCCCTTCGTCAGTCAACAACACTGAAATCATCACCGGTACTCCAAACTTAGTAGCAACGCAGATCTTTAATGTAGATCTTCACTGAGGCCGATCTCTCTATTTTCTCTCTCTAGACTCTTTCTCATTGAGAATGACGACGATGAGTTCAGATTTGCTAGAGAAGATGAGAGGTTTTTATATAGGTGTTGGCTACATATTTTGTATAAGCCAATCACAATTTAATACTTGGCATGAGGAGGGCAATTTAGGATGTTAATACAAGTTGTCAATCAATGTCGGACATATGGCAGTTCGTATTGGTAATAATGGATATGCGTAGCACTGGAACAGTCGAGAGATATAAGATGATATGGCCTAATGGTTACTCATAAATTTAAATTTAAATTTAAAATCAGGAAGGAAGCTTAACTGGAAGAGTGGCGTAGTGGGACTGACTGTGAGAGAGCATGTTCAGCAATCATGGGAGGACATTTCGACGGTTGGAAGCCCACTTCAACAATTACCATTGGGAAGTATAAATAACAAGGAAGGCCCCAGAATGAAGCCCCCAGACTCAGATCTAGAAACTAGTTTATTTACTTTATATTTCTTTCTAGTTCTTTACATTTTCAGTACTTCAATTCCTGTGCTGCACTTCATTTTCTACGAGTAGTTTTTTAGTAGTTTGTTGCTGTGAACTTCGTCGAGGCTGGGTCATTGTAACTTCATTGTAAGTTTTTATTTGCTTAATAAAATTCGATTTCTGAATTATATTTACTTGTTACTATTTATAATTTTCTCCTAAACAAGCCACCAGTAAAAATCCTCTTTATTGAGGCTGAAAGAATTTTAACACAATCGCTTAATAATTTGTTGGCGATTATAAATTCTGTAAGGACTAATTGATCCTTGTTAGCATGCTTAAATTTATACTATTAACCCTCGAAAGCCAAAAAGTCAACATATATTTTTGGCACGTCCAGTGAGACTCTAAAATGACTAGATGTAGGAGACAAGGAGAAAATAAATGCCTGGAAGAAGGTGTGAAGGGAGAGGTAGAAGTACCTGATTCAGAGGATAATGTGATAACACATCTTATGGAAGCACCTATCTTATCAGAACCTATGGTCGAACAGACCAGCATCTCGGAACATGTACCACATGTTCAAAATATTGGACGAGGCCATGGAATTGGACCATCCATTGTTCCGTCTACCTAACCAATGAATCCGTAGGGAGGCTTGGTAGATGCTATGGGACAACAATTAATGTATACAATGGAAAGATGGGCAACATCCTTCATGGATCGAATGAATTCCCATCAACCAACTATCACAAGGCATATGGAGGAAAATTCAAATGTTCTTCAGCAAAGATTGGCTAGAGATAAACAACCTATGCAAATTAATGGACACACTAATGGTCAGACTAGTAATCAAAATTATGAAAGATCATCATTTGTACCTCAGTTATGGTATGAGCCTCCTTCGAGGCCTTTGGTAAATCAAAATATGTCATTACCTAACAGCAAATCCATACAAATTTGTGGATCTGGGCCAACACAGAAAATGACATGAGAATGTTTCTAAATCCCATGTCCCAAACCATGCTTGGCATAAGAGGGTTCACTAACCTTCTGTTTGAATTCACACCCCGGGGGATTGGAAGGGTTTCCTGCAGCTGGGAGAGAAACAACACCTATTCCTCATCTTGCAGTACCTTTCGCAGGACAGGCCTAGAGAGGTCAACCGTACCTTCAACAGAAACCAGTACCACAAGGACAGCCAGTTCTAAATATACCTCTCTATGGACCGAGAGGACCTCAAGCACATGGAGTTTTGCCAAACCCTATGTTTGTTCCTCTAGTAGTAGTCCAACAAGCACAGAATATGGTTTCTAGGAACCAAATTGCTGATATTGTCAAGGAGATGTGTGGACCCATGGCTTGGGGGTCCAAACTTCTGTGTATAGAAAACCATACCCAGAATGGGTTGATAGGGTACATGAATACCCAAAGGGGTTTAGAATACCAGATTTTGCTCAATTTTATGGAAATGAAAACCAGTCAACGGTAAAACACATTGCCAAGTTCACAAGTTAATGTGGTGAATTCACCAATAATAATTATATGAAATTGAGACTCTTTCCAAATTCTTTAATTGGGGCAGGCTTTGCATGGTATATTAACTTTACACCTAGCTCTATCCAAACTTGGCAGCAAATAGAAAAAGCATTTCATGCCCAATTCTTCCAAACAGAGCCTGAGGTTTCTATGGTAGATTTGGCAAGGCTAAGCCAAAGGCCTAATGAGAAGGTTGCTCAATTCATTGCCAGATTCAAAAGAGCACGAAATAAGTGTAGGGTCATTCTACCAGAGCCTAAATTTGTGAGATTGGCTCAACATGGTTTGGAGTTTAGGCTTCGAAAGAAGTTTGATTCAACTGAGTTTCGAGACTTAGTGGAATTAACCTATAAGGTGTCTAGATATGAATCTTTACTTGAGAAAAAACAGGATCGAAGTAATGCATCATATAAGACCTATTATAGAGACCCTAATTATGAAATCGATGCGGCAGAAATCGTAAAAAAAGAACCTATGACATGTGAGGCATTAATTCAGAAAGATAGTACAATAGATCAGCAGTTTAAAAAGAAAGACCTTCATAGAAAATATTCTTTTGATTTAACAAAAGCAGATGATATTTTTGATCATTTGCTTGCAGCAAATTTCCTAAAGCTACCAAAGGGAGTTAAGATCCCTATCCCAGAAGAACTTAAAGGAAAAATGTACTGTAAATGGTAGAATTCATGATCTCATTCAAATAAAAACTGTATTGTTTTTTTAGAAAAGATCCAAGAAAAGATTCAAAAAAGAAGGCTAAAGTTTCCAGCCAAGGCAGAGAAAGTTATGAGAATTGACACCAATTTGTTTCTAGAGATTGGGGAGGTTGTAGCGAATGTTGACGTACCGGATTTCCAAAACCTATCCTTAAAGAAATTGGAGGAGGTTAATGTGCAGATGCATATTGTCAGCCAGACTACTTTCAAGAAGGATACTAAAAATGCACCAACAAATGAACAGAGCTTTGTAGACCAAAAGGATGACTCTAGTGAGGAAGCACTGGATGATGACTCTCTTGAGGCAGCTGTCATGCAAAGGATGTGTCTCAGGTACAAGTTAAGTTATAAATGGCTAAGAAGGCTCCCAATTGATAGGAAGCAGCATTACAAGGATGTAAAAGACGCCCAAAGCCAACCAACATCTATAATAGAAGGCCATACCCAACTGGTCTTAGACAGTAGCTATTTTTGGCTGGATCATCAGCCACTAGAATGCAATCTAAGGGTAAAAGACCTTTACATGAGTTTAGACCACCTAATTATTATAGGATGGAAGGTAATTATCCTAAGAGAATGCATGAGTTAGGCTCAAGTCAGGGAAGCAGAGCCAATGATTGGCCTCCAAAGTCAACTTCGACCAAGATGCAAAGCAATTACCTTGAAAGGAGGCCTGAATTAGGCTCGAGATAGGGTGCCAGAGCCAGTGATTGGCCTCAACAGTTAGCTTTGAAGGTGGCTTCAAAGACTGGGAAAGCAAGTTCAACAACTGAGCTAGTGAGTTCATGGGTATCTGGGATTCTAGACTGGTTTGTTATGCAGAACAAGCCTAAAGAAATACCTGCCTAGAGAAATGTTTTTAGAGATAAGGGAAGAATGATTAAATTTTCCTTAGTGGCTCCAAATAATTGGGTATTACTCAAGCACCCAAAGACCAAGGAACCAGATATGGTTCCAATAATTTCTAGGTCTCAAAGGAGGAAGATCTAGCGAAAGTACACTCAGTACCAAAGGGATCTGAAGGAAAGTGAAGAGAGTTCTTCATTGGCCTAGTCAAAAGGCCAGACAAAGAAAAAAGAAAATCCAAAACTGGTTTCTCAGATTAAAAGAAGCGTCAGCAAAGAACAGTTGGGTAAGGTTCACACTGAATTGAAAGCCAAGGAAAGGTCTAGCTTAGCAGGTCTGGAAAAGGCCTTGATGGAAAGCGACAGTGAGACAGAAGGAGAAGTTGAACTAGGCCAAAGGAAAGAAATGGCTGAAGATAAAATGTTTGAAGCCTCATGGTTGAACAAACCTTTTTGGTCGAAAAATTAACAGAAGCAGACCACAAACGAGTTGATTCGAAGGTACCAAAGTGTAGCATAGAGGATGCCTCCCAAGCTTCAGAACAAGCCCAAACACGAGAAGGCCAATTGCAGCCAGTAGTACAGTTTGATCATTCTCTTCAGTACTAGTGAACATGGTATACGTGTTGCCACAAGAATTCCAAACTGAAGAGGGAGACCAGGAAGGTCAGAAAGATGACCCCATTCCAGTTTCTAGTGAAGATTCGCAGGTCAGTATGATTCAAGATAAGTCAGAAGTGGCCAAGCCAATAGAAATTGATGAAGAAGGTGAAGAAGTGACCATGAAGCTCTCATATCCCTTCGAATACCCCACAATATCTATGACCCAGCATGTTAAGCTTTTGTATATTAGAGCTTACTTCGATGGGATAGAAATGAACAAGGTGTTAGTGGACAATGGCACAATAGTAAACTTGCTTCCGAAGTCCTCTTTGAAGAAGCTAGGAAAGAGAAATCCTAGGTTGATCCCCACTAGTACAACCATTGCTTGTTTTGCTGGGGATAAGCAAATGGCTCAAGGTATTTTACCCATCAACCTGAGTGTGGGAACTAGAAATTGCATGACAGCATTCTTTGTGATAGACAGTAATGCCAAGTATAATGCTTTGCTTGGCAGGGATTGGATCCATACCAACAAGTGTGTGCTTTCCTCGTTACATCAGAAGATGATGATAGCTCTATACAACAGAGAAACAGAGGAAATCAATATGGCTCCACAGCCTTTTATTGCTTGTGTTGATTTTGCTGAAGCCAAGTTATACACTAAAAGGGTTGTATCGCTCAATATGCTAAGGAAGCCTAATGGAGTAACCGAAGTGACAGCTGATGAGGAAGTAGCACACTTGAAACACTTAGTGCAGGAGAGTGATGATAAAGAGTTTGTCAACAAAGATGATGATGATGCATGGTTGTAGGTAGAAAGATCAAGACCAACAAGCCAACCCATTGGCTTTAATCGAATTTTCAATATTGGACATAAAGGCAATAGTCCAAAAAGTACAGGGGAAAAAACAAGAAGCCATAATAGTTGGCTATGATCAGATGCACCAAGTGGCCAGACCTTTGGCTCTTGGTAAATACTATGCATTGGACATTGAAAATAAAGTCCAGAAATACAAGAAGATGCTTTATGGACAGATTTTGTCTATGAAGAAGAAAGTAAAGATATTGAACTAGAAAAGGTGGGAGCAGAGCACGATAGAGGGGTTGCTTTGAGGGTGGAAGAAGGTAAAGAGAGGGCATCAGTGAGTACTCAAGTACAAGACCCTTTAAAAGAAGTCAACCTGGGGGAAGATTCAATACAGCAACCCACTTACATCAGTGCTTGGTTAAGTCCTTCTGACAAGAACCAATTATTGGTTGTCTTAAAACAATATAAGGATTGTTTTTCTTGGTCGTACAATGAACTGCCTGATAGGTCATTAGTGAAACACAAGTTCCCTATAAAGCCTAATTTCAAGCCATACAAGCAGAAACCAAGACAGATGAGTCCTGAAGTGGTTCAGAAGATGAAAGAGAAGATTCTTAGGCTCTTTAACGCAGGTTTCATTAGAATAGCCATATATGTTGAATGGTTGTCCAACATTGTGCATGTGGTAAAAAAGAATGGTAAAATGAGAGTATGCATCAATTTTAGAAATCTGAATTTAGCAATCCTAAAAGATGAGTATCCCATGCCCATAGTAGATTTATTGGTGGACGGTTCAGCATGACACAAGATTTTGTCTATGATGGATAGACATTCTGTTTACAACCAGATCTGTATTGTAGAGGAAGATATCCATAAGACGGCATTTAGGTGTCTTGGGAATATTGGCACATTTGAATGGGTTAAAATGCCATTTGGTTTGAAGAATGCTGAGGTAACATATTAGAGGGCAATGAATACTATCTTCCATAATCTCATTGGAGGATACCTAAAGTGTTACATTGATGATATTGTTATGAAATCTCAGTCTATGGAGGAGCACCTGGCTCACTTGACAACAGCTTTCAAAAGAATGAGAAAGTTCAAGTTAAAGCTTAATCTCCTCAAATGTGCTTTTGGTGTATCAGTTGAAAACTTTTTGGGGTATGTAGTGCACAAGAAGGGAATACAGATTGATTGAAATAAAGCTAAAGCTATTATTGAGGCCAAACCTCCATCAAGTAAGAAAGAATTACAAAAGTTCCTTGGTCAAGTTAATTTCCTTCGGAGATTTATTTCTAACACTGCAGGGAAAACTAAAGTATTTTCTGCTTTGTTAAAGTTGAGAAATGACGAAGAATTTGTGTGAACAGCTGAGCATCAAGCTGCTTTCGAAAGACTTAAAGCCTACTTGGCCAAACCTCCAGTGTTGATGCCACCAAGGAGAGATAAACCCTTGAAGTTATACATTGCTGTAGTAGAAGCTTCATTAGGAGTTTTCCTAGCCCATGACAATGAAGAAGGCAAGGAGTAAGCAGTTCATTACCTTAGTAGGTTTTTAAATTCTTGTGAATGTAAATACTCAGATGTAGAAAAGTTGTGCCTTGCATTGTACTTTGTAGTAATGAAATTAAGATATCATCTTTTGCCTACAGTCGTCTTGGTAATTGCAACCACTGACTTGGTTAAATACCTATTATCTAGACCTATGCTAAGATGAAGAATTGGCAAATGGATGTTGGCTTTTTCAAAGTTTCATTTAGAATATGTCTCCCAAAAGGCAATAAAACGGCAAGTCTTAGCTAACTTTTTGGTAAATTATCCGTGTCAAACAGAAAGCCAAGAGACAATGGATTTTGGCATGATCAATGTTGAGCCCTGTCAAATGTGGTTCGATGGATCAAAGGCCAATGGTCTTATTAAAATTGGTGTTGTAATTAAGTCACCACATGGGGTAAAAACCACATATGTTTTCAGAGTTGATGAAATTACTTGTTCTAATAACTAAGCTGAATATGAAGCTTTAATAATGGGATTTGAAATACTTATTGGATTACAAGCTCATGCCGTTGACATATTTGAAGATTCTCAATTAGTAGTCAACTAAGTAAAAGGAATTTTCAAATGTCAAAGTGTAAGTATGTTACCATATTATGTTATTGCATTACATTTGCTTTCTTAGTTTTAAATAGCAAATGTGACTTATATCCTAAGGTTCATGAATAGTAAAGCCAATGATGTAGCTCAGAAGGTTTCAAATTTCAAAAGAAGGGATGACACTCAATTGAACAAAAGTCAAGCAACGTATCAAAAATTAATACCACCTGTAGACACTCCCTTTTTGACCGCCCCTACGACTTGGACATCACCACTTACACACCCAATGATGAGTGTATATGCTTGTTAAGTGCTCAGAGTCCTCAGCAGAATGTCACAAGTTTAAGCCTTTAAACCCTATAACCTGTTGCCTTATTTTTGGACCAAAACCAGAGTTTTTCGAGCATGCAACCTTTTGTAGCCTGCCGGCCCCTTCTATTGGCTGCTGGCCACTACTTCTGGTTGTCGACCACTGATGTGGCCTGTCAGCTGGCCACAAGTGTGCTTTGCAGATATTTTTCTGCCAACTGTGCCAGCTGTTGGCACAAATGCATGCACCTTCTTACACATGTATGTATTGATATTTCTGAGGGAGTTGCATGGTTTTCTATATATAGGAGGCTCCCCTTCCATTTTCAAGGTTGGAATTTTTAGAGCAAAAATTCTCTCTCTTGTAATTTCTTGGCTTTTTGCAAGCTTTTGCCTATACACTCTAAACCAAACCTTATCATCTTTGAGCTGAGGTATCTTTGAGCCTAGTTTGAGCTCTTGAGGGTGTGTTTTCCTTGATTTGTTGCCTAGAATTGGTTCTCGTCTCCAAGAGGTATAAAACTTTGCTTCTCTACTTGATTTAATCACTCTTTTTCTTACTGTATTCCCACTATTTTTGGGTTGTATAAACTCTATATTTTTGGGTTGAAACTTTTGGTTTAAGGCTAATAAGGGTTGAGGGGTGGTTCACCCTTCTTTACACCTTGCTTTCAAGGCATTTACCCTTGTGTTTCCCACCTTTACACTATCTTTTTTTGAGCTTTTAAACACTGATTTTCAAAGTTATTTCAGTGGCTAAAATGTTATTTTGAAGTCCAAAATTGAAGGGGTTAGCCTCCCCTCCTTGTGTCTTGCTTACTAGCCTAGCATGTTCTATATTTTAACTTATTGTTCTAGCTATTTTTGTCTTAATTCCAGCATGTTTAGGACTTATTTAGCACTATTTTAGGACTGTTTTTAGCTGCTTATTGCATTTGAGCTTTGTATTGCATGTTTGTAGTGCAATTGTCCTCATAGGTTTGGTGGTTTAGGCCTTAGCCACCATTCTATTTGAGTTGATAGCATTTGTTTTATGCTTTCCTTACTTGTAATCACCTTTAATCACCTCTGCAACCTTCTTCCTTGCTTGGCTTTTGCTTTACTTTGAGAGTTGTTTCAAACCTATTGTTCTTTTAAACTTGAGATAGAGGTTGTCATGCTTAATGGTTTAATCCCTTTTAGGGATTTAGTATCAATGGCATGACATCTCTCTCATGCCTTAAGCCAACTCTTAGTTTGACATTTCTCTCCATTAGAGAACTTAAACTCACTTGTGGACTTAATTGATTAAAGAATTGAATGGTAACTAAAATGGAGTAATAAAATTGGTAACTAAAAAAGGGCAAGATAATAATTTGGTTTGGGTTCAATCGGATGTTAATTGAACCCTTGAGTCTTGAATCGTTTCATGCTCATGAGCGATGCAAACGGCTCAAGATTTATTGTCAACTATTTCCCTTGATCATTTATGATAGGGAGGTGGTTTTGAGAGTCTTGTTTTGTTACATTCATTGAATTTGCACACTTTTGGTTCATAAGCCATCATATAATGAAATTGCATTCGTTGATGGTTTATGAATCAAATTTCATCACTCTTTTGAGTTACTGTTTGATGATAAGAAGGGGTGAGTTATGCAAACAACCATTAAGAATACCTTGCTCTTGCTCTGTTTACTCTCTGTTGCAGCAGAAAGAACCGGGCAACAGTGGCCGGTAGGCCACCATTTGTGGACAGTAGGCCATCACTTCTAGCCTGCCAGCCACCTATGCAAAATCCAGCAGTGTACTTTTGAAGTAGAACAAAATTGGCCTAGAAGTGGAAATCAGTGCAAGTGTTCTACTATGCAACAGAGGCATCTGACAGCAAAAATAGTGGCCTTCTTCGGATAGAAACACATTCATGCATGAACCCTCTATCGATCCTCGGGATTCGTGAAGTGATGTTAATATTAATGTTATGTTTGAAGTAGTGGCTTTGTAATAGCTAATTTGTTTCGTATTGTAATTATGTAATTAGCTAGAGTAGTTAACTAATTCTTTTATTTAGTTTGTAATAATTAGTTAAGTAGTTTAGCTAATTTATACATTTTGGTTTGTAATAATTAATTAATTAGCTTAGCTTTAATTAGTTAACTAGTTTATTCATTTGGACCCTTCTGTGTGAGGGCGCGATATTGTAATAATGTGTATGTCTTCCAACCCCATGTCTTTCTCCCCTTTTATTTACCTGCTTATGATGGTTAGTTTAGGACATCATGTTTCATTTAGCATCTCTCATGCCTTGTATCCAATTGTATTGCATACATTGAGCTCAGCGCATCATTCTAACTTGCATTGTTAATTAAACATTCTTTGAATACGTACTTAAACCGCATGCTATTTAATTGATTCATATGATATACCTAGTAGCCGAGCTTATTAGTTGCATATCACTTGTATTGTATTAGTCGTATTACATAGTTAAAATCATGCATTATTCTAACTTTATCATCTTCTTTTTTTGGCTTGGAGTACTAGGTGAGTATTTTACTTGCTTTAGCATAATTGCATGAATGTGATTGTTGCCATGTCTAGCATGCTTGCTATGAGGCTAAATGCTTAACTGATAAGCTGCTTGAATGCCTGTGGATGAAGGTTAGTTGCTTGAATTAGAATAATTTGAGTAATGTTTATATGCGATCACTTTTTCAAGTGGTATATATTCGAAACAATTTTACAAACAAGCATGAACCGAATGTTCCAATTCTTGCAAATTAGTCTATACTTGTGTGTGTACGCATCACATAGTAATGCTAGTCTAATAAATCGAAACAAGAGCATATAATGTAAATAAGATTCATATCATGATTAGTAGAGGTTGATTTTTGATCGAGCGAGCGGAGATGCTCAATTCATAACCTTCCCCTCTCATGCCTAAGTTTTTGAGCCGAGACAATCTTGGTGATGATGGACACGTGACCTTTGGCACGAGTCATGAGTTTCCTAAATTTTTCAAAAATATTTAAGTGGTGACTCTGTATTTGGCAATGCAGTTCATTTTTGGCAATTTGATTCAAAATCAATTTTCCAAAAGATTTTTCGGATTTGGACTCTTTAGTGTTCATCTATTTCACATTACACTTGTGAGATCGAATTCAGAACCGCGAGAGTCCGATACTGTAGGGCTTGTTCGTCTTCCGAAAGTGGGCACGAAAAGTTGAGCTACACAACCTTTAGTTAAAAGGGGTATTATGTTGGAAGTCAATCATAATGACTTATAAGATCAAGATTGGAGATATCCAATCATGTAATACTTGACTGGCCCATCTTCGAAGGCCAACAAAAAGATTAAATTACAGTCTATGCAGTATATAGTGTATGGTAATGCTCTGTATAGAAGGGGAGCAGATGGGTTATTATTGGAATATCTAGGGCCAAATGAGGCATTGATAGCTATGGCTGAAGTATATGAAGCCATTTGTAGTGCCCATCAGCCTATTGTGAAAATGAGATGGTTGCTTTAAAGGCATTCCTATTATTGGCCAATCATCATTAAAGATTGTATAGAATATGCCAGATGTTGTCAGGCATGCCAAAATCATGGCATGATAAGATATGTGCCAATAACTAATTTATATGCAGTTGTGAAGTATTGGCCATTTAGAGGTTGGGCTATGGATATAATAGGGAAAATACATCCACCCTCCTAGAAGCACCATTGTTTCATCCTAGTAGCCACAGACTACTTTCCTAAGTGGGTCGAAGCAAAACCATATAAGGCTATGGATCAAACTGAAGTTATTGAATTTATTAAAGATCTGATTCACAGATTTGGCATCTCATAAACCATAACTATAGATAATGGGACTGTATTTGATGGAAAGATGGTAAAATCTTTCATAGCAGAATTTGGAATTAGCCTTATTAATTCCATCCGTTATTATGCACAAGCAAATGGTCAAGTAGAATCATCCAACAAGTCCTTGAAAAAAGGAATACAAAAAGTTGTGGAAGACAATCCTAGGAATTGGCATAACTTCTTATTAGATGTATTATGGGCTTATAGGACTTCTCTAGGTCAAGTACAAGAGTCACTCCTTATGCCTTAGTGTATGGACATGATGTAGTTTTGCTTGTGGAAGTTAACATTAAATATTTAAGGGTGAAAGCCCAAAACCAATTAACTTTTGAGCAATATCATCAAAGCATGTTCTTGGAAATAGAACATGTGGATGAGGCTAGAATCTTGGCATTAAACAATATCATTTTCCAAAAGAAAAAGGCAGCCAGAAGTTATAACAAGAAAGTCAAGCACATCAGCTATGATGAAGGTGACTTGGTATGGAAGACAATACTTCCAATAGGCATTAAGAGCCATAAATTTGGAAAATGGTCACTTAATTGGGAAGGACCATATTAGGTTCATAGAGTCTTGCCTGGAGGAGCCTGCCATCTAAGAAACCTGAATGGTTATGTGCATTCTAAGAAAATTAATAGCAGGTACCTGAAGTCTTATTATCCAACTGTGTGGGAGACACAAGGAGTGTAGAGAGTGCTAAATAAAATAATAAGAGAGCATGAGACACTCAGATAGATAATAAAAGGTTTTTCATTTCATAAAGAATTAAGTATAAGTAGCCATAAATTGGCCTAGAAATCAGTACAATACTTCAGTTGTTCCTTTACAATTGATTATATACTCCTAAAGGATGTGAATAACTGAATGGCTACAGCCATGTCCTGCCTACGGTTAGCTAGCCCTTGATTGGTAATTTGTAGCTTTTTAGAAGTACGATCCAAGGCTAGGTTAATTGTTGCTAACTTTTCTTCTAATTGGGCCTTTTTTTTCCAAGAGTTGAGTTCGAAACTGAGAAGCAGAGGAATGTTGTCCCTTTAATTCAGATATCTCAGCATATATATGGGAAACAAATTCATTGAGGCTAAGCATATATATGGGAAACAAATTCATTGAGGCTGGGAAGTGGAAGTATTGTTTGGATGGGCTCTACACTTAAAAGCACTTCGGTGTTGTTCTTCTTTCTCCTTTTTGAGGCTGCCTCTAATGACCTTTCATCTTCAAGCAAAACAGAAGAAGCCAGTATCGAAGGATGGGGAGGTGGAATAACTGTTGCTGCGAATTAGAAAATAAGAAGCAATGATGAGTTTTTATATTGAGATCTTGGGAAAGGAAATTACCATAGGGATTAAGAGGAATTACTAGCCTTAGAAGCGGTGGTTAGAGAACTACAAAGAGTATAGTGCTCGGCATTTTGTTGCCTTCTTGTAGTTTCCCTTTGGAGTGGATCAGCAACAGCAGTTTCATCCCTTAGTATCTGCTGCTGTCTCATTTTCTTAGACCTCTGGAAGACAATTATTTATTTGGATTGTTCTCTCTACATTGTCTTAGCAGCTAACTTATGATTGGGGTCCTTAGTAAAATCAAAAAGGGAGATTGCCACCTTTTTTCTTTTTCTTTTTAGTGGCACTTCTTTCTCCTCTCCTACTTCCTCTTGGTCCATATGAGCTGCAGATACTTCTTCTTCCTCAAGATCAAGTAGGAGTTTTCTCTTCTTTTGCTGTTGTTGCTTGCTCCTGAGAATGGTTAAGGCTTGAGCTCTCTGTGGAGAGTCTTCTTGAGAAGTTCCTGCATCAAATAAAGGCCATAAGCAAATAAACGAAATATTATAAAAGGAAAGGAGAAGGGAAAGAAGAAATGAGTACCTTTCTTCGAAGCAGCCCTAGTGACTCTAGAAAGAGGGGCTGACATAGCAAGAGTATGAGCTGGGATAATAGGAGAAATGGAAACAGTAGCAGAAATCCCAATCCCCTTGGGTTTAGCTTGAGAGGGCACATCTAATCCTACTAACAAATCTTCAAGAGAAATGGCCAAAAGCACCTCCATATTGGCCATCCATCAATTCTAGTACCTTCTCAGTGCAGTGCTTTGTGGGATAAAGGGAATGAATTAAAATTCAATCAGGTCAAGAATCAATTTGGAGATTGATTCCTCCAGCCTGGTTCTTTGCACTTTCAGCTCTCTAGTGGCAAGATTTGGGTTAGTTTGGCTACATAGAGGGATAGGGATCCCTTGGATAAGCCCAAATTGCTTAGCAAATTGAGTAGGGCAGTAGGCTTTTGCTATGCATTCGTAAGCTCGAGAGTGTAAAGTGCCAATAAAAAGCTCCATAGGAGTTAAGATAGAAGCTCACATGTCCTTGTGTTGAGGTTAGGAGCAGTTTCTATTAGCCAAGAAGGTCCTCAACCATGCTGGGCCAACATTAGCTTCGAAGGGACAGAAAAATGTGTGAGAAAGAGGGGAAGCTGGAAGTTGGTGGAAAAATGTGAAGTAGTAAGCAAAGTTGGAAGGGTAGCGTGAAACTCTGGTGTATTTTTCTCTATAAGTAGTAGGGTTTGATACCAAAAACCTTAGACATCTGAAGTGTAAATCAATGAAGTAGGCAAAGAGCCAAAGTAGCAATATCCAGAATGGCCCCCCCTTGGTTGGCATCCAAAGGTTTTTCACAAAACTGGAAGCAGGCTCTATGTACGTGGCCTAGAACATATGGAGCTAGGGCTATTTTCTTTCCCAAAGTAAGAGCCTTGGCAAGAGGGGCAAACTCAGGCATAATCCTCTAAAAAGAAGTGCAAAACAAAAATTTGCAAAGCCAGTATAGAAGAAAAGAAAAGAATTCTTGGTCTGTTACAAGGCCCTCCCTTTGGTTTTCAGAATTTGCGAAATCACTAAAAAAGGAGTTAAGAGAGAGAATGGAAAAAGGCACATTAAGGTCAGGGTAACTAGGGCCAAAAGGAGTGCCAATGGAGAATAACCCTAAGAGATGACATATATCAAGAACAGTAGGAGCTATCATACCACATCGAAATTGGAAAAAATTAAAAGATGGATTCCAAAAATAGAATGCAGCGGGTATGAGGAAAAGGTCTTCAGAAATAGAAAACCTGGCTAATCGAAGGGCGTCGAGAAAACAGAGTTCTTGAAGGTCCAACATCCTAGCTGGAATAACTCGATCGTACCATTCCTCTCATTCAAGCCTCAAGGTGGGCTAGTAGCGGTGGAGTCGATTCAACCTCCAGCTCCCCCAGTCAAGGCCACCATTGTAAAGGAGGCAATAATCCTCTAGACGTAGGTATAAGGCAGGGAGTTGAGCAAGGGCTTCCCTGAAAATAGGTCCAAGGACGTATTCTCCTTGAGTATTATAACAACCCTCACCACTGCTTACCGATTAATTACTGATTACTGTTAAACTGAGACTGATTATGATAAGTAATTGAATCAATCAAATATCAATTGATCGACTAAAATCGAACTCAATTGATCACAGATATCTATTTAATTGTATATCTATCTGTTGCCTGTTTGGTTATCTGTTTGTGTTTTACGTTTAAGCTACAAATTGAAGGCCTTATCGGCAGCCGAACCTGAAATTAGTTAGTATTCTATAATTATTGGAATTTATGTGATTTTATGACATATTTACCTGAAATGTGATTTAGTGCGATTAAATTAGATTAAAATAGGTTAATTCCACAAGTTGCTTTATTCACCATTTTGCCACCACTAGTGGGCCACTTACTTAACACTTTGAAGGCTCATTCTTGTTCATTACAAAACATTTCATCAGCCCCTTTTTCCTTGTGATAGCCGACTAGAGGGAGGGAGATAAGAGAGAGTGTGATTTCATCTCAATTTGGCTTGAAGATTAAAGGAATTAAGGAGTGAATTGCAAAATTAAGTTTCCTTGCCTATAATTCAAGGCTTAAGGTAGAAATTCATCTTCTCATTCTTGTGTTTAAATTGATTCTTGCATGATTTAGAGCAAAGTTGAAGACTAGAGCCAATTTATGGCTCAAATTGTTGTGTTGAAGCTTAATTGTTGCATGCATGTATATATATTGAAGTTTTGAGGTTGTAGTTCATAATTCCTCACATGCATGTCCATGTTTTGAGAATAGATCATGAATTCATCATGTTGTTGTAAGAGTTAGCTCATTTGAGCTTGTATTTAAAGTTTTAAATTTGTTTAATTCCATGCATATTCCATGTTCATCATGTTCATGAAATTGAGTTTGAAAATGGATTTAATCAAACTACCCTTGGGCTTTGATTTCACAAATTGAGTTTTGAAACATGTTATTCTATGTATTTACAAGTGTTTTCCAGAAAATTAGCCCAAGAGGATCGAAATTTATGCATCTAAACTTGGTTTTGAGCTTGAGGTTCAAATCTGGAATTTCCAGATTTTGGACCCACGCTCGAGCGAGGAACTCCACGCTCGAGCGTACACTCTGCGATCATGCCTTCCGCTCGAGCGAGTAAAGTCACGCTCGAGCGTGAAATGCGTGCATCCAATACTTTGCATGAGCTTACAGTTCGTTCGAGTGAGAGAATTCAAGCTCAAGCGAGGACTTGTGTCTCAAGCTCGAGCGAGGGTCGAGCGCCCGTTGAGCGTGAATTTTGAGCATCCAGTATTTTCACTGTAGCTTACAGTCCGCTCGAGCGACGGAAGTCACGCTCGAGTAGAGCTCCTTTGTCTGTATGTCCGCTCGAGCGTAGAAAGCCACGCTCGAGCGAGACCCCTGTTTTCTGAAAATTTTGAAAAATGCTTTAAAGTGCATCTTTGCATCCTCATTCCATCCTAGGCATTCTTAGGCCTAGTTTAAGGCATCTTAATGAGGATATAGATGTAGAACCACACCGAGTCTAAGTAGGGGCTAAGTCTTTGATTCCCGAATGTGAACTTAGTGTGTGTTCATCCTGTATGCTGTGTAGGGTTGGCGACTGAAGACACGCTCTAGCCTAACTGTAGCCCAGAACTCTATGAGTAACAATTGTGTAAAGATATGTTCAACTGTGAATATTTCTGACTGTTTAACTAAACTGTTTTCTAAACTGATACTGTTAATCAAATAAATGTATGTCTTATATTCTCGAATCAGACAGGTATCCTTAGCAACTCATCATTCATCGTTATCACACAGAGATCTCGCCGTTCCTTGTTGGAACCACTCATCGCATCGATTGATGGCCATCATTGACTGTTTGGTCTTTCAAGACCTACTGTTTACTGTACTACTATGCCAATAAATGTACTACATATGACTGAATGACTGAATGACTGATATACTGAATCAATGAACTATTTTCATTACTGTAAGGACATTCATTCCAAACCCCTTTACGCATTATGTTATTCACTAGGCTTTAGCTCACTGCTCATATATATATATATATATATATATGTAGGTGTACAGGCACCAGACCGTGGCTAGAAGCGTCGGGGTAACTCCAGTTTTGTCAAGCCAACCACTGTGCCTCACTGCGAGGTTCTGAGCCTGCCAAGCTATGGTTTAGGGGTGTTTTAATTTCCTGCTCTCTCGGTTCTGCTTTTGTATAATCAGATAGACCGATAGCACTTTATCGCATCATAATAGGATTTGGTCCTCGCTCAATGATTGTAAATATTGTGCATACTGCTCAGATCGAGTATATATATGTATGAAAAGTCTTTTTGCATACGCATCCTGACTCACCGGACATTGTTTATTTATCGCTTTTGGCTTCCGCCATGCCCCTCGTGCTCTATTTTATCAGACATTATTAAGCGGTGCCTTCTGTAATCTCTTGACTTGGCGATTCTGATGCTAAATCCATAGGGGCGAGTTTGGGTAGTGACAAGTATGGTGACAGGGAATGAGGATGCGTCCATCGATAGCACACCGTTCACTGACTTTGTATTTGTCACATTCCTCATTAATGAGTCTCCTCAAAGCCACAGATGAGCTTACGTGCTCAACGACTGGTACTTTTAGAGGAGAATAAGCCATTATCGAGGAGTTGAAAGAAGAAGGTAGATGAGGAGTGAAAACTTGCAGACAAGAGCAGTAGGGGTGAAAAGGGAAATTTTGGACAAGTGAATAGATAAAGTGCGAAGAAAAATGGTCTTAAACCTTTTCGTCCAAAAAATTACCAAGTCGTCCCAACGGGTCAAGTAGACCCAAAATAAATTATTTGATGGTTTTTGACTCATGTGGAATGAAAACTCTAGTTTTAAAATACAAGGGGTCTCAAAACCACATCATAGAGAGTCTCTTTCAAGAGTAAGTTTTGGGAGGAAAGTATATTTTTAAAACCTCAGCTTGGCTTCGAAAACCTGTAAGTTGGCTTCGAAGCTAGTTTCCTTCCAAGATCTTCGAAGCTTATGCCTTAGAAAGACATTAGTTACAGCCTATTTTCTTCGAAAGTTTTATAAGCATACTTCTAAGACATCTTTATAAGGTAATATCCTTCGAAGGAGTCTTTGGAATGCTTATTTTGTTTTGGGTTCTGAAATAAGTAAGCACTACAAAACCAGTTCTTGGTCAAGTAGTGAAGAAACCCAAAAGACTTACCTTTACATGAAATTTCATCCTCGAATTTTCTATTTGAGAGAGTTCTTTAAGAGTAAGCAGTGTAATTTCTACGGAAAAATTCCATACTTCGAAGCACTTAAACTTGGTTTCGAAGCAAAATTGGTGAGTTCAAAACTGTTATTTACATAGATTATGTTAACCATACAATTAGAACGTAACACCAGACCATAACAAATGAAATTTTAGAAGCCCAGTTTTATTGATAAGTAATATTTACATTGGGGAAACCTACTTGGCTACATTCTCAATTTCTTAAAAATAAGGAATAGACAAAGTCACAAGATCATGGAACTTTGTTCAACAAAATTCAATAAATACATATTCTTTTTCTAACCTATCTTCTATCCTATCTAAATTTGACTTATCTAATTGATGAGCCCTTAGTTGGAAAAAGAGTTGTTGGGCTTTCATTTCAAATTTTGTTTGTTTAAGTGCTTTCTCCATCTCGTTTATTTCTCCATCTTCAGGTGTATCACCCATAGTGGCATCTTCCTCATACAGTGGATCTTGGTTTTTAAAGTCTTCGTATTCTTCGAGAAGATTCTCTGCTTCATACTGAATTTGAAGGAGAGCAGCAGAAGTATTTCCCAAAAACTCACTGGTGATAGAAGCATTTGTGTACCAGTTGAATAGAAGGGAAAGTTGATCCAAGAAAGTATGAAGTTCAGTTTGGGCCATAGGATTGAGGATGTGGCTTCGAGAAACAACATCACAAGACCATAATAAGTTCTTGTGAGGGATGTCATCTCGAAGGACTTCGAAGGATAAATGGGAGAAAGCGGCAAGTAGAGTTTGAGCTCTGTACTGTTTATAAGGAGTAGGAGGAACCGGAGCATGGTAAGGAGCGAAATGCTGGCTCTCAAAAAGGGTGAGTTTCAGTTCCGTAATCCAGTTAGGATTAGAGGGCAAGGGATGAGCAGTTGGGTTTCCTTCAAATAAAGGTAGGAATTCAGGCTTGTTTATGCATTCTAGCTAATCGGAAGAGCAAAATTTTGCTTTTTTGGTTAAGAGTGTAGGACTAATTCCCAAGGCTTCAGTAGGGTATGGAGTCCTTCGAACTATTCTAGATGGCAAGGTAGAAGTATACCTTACTGAAAGCAGGTTGTCTTCAAGGCTGCGAAGACGGTCAAAGGGAATGTATGGATATACTATAGAACTGCGCATGGAGAGGTGAATTACAGTGGGATCATCAAACTCAGGAAATCGATGGTGTATTCGTTCTCTTGTTTGAGGTTGAGTGGGTGTGGGCCAAGCGTCCCAACCAGTACTTTTAGAATGATGAAACAGCTTCATCTTATGCAGAAAGTTTTGGGGCGGAGGAGGAACTTCCAATATCCATCTTTGCAAGTTCTTGGTCTAAAGGATTATAATTAGTAGATTCCTGGTCCAAAGGTTGATAAGTTGTAAAAGCTTAGATAACTTGTATGAATGGGGGCGGATAAATGTGGCCAATAAATGCAAGAAGATTCTTTCGAGGGCGGTCATCATTGTCAAATGCCTCATCGTATGCTCGATTAATGTAAGAAAATGTTGGTTTGGCCATTAGAGATGTACTAGTCTCTTCGTATTCGCAGAATATGGGGGGAATATTTAAAGCGTGGAGAAGGATTTAATGAAGGTCAGTGCTTCATTTCTAAGAAGACGATTATACTTCAACCAAGTCCATGCACGTCCTAAGATGTGAGCAAAGTGCATTGGTCCACTAATATCATCAAGTATTGGGTATATTAGTACGGGGGGTAATGTTGGCTACATATTTTGTATAAGCCAATCACAATTAACACGTGGCACGAGGAGGGCAAATTTGGAGAGTTAATACAAGTTGCCAATCAAAGTCGGACACGTGGTAGTTCGTATTGGTAATAATGAATCTGCGTAGCATGGAACAGTCGAGAGATACAAGATGATATGGTCTAACGATTACTTATAAATTTAAATTTAAAATCAAGAGGGAAGCCTAACTGCAAAAGTGGCGTAATGAGATTGACTGTGAGAGAGCATGTTTAGCAATCATGGGAGGACATTTCGATGGTTGGAAGCCCACTTCGATAGTTATTACTAGGAAGTATAAATAACAAAGAAGGCCCCAGAATGAAGCCCTCAGACTTAGATCCAGAAACTAGTTTATTTACTTTATATTTCTTTCTAGTTTTTTACATTTTCAGCACTTCAATTCTTATACTGCATTTTATTTCCTAGGAGTAGTTTTCAGTAGTTTGTTGCTATGAACCTCGTCGAGGCTGGGTTATTGTAACTTCATTGTAAGTTTTTATTTGCTTAATGAAATTTGATTTATGAATTATATTCACTTGTTACTATTCATAATTTTCTCCTAAACAAGCCACCAGTAAAAGTCCTATTCATTGAGGCTGAAAGAACTTCAACACAATCGCTTGATAATTGGTTGGCAATTATAAATTCTGTAAGGACTAGTTGATCCTTACTAGCACGCTTAAATTTACACTGTTAACCCTCGAAAGCCAAAAAGTCAACAATAGGTATGGGTTTGATGAACAAGGAAGAAGAAGAAGAGTAAAGAGGATGAGAGAGACACACAATGGTAGCAAAATCGCCGGAGATGAAAAGAGAGGTCGCTGGTGGTGGTGGTAGTGGTAGTGGTGGTCACTGGTGGAGGTGGTGGTGAAAAGGTTAGTGGGGTAGGGTTTGGAAAATTAGGGTTAGGGTTTGGGAAATTAGGGTTAAAATGTTAAGGATGGGAGTAAAAATGTAACTTTATGTTTGGACAAAATTGGAATTAAAAAAAATAAAGAAAATGGGGGGTCCAAAAAAGAAAGGTAAGTGCTAATAGCAGCACTCTAAATAAAATATAATTACATTTCACCTATATTTTACCAACCATGTTTTTTCTCTTTAAATTTTTACCAAAATTCATACTCCAAATATAGCCTTAACAATTAATAAAATAAATAAAGCATTAAATTCAAATTGTAGTCATTGATTGAAAAAAAAATTCAAATTATAGCAAGCAGCAATAGTAGAAGGGTGGGACAAAGAGTTGAAACGAAGAAAAATGATAAAAGATCTGAAGACTCATTTAAATTGTATTTGGTTTATAAATTTTAATAGGAATTTGGAAAGGAAAAGAGAAAATATATATGAAATCTATATAATAAAGCATGACAGTTTTTGAATCTTTAACATATTTTTGTCCTACTAGAACATTTGGATGGCTCAAATCTGTTCAAATTACAAAATAACGGTTGAGATATATTTTCTAAAAAATATCTTATATGTACATTTTTTATTTTCCTGCTTCTCTCTCTTACTTTTTCCTTTTCTCACCCATCTTTCCATGATCCCACATTCTTCCCTCTTTTCTTTTTATTTTTATTTTATTTTCTCATGTTTTTATTTTTCTCTCTATTTGTTTTTTTTTTTTCTTTTTTGTTCAATATATTTTACACATATTTCCATACAATGTATGTATGCCTATAATATACTAGGACATTACGGGTATATATACAATTTCCATATAATTATATAAGCAAAAGCAATATTGTATGTATGTCCGTGGAAAATGTATGTATGCTAGGTACATCTATCTATCTAACGATATATTATATAAGTAAAAACGAATTTTCGTAAGGAGTTTTGTAAGAACTCCAAAATTTTATAATAAATTTATAATCTTATCAAATTAAAAAATAAATTTAAATAGTGTTGAGATTACAATTATATTCTAATCCTAACATTACTATCGTACTTGACCGAAAATAGTGATATTATCCATAATTGTTGTACTTCAATTTGAAAATGTAACTATATTTCATTTAAATTTCATCTACACTTTCATTTTTTATTTTCAAATCCCTATATCCAAATTTACTAACCAAATACAATATTAAGATGCACTTGTTCTTCTTGCGGCGTACACCTTTAATATCATAATTTTGGAAAACTATTTATGTTCTAGCTTCAATTATCCCTCTAATTTTTCAAAGGTCTTCCAAATTTATTCTAATGTTTACATCAAACAATAAATATTAATCCTAAACCTAACGAATAATTCCTATATTTTCTTCAAAATCCCAAATTATCCCTAAAACTTTGGAAAGTCAATTTAAGTTCCAAAGTGATTTTAAAATTTTCCTCTTCCCAAATGTGTTAAAAATTTTGTTAATTATTTAACTCTCAAATTACAAAATATTTGGTAATGTGGTAATTTCTTTTTCAGTTCTCTGTTCTTGAAAACACAAAGAACAAGACAAATTGTTTCCAAAAAATTATTTTTGAGATTGTCAATATAATTTACTCCAATCTTCATATATCCAAATAAATTATCTAGGTTAGAAGACAAATACAACTTCTCTTCTTTGCCGTTTCTCAGTTTTTCTCTGAAAATAAATGATCTACTTGCAATCTTGCATCAAGTGGTCATTATTCCCATCTCAAAAATAAATTAAATTATCTACAACCAAATATTTTATATATACACACATGTAAAGGAATTATATAATAAATGATACTATGTTAATATATTATTTATGTAACGCGATCACGCATGTATAACATTTATATGTATATATATATAGAATATCCATGAGATGATATCCATGGTTGTGATTGAACTTTTCTTTGATTTGTCGATGTTTGTAAACAATGATTTGCTTACGTTAAATAAGTTGTTTTCTACCCATTTAATCTGAGAGAGTGATGCTATAGAAGTAGGAAAAATACGTTAGAATAATTTTTTGTGTAAAAAATAAATTGAAATTAAATCAAACAAAATAAAATAATTAACTTACAGAATTTATTTTACCGAATCGAATGAATAATAAAAGATCAAGTCGAGTGTGTGACACTCTATCCTTAAGATAAATTTGTCCCGCTACGGTGCTTACGGTTAAGCGGCGTCTATCTGCCAAGATACAATGATCTTCACAAATTGTAATAGCACTCCAAACAATTTGTTCGACGAACAAAACCTTGTGTTCTATACTCTTTTAATTATTTCCCTAAAATCTAATGTGAAGAATAATGCAAAGAGAGAGAGAGCAAAACCGGGAACGAAATAGATTTTTACTGGATGTTTTTGATTCCAGAACACTGCTGGAAATGCTGGTATATATAGGCAATTTTAACTGACCTGAACAGGTGCCAAAATGAGGTCAACATGTGTCAAATTCAAAGGAACAGATCTGCTGGCAGTTTTTTATTTGTTGGCAGTTAAAACTGTCTAAAAACTGCTGGCAATTATTCAATCTGTTTAGAACAGATTGAACCTGTTGAACTTTGCTGAAAAATGGACTGAAAACAGGTAAACATATGTATAGAAAAATAAATTCAATTTTGACATAAAATTTAAATTTAATTTCATTAAGAATTTGAAATAAATTGGGTAACATATGGACAGAAAAATAAATTCAATTTTTGACACAAAATTTGAATTTAATTTCATTAAGAATTTCAAATAAATTTTGTCTAAAAAATTAAAGTTAGAACCGACCCAACTCACAACCCACACCTGGAATGGCTCAGCCGGATGGAAGGCGGCGGCACGCGCGCGCATGTTGACGAACCGTTGGGGCCTAACCCAAGTGTTGTCACCTAGAACTTATATACACACATAAGTTCTTTTCAAGTTTCAATGTAGGACTAACTTTACAAAGAAACCCACATTTAAATCTTTAAATGTCCAATTCCACGAATCCAAAAATGACGTCAACTTTTCATTCACTCATAAATGGTTTTGACGTACCATCTTCACCATGTGACTTGTCATGCGGTAAGGAACACATCACCTCTTCGGACCCACCCCAAAAGATGTTTGGGGCCTACTCAATTTTGGACTCAAAGTTGGCCCAAAATAAGCCTTGTAAAATCAAATTTTCCGACAATCCCCCACATGAATGGAATTTGACGGAGAGAAAATGCAACAACATGACCTAATTACAGAGAGTACAGAAATTGGAAATATTCTACAAAAGATAGGTAGCTTTAACTTTGTACCTTCTATTGTGAGACATTATCAGATTTACTAGCTAATCAGTAAACACGATGTCTTGAACTGTTCAACCATTTGTGTAAACCAAGAAAATAGAACTCACACAGTATATCCCCAGACACAGTTTAGTTCTCACTATTGTGTTCATTTTGGCCCTAAACAACCTGGTCTTTCATGAGTGCTCTACAGACTTGTAGCTCTTCACAAATCTCATAGAACCGGCCCAGTTTACACTCACATAGGTGATTCTTATGAAGAGTATCCTGCTATACTCCACTAGGTTTACCTAGATATAAGAATCATTAAAATTTTACTTAACCAAAAACGCTGCAGACATTACTATTTCATTCTAGAAATAGGTAGGAGTTTGACTCCCTAATAATCCTTTTGAGACATACACAACTCGGTTGTCCCTTTGAACCTAGATCTTGGGATCTTCAGTCAACTAGGTTGGGTTGCCGTTGTGGTAACTCTTATTTAATAGGCTTAAGTCCCATTCCCCTCGATGAATTCTCAACTAGCTCTCTTACTAACCCTTTGGGTTGTGGATCTGCTATATTGTCTTTAGACTTCACATATTCAATGGAAATCTCACGGTGTTATGTCGATGACGAATGTGTCGTGACTTACCATTATATATATGACTCTGTGCTCTACCTATTGCTGATTGACTATCACAATGTATGCATATAGTAGGCACAAGTTTTGGCCACATTGGAATATTTTCAAGGAAGTGGCAAAGCCATTCTGCTTTTTCCTCAGCTTTATCTAAAGCTATGAATTTTGATTCCATAATAGACCTAGCAATGCAAGTTTGTTTGGAAGATTTCCAAGATACAGCTGCACCACAAAGAGTAAAGACATACCCATTGGTGGACTTTGAATCTCTGGTATCCGATATCCAATTTGCATCACAATATCCTTTAAGTACTGCTGGATATCTAGTATAATTAAGCCCAATGTTACGAGCAAATCGGAGATATCTACGAACCCTTATAATAGCTTTCCAGTGTTCTACTCCTGGATTATTCGTATATCTACTTAATTTACTTACTGCATAAGCTATATCTGGGCGAGTGCAGTTCATCAAGTATATTAAGCTTCCAATAATTTAGGCATACTCTAATTGAGAAATACTTTCTTTTACATTCTTAGAAAGAAACAAATTAACATCCACAAGTGTTCTAGCAAGATGATCATCATCTTTGATAAATTTGTCAAGTATTTTCTCAATGTAATGAGATTGTGACAAAGCATAACCTTATGATGTTTTGGTAATTTTCATACCAAGAATTACATCAGCAATGCCCATGTCCTTTATGTTAAAATTTTTATTCAACACTTTCTTGGTAGTTTTAATCATGTCGTTATTACTACCTATGATGAGCATATCATCCACATAAAGATATACAATGACATAACCTTTGTGTCACGACCCAAATCTGCCCCTATGGGTTTAGTATCGTAACCGGCCAGTAATCTTTGGATTACCAAAAGCCTTTTGACAAATTAACATATATTTAGGGGCTGCAGAAGCAAATATACAAAATATAAGTGGTCCATCGAGCTGTGGAGACATACATGAGACGTATAACTTAAAACTTTTATAGACTTACGAGTGATGTCAAAAGATACAATATTTACATATCACTTCTAGGAGTATAATGTCAGACATCTTGCCCAAGGCTTAACAAAATATACCAAGTCTATTATGATTACAAAAACAGCCATAAAAATAGCACAAAGGTTGGCTGACAAAAACTGAAACGTAGGCCGTCAACTCTAGGCCTGGTCACGCACCTGCTCACCTACATATATAATATAAAATGGTGAGTGGAAGCCTAGTAAATAATAACGGAGTAAAGGGGTTTTAATGAATGAAGTCCATACAGATTCAGAAATCATAATTCAGATTCCTAATAGATTCATATTCATTTTCTTGTTCAGATCATATACAGAAATCATAACTCATGCTTAATCATACGTGGTACATCCATTAGCACTAACAGAGCAGATACAGAATAGATGCAGATCATGTAGTGGTTATGAATAATCAGTTCCATAAAGAAACCTCCGAATTCGGGTAACAGAGAATAAACATGCTGAGCCCCATGATGGAGCCTCCGGTACAGGTAACAGAGTGCAGACATATTAAGTTCCATAATGGAACCTCCGATACCGGGTAACAGTTAACAGATATAACATGATATTAAGGATGCCACGGATACATTATTAGAAATTGGACAATCATTCATTGTACAGAACATATCATTTCAAAAAACAGATCTTAATTCATTATACAGAAAATAAATAAAGTTGAACATAACTTTACTAAGTTATTACTCATAGTTGGCTTCGGGTGCAGACAGACGGAGCAGACTAATCAAACAGTTTACGACACGTGACCTACATTAACACACAATAAATACACACCTGAAACACTCGTTTGAATCGTACATAACTTATTTCACTTGTTCTTAGTGTGTTTTTACCCTTATCCTTATTATGGTGTCTTAATCATGACCTAGGAATGTATAGGATGGAATGAGGATGCAAAAATTACATTAGAAAACATTTTCCAAAGTTTGCTGAAAATAAGGTCTACGTTCGAGCGTGGCTTTACTCGCTCGAGCGGACATGTAAAATGTAGAGGTACGCTCGAGCGTGAATTACTTCGCTCGAGCGTACTGTAATCTTAACAAAAGTACTGGTTGCTAGTTTTTCACGCTCGACCCACGCTCGAACGTGAGACTTAGACCCTCGCTCGAGCGTGACATCTGTCGCTCGAGCATGCTGCAAAACATATGAACTTCTGGATACATACATTTCACGCTCAAGCGAGCTTCTGGTCACTCGAGCGGAAGTGCACGCACTCAGAATGCTCGCTCGAGCGTGAACTCCTACACTCGAGCATGGATTCAAATTCTGGAATTTCCAGATTTGATCTCCAAGCTTCAACCTCCAACTAAACATTTCAAAACTCATCCCCTTGAGCCAAAATTCTGGAAAACACTTAGAAACTTACAAAATATCATGCTTTGAAGATTATTTTATGAAATCAAGGCCCAAAAGCATGCCAATTGTTCAAAAATTCAACTTAAACTTTATAAATGTTTCATGAACATAACATGCATGAATTTTTCTTCAGCTTGAGCTTCTCAAATCATAATCAAATGCTACAAAAAAACTTGGAACTTGATGATTTCCCTAAATTAAGATGAATTTCAAGCATGCATGAGGGAATTTCCTAGTAACATGCTCTCAATGCATTGGAATGTACATGCATGTATGAATTGATCTTTCTATCTACTTCTTAAGCTTGATTCTTATATCTCTTAGCTCAATTTACTTGAATTCATGTATGAATTAACTCAATGTCAAGACTAGAGACTTGGTTTCTTACCTTAGATGCTTAATTGACCCTTAGGTGCTAAATTCTTGAGCTAGATGATCAAATCTCCAAGGTTCCTTCCCCCTTTCTAGTAATTCCTTGGTTGAGTTCAATTTCTTCTCTCTTTCACCCCCTCTCACGTTTGTATCTCTTGAAGGCTCAAAGTTGATATAAAGAGGCTCAAGTGAGGTGTATAAGCCTTATGTGGGCTTGAGTGGGAGTGTAATTAATTAAGGCCAAATAAATAGGCATTAAGTTAATCTAATTTAATCGTTCCAATTTGAATTTCAATTGAACCTACTATAAAATTCTAAAAATTCTAATTAACACGTAAATCAAGTCAATTTCTGAGTCGGATGCCGATAAGGCCTTCAATTCACAAATCGAAACTAAAACATGAACAGATCTTTCTACGCTGAGCAGATATAAACACAAATAATACAATGCACATGCAATTTAATTCAGAATTTCTCTTTAATTACTAATCAAGCATGATTAATCATAGATTAATGTTAATTAGGGATCAGGGTTGTTACACTTTGTCTATGTTTTTAATATAAACACATTTGTCACACTCATTAATTTTAATTCCATCTGACATCATTACCTTGTCAAATTTCTCATGCCATTGCTTTGGCGTTTGTTTTAAACCATATAATGATTTAAACAATTTGCACACTTTCTTTTATTTTCTTGCAACAGAAAAATCTTATGGTTGTTCCATATAAATTTCTTCATCTAACTCACCATTTAAGAAAGCGGTTTTCACATCCATTTAATGAATTTCTAGATTGTACAACGATGCAATAACAATTAGTATTCTAATGGATGTTATTCTAGTAATTGGTGAGTATGTGTCAAAGTAATCAAGACCTTCTTTTTGTCTAAATCCTTTGACCACAAGTCGTGCCTTGTATTTGTCAATTGATCCATCCGCTTTCACTTTTCTCTTGAAAATCCACTTGTACCCAAGAGATTTACAACCTGGTGGCAAATCTACCAATTCCCAAGTGTGATTTTGCAAGATGAATTCAACTTCGCTGTTTACAGCTTCTTTCCATAAAGGAGCCTCAGGACTGGACATAACTTCTTTAAAAGTTAGAGGTTCAGTTTCTAACAAAAATGCTAGATAATCTGGACCAAAAGATTTTGAGGTTCTAGTACGTTTACTACGTTTAGGTTTCCCTTCCTCATCTTGATCTACCTCTTACTCTTGTTCTTGATCATATTGTTGATCCTGACTAGTAATAGCATTATGAGATCTTTTGTTAATACTAGTCTCTTGTCCAGTTTTATTCGAAAACACATGTTCAAAGAAAGATGCATTCCGAGATTCAATAATAGTATTTATATGCATTTCGGAATGTTCTGATTTATGAATCAAAAACCGATATGTATTACTATTCTTGGCATAACCAATGAAAATGCAATCAATGATTTTAGGACCTATCTTAGTCTTTTTAGGACTAGGAATAGCCACTTTAACCAAACACCCCTACACTTTTAAGTATTTGTAGGATGATACTCTTCCATGCCATAATTCATAAGATGTTTGATTCATTTTCTTTCGGGATATTTTATTAATATATAATTAGCAGAAAGTATTGTTTCTCCCCACAAGTTCTGAGGTAGTACAAAACTTATTAACATGACATTCATCATTTCTTTTAAAGTCTTATTTTTTCTTTCAGCAATTCCATTTTGCTGAGGTGAGTAAGGAGCGGTGATTTGATGAATTATTCCATGTTCATTACAAAACTCACCAAAAGGTGATTCATATTCACAACTTCTATCATTTCTAAGTTTTTTTATTTTCTTACCAAGTTGATGTTCAACTTCATTCTTATATTGAATGAAAGTTTCCAAAGTTTCATCCTGTGTTCGAATTAAATAAATATAACTATATCTAGTATAGTCATCTATGAAAGTGATAAAATATTGTTTCCCACCTCTAGTTTGAATTGATTTAAAATCACAAATGTCACTATGAATTAATTCAAGTGGTTCCGTACTTCTTTCAATTGAATAAAAAGGAGTTTTGAATAATTTTGCCTCAACGCAAATTTCACGTTTATGATTTGAATCAATGTCAAATTTAAGTAAACATTACATATTAATTAATCTACGTAAAGATCCATATACCATGCCATAAATTTAAAGACTCAAGCAAGTAAGAAGAAGATGTACTTTTATTAATAACAGAGGGTACAACAGTCATTACATTCATTTTGAAAAGGTCATCAGACATGTAACCTTTTCCGACATACATCCCGTTTTTGGTAAGTACAAACTTTTCATTTTCAAAAATTAGCCTAAACCTATTTTTACTCAACAAAAATCCAAAAACAAGATTCTTGCGAATGTCCGATACATGCAGCACATTGTTGTGAGTGAGTTCCTTTCCAGATGTCAACTTCAAAATAATCTTTCCTTGTCCATCAATTTTGGAAGTTAAGGAGTTGCCCATAAAAAGTTGTTCACCATTGTCCACTGCTGAATAAGATGTGAACATCTTTTTGTCGGCACAGATGTGGCGAGTAGCATCAGTGTCCATCCACCACTCTTTAGGATTTTTGATAAGGTTTGTCTTGGAAACAACTGCAGAAAGATTTATGACATCTACACTATTGGAAATTTTATCCATTTCAGTCATATTGGCTTTAGCAACCTACTTACTTGATCTTCATTTGCCATTGCAAAAATCAATTCCTAAGAACTTCTCTGGCTTTTTACCATAATTCACTGGCACAGTCCCGACATAAGGAGGGGTTGGCGCAATGGCAATCACCATACCAGTACTGGTTTGAACATTAGTTTGACCAGTTTTAGTAGCCATAAATTCTAAATTATAAAACAAAATTAGAATTAGAATTTTATACTACACAGAAAATTAATCCAAATTCACAGAATTAAATTTTGTAAAAATAAAATAAACAAGATTGTAACTTTTATTTCTAATTAATTTAAAAATAAAATAAAATTTATTTAACCAAATTAATTCCACACAGAAAATTAAATTTATGTAACACTTTAGTAATTAAAATACTGAAGCAGAATTTTAATTAATGAACACTCCAAAATTATTTATGAAAACCAAAATTAATTTCTGATAAACTTCACAAATAAATATTCTGAATTGTTAATGACACCAATATATTACTACTAGTTGTCAAAGAAAATAGACAGTATATTACTACTATCTGTCAAACAGTATATTACTACTATTTATTTTCCAACCAGAATATTATTTTGTAAAAGCACATAAAATAATTTATGTAAGAAGAAGAAAGAAAAAAGGAAATAAACGAAAAATTCTATATAAACAGAATAATTCGAGTCTGTCTTAAGATCGTTGGAACAATCTTCTGTGTAAAAAATAAATTGAAACTAAATCAAACAAAATAAAATAAATAATTCATAGAATTTATTTTACTGAACCGAATAAATAATAAAAGATCAAGTCAAGTGTGTGACACTTTGTCCTTACGACAGATTCGCCCTACTACGGTACTTACGGTTAAGTAATGTCTATCTCCCAGGATACAATGATCTTCACAAATTGTAGTAGCACTCCAAACAATTTGTTCGGCGAACAAAACCTTATGTTCTATACTCTTTTAATTATTTTCCTAAAATCTAATATGAAGAATAATGCAAAGAGAGAGCAAAACTAGAAAGGAAACAGATTTTTCCTGGATGTTTTTTATGCTAGAACACTGTTGGAAATGCTGGTATATATAGGCAATTTTGACTGACCCGAACAGGTGCAAAAATGAGGTCAACAGGTGCCAAATTCAAAGGAACAGATCTGCTGGCAGTTTTTTATCTGTTGGTAGTTAAAACTGTCTAACAAATGCTGGCAATTATTCGATCTGTTTAGAACAGATTGAACTTGTTGAACTTTGCTGAAAAAATGGATTGAAAACGGGTAACATAAGGATAGAAAAATAAATTTAATTTTTGACACAAAATTTGAATTTAATTTCATTAAAAATTTCAAATAAATTTTGTCCAAAAAATTAAAGTTAGAACCGTCCCGACCCATAACTGTGCCCGATTGGATGGATGGCTGCGGCGGCGCGCGTGTGGTAGCTAAGGTTCATTTTGTCCGTAACTCCTCCCTTCTACAAACTTGGGATACCTCTTGGGGCCCAACTCAAATGTTGTTACCTAGAACTTATAAGTTCTCTTCAAGTTTCAATATGGGACTGGCTTTACAAAGAAACTCACATTTAAATCTTTAAATGTCCAATTCTACGAGCCCGAAAACGACGTCAACTTCCCATTCACTCATAAATGATTTTGACGAACCGTCTTCACCGTGTGACTTGCCATGCAGCAGGGAACACGCCACCTCTTTGAATCCACCCCAAAAGACGTTTGAGACCCACTCAATTTTGGGCTCAAAGTTGGTCCAAAATAAGCCTTATAAAACCAAATTTTCCAACAAAATAAAGTATACAGTTTACAAAATGACGATTGCATAGAAATTTATCATTTTAAAACAAATATAAGTAATTATAAATATGTCACTATTACATTACTTTAATAAAAAATTTTGTATAAAAATTGTATAATAATATTATTTTCCTTGATACGAGAGAGACTAAGATTACATGCTTGGATTTGTCACCTTAACAGTTCCAAAACATAATAAACAAATTATCAATAATGTACGTATTAATGGGTAAGAAGTTGGATAACCCCACTTAATTATATTCATGATTAGCTAGCAAGAGAAAAGGAGAGTGAATTTTTCTTATTGTATGTGAGGGTTTGGGGATGTTATTGGAAAATTTGAAGGCCTGTCGAAAAATTCGAAGATCGCCAGAAAACTTAAATTCTCTAGAAATGGTGAGAGGTTTAGATTTTTCAACAGTCACAACTAAAAACACAATAGCAAAACAATGATAGAGATAAGAGATCGGATAAAGAAAAAGGCAAAGTAATGAGAGAGAGAATAATAGGAAGGCTCTCCTATGAATCTCCCATTTTCACTCTTAAGATAGATAATGGAGAAAGAAAATTAGTTCTCTCCCAAAAATTATCTCTTCAAAATTCAACCCTTTGTAAAGTTATGGAAATGCGTTATTTATAGGTACCTCATGATATAGGATAGAACCCATATGCAAGGCACATAGAGAATATTCTCTCTAACCACTTTGTCTGATGAGGTAACCTTTCTAAGGATGAGGAAAATCGAACCCTTCTTTTTAGCTACATCGAACCAATGATCCCCAATCATCCCAAAGGGTCAAGGGTAGTTCTAGAGGACGCCCTGCTGCGGAAGGATCAGGAGTAAGGGTGTAAATTGGGCCTAGGCTCAAGTCGGCCCATGTTAGGCTGGTTGGGCTCTCGCTAAAATTCGGGCCAGGCTGGGCCAGCTCACGAGCCAGAAAATTAGGCCCAAGCTCAAAGGGTATTTGGAACTTGGACAAGCTAGGCCTCAGATTAAGCCTGGGTGGGCCTAAACTTTTTTTAATTTTTTTTCATCAAAATTTTGTTCTTTTCCACTAAAAATGACATTAGGCCTTGGGTGAGCCAAATGGGTAGGGCCTTGGACCGGACTTTGAGTGGGCCTTAAACTAGTTGATGGGTTGGGCCACGGGTCGGGTCCATGGACCAAGTCGAGTTTCAAAATGATAACCTAGGCCCAGGTTCAAGGTCTCAGACTAGGCTCGAGCCTAGGTCTACTTGCCTAATCAAGGGGTTGGGCCCCCTCTGAGCTACAGGGCAAATTTACACTCTTGGTTAAGGGTTGTCGCAAATATCATCGAGTCTCAAAGACCTCCTAGATCAATCTAAATCGATTCGGGTATAGGCTAGTTTAATCAAAGAGTGGATTCATCTCTACTCACCATTCTCGGGATTAGGTCCTTTGTTTGGACTCCGTCATGTCCATAGTTCTGGTGCGTTGATCTCGGAAAGCTCCAAGCCCGCAAGTGTTCTAGGACTCATTAACGAAACAACTTATAGATTACGTTAGAATCCGTTTGAAGCCAAGCGCTTCGGATTCCTAAATTCATGGATCCAAACCCTTTCGAGTCTGTAACACCCTAACCCTTTGTATGTCATCAATATTGTCCGCTTTGGGTCACGCCCGCATGGATTTGTTCTTTCTAATGGGTCACCCATCCCAGAACTACTCCAGCCTAAGCAAGCTTAAGTGGAGAGTTCTGCTAGGGATTTCACCACTCGGGAAAAGGCCTCGATGCTATATAAGGGTCTAGGTTTTTACTTTTATAGCCCAGGAACTCTCTCTTCATTCTCGATGTGGGACACCGAGACTTTACAATCCACTCCCCTTAGGGCTGCACCTCCACGTGCAGTAGCCTGCCAACTCACAAGACCGCCCACATACACCAAGAGACACTAGGGGCCCATATTTGGTACTCCGGAGAGTTGGTTCTGATACCATTTGTAACGTCTCAACCCTTCACATGTCACTGATATTGTCCGCTTTGGGCCACGCCCGCACGGACTTGTTTTTCCCAATGGGTCACCCATCCCAGAACTACTCTAGCCTAAGCACGCTTAATTGGGGAGTTCTGCTAGGGATTTTACCACTCAAGAAAATGCCTCGATACTATATAAGGGTCTATGCTTTTACTTTTATAGCCCAAGAACTCTCCCTACATTCTCGATGTGGGACACAGGGACCTTATAGAGTCCGAACTCAAATAGGTCTCTAGGTTCATGGTTTTGAGCCTTTTTTAGGCTAGGCAAATACCTCGGAGAATGGATCTCCTTCGAGGGTTTCATTTCTTCTGAAAGCACGATCAACCTTCTCGGATACCCATATGATTTGGGTCTCCTCGAATGGGCTTGTTGGACTTTTCTTAAAAATATAATATTGTTGGGCCTCTCTGGCCCAATTGGTTGGTTTTCTCGCGTGTCTATTCAATATAATTCATTTGAGCCTATTTTGCGACAATTTCTCTAAATCTTTTAATTTTGGGCTTTCTGGTTAGGATTTGATTGGACTCAATTAATTTGATGAGCTTAAATTAATCCGTCTTACACTTTCCATCTATAAATGACTAGATTTCCAATTATAGAAGGGCCACAAAGATTTTTTAGGGTGACACACTCACATTCATGGATAGCATGGCTGGAAGAACCGTTTGTTGTTTTTTACATACATAAAGTGATTAAAGCATCAAAGCTTCTTGACCTCATCAAGATTCCACGCATAAACTTCTAAAAGGTTACCAATTTTTCTTTATGCTATATAAAGAAACCCATTTCATGGTTATCACTTAGAACTCTAGACTTTCTACTAAAAATTGAAAAACCTAATCTAGTAGATACTCTCTACTTCTAGCTTTTTTTTTCTTTTTTTTTTTTTTTTTTTTTTCTTCGAAGGATCTCTATTCGTACATATTAGATTTGGACAAATATCAACCAGTGCCCTGGATATCCATTTGTACAAAGATTTATGTGAAAATATTTTTGAAATAGATAAAAATATTAAAAAGTGATATTAAATCAATAAAAAGTATTTTAAAAATTATGAAAAGAATTTCATATTCTTTTTTTTATTTTACTTTTCTTTTAATGTCAATTCAAGAGATACACATTCAAGAAGAATGGAACTAACATGTCCTAATTTACCATAAGTATAACACAGAGATAATTTGAAGGGGGATGTGTCAATTCAGTTGAACTTTTTAAAAGAAATTTGAAATTAATAGTAAATTGTATAAATTTTAATGATTAAAGTCCAAAACTTTATGAATGTATTATTTTGTGAAAACTTCATTAACTTGTAATTTTTCCTCATTTGAAGGCAACTATTGAGTGAGAGAGAAGAAAAAAAAAAGAGAGAAAAAGAAAGAGAAACTTTGTGACCAATTTGGCGTCAGAATTCCACCAACAAAAAGGAGAATGTTGCCACTTTTTGTGTGTGGAGAGAGGGAGGGAATTTGTGATAATTAATCAATATTGGAGTTGAATAAAACTATCATTATCATTTTTTTGGGCTCGTGCTATATAAAGGTGAAGATTAGTCATCTAATATTATAAAAGTAATGATTAGCCATATCATCATATGTAGCAATAACAATCTAAGATTTTTTCTTTGGAATGAAATCATTACATCAATTTGATTGATTTTATACCGAGTAGTAAATAAACCTCTTTATTTATTTATTTATTTTACATATGAAGAATGGCATGAGCCTAATCATTATCCTCTTGGAAGGAGGCTTTGGCAACCCACCAGTAATCAAATACACATTAGCTGCCCCATGATCTCCCAATTTCCGCTCATGAGCTATTTATTATTTTATTTTATTTTATTTTTTAAAATTTAGGGAGAGGAGGAGAGTAGGTTTTCACAACTTGATGAATTGATGAACATGATTTGAGGTGGCCTTGTTTGGGAAGACTAAATAAGTGCACTTTTTGTTTTTTTTGACTAAAAAATTGAGGTTGAAAATATGGATGTTTGGGTTAATTTTTTGACTTTTTATGGAAAAATGTGTAATAAAAAATTGTGAAAATTGGTTTTTAGAGAAAAATTTGAATTGGGAGTTGTGCAGCCGTAATTGTTGACTTTTGGTGAATAGTGTTAACTTTTTAACTTTTTGAGTAACTTTTTGACTTTTTAACTTTTTTCAAAGATCCCAAACAAGGCCTAAGACTTGTTTTGGGAAGCAGGAAAAAAGTTAGTTTATTGACTTTTTTTTGGAATAAATTATCAATAGGTTCTAACAGTGAGATTAATTTTCATCAAGTCTTATTAAAAATAAATCTTAATAAAATCATCGTTAAAAATAATCTTTTGTGACAATTGTTTGCATATGTTTTTAAAAATTGACAATTATTGACTTTTTTTAATCATGATTTTATAAATTGTCACTAAAACTTACAATTAGTGACGTTTTTCTATGACAATTTTTTTTAAATTGTAGCTAAAAGTTAAAAATTAGTGACTTTTTTATAACGATTTTTATAAATTGTTGCTAAAACTTATAATTAGTAATATATTTTGTGACAATTTTTAAACTATCGTTGAAAATTAACAATTAGTGACTTTTTTAATACTGTTTGATGAAAAATGTCACTAATTATCATTGGACGTATTGGATAATAAATCCACCTATTAGGATCTACATATAAGTTCCCTCTTTTTTTAATTTTTATTTTAAAAACATGTGTAAAAAAATAAAAAGGTAATGTGTCCCAAATAAACTAATAAACTAACTTTTTTTTTCTTTACTTTCCAAAAACAAGCCTAAGTGCTTTTGTCAATGCGTTAGCCGTGTTGCTCATGATAATAATTTCATTTACACCATTTTATTTTTGTGTAAGAAGAGAGATCGGTTAAAATTTATAGAAAATAACAAATCAGTGATAGGTTCAAAAATAAATATCAAATTGATGGAAAATTCATGATTTTTAACGTTTAATGTAGCAAAGTTTTTCATCAATACGTGGAATAAAGCCAATGTTGGGAGTTTTTCATCAAAAATAAACAAATGTGGTTGTGAATAAATATTGAAATTTCAATTTGGCAAACAAAAATCAAGAAAAATGCTAGAGGCTCCAAAAATTCTACCAAAAGTTTTACCAAATGTTTCACATGGGTGTGGGACCCACATAGGACCCACATTGTGTGGGTCCCACACCCATTTGAGATATTTGGTAAAACTTTTGATAGAATATTTGAGGTCTCTAGCATTACTCAAAAATCAATTGATGAATGAATCAATCAAACAGTGTTATAAGAATAGATGGGCATATAGCGGCGTTTAAGAAGAAAACGCCACTAGTGTGAGGATGACGTCACTAGTTCAATGGAGTTTGCTTCCGACAACTCTAAGATGGCGCTTCCAAAAATGCCGATGAAAAGGCTATATCGGCATTATTGGCATTTTCAAAATGCCAAACATAAGATGATGCCCTCATCATCGGTATCTTTAAAAAACGTCACTAAATGTTTTAGCAACGTTTTTCACAAAATTAGCAACGTTTTCTAAATGCCGGTAAAAGTCCACTGCTCTTGTAGTGACATATCTCGTGATTATAAACTAGGAATGTGAATTTATCACTATTTTAAATTTAAAAAAAATATTTTTATAATCGTTAGATGATGGGGTGTTTTGGGAAGTATATTAAAAGTTAGCGTTTGATTGTTTGTTTGATTTTTTTTAAAAAAAATATATATAAAAAAGTAGAGAGTTAAGGTGATATAAAAAAAATAAAAAGTTAAAAAATTGACTTTTAACTAGCTTGCCAAATAAGTCATAATGAAAATCCTCTATTACAACCATGTAATGGAGATGATTCGTGCTGCGTACATTTAAATATAAATTTTGTTTAGTTCAGTTTTTAGAATTTATATTTTAAGATTGTGGGTTTTTATTTCTGACTGAAAGTGGAGTGTTGATTATTAATGGGAGAATTATATATAGGTGAGAAATAAAAATAAATAAATAAATAAAATTGCAAACACATTGGTGCCGTTTAGTAACACTTACGTTTTCAGTTTTCTGTTTATATTTACAAAAATTTTAAAAACTCAAATAAAAACTTGTTTGGTAAAATTTTTGATTTATAAATTAGTGGTCTCAGTTTATAAATTTGGCTAAAAAATGAAAACACAAAAAATGTGTTTCCATTTTGAGTTTTTAGTTTTTTTTTTTTTTTACCACCCAACACTAGTCAACACCTGCCACCATTTTCCACTACCGTCTTCCACCACCACCATCCACCACCACCACTACATACCACCGCCACCACCACCACCACCACCACCACTTACCACCACCACCACCACCACACCACCACCACCACCACCACCCATTACCCTGACCCATCACCACCACCACCACCTTGCCATTGCCACTTGCCACCACCACCACCCATCACCACCACCACCACCACCACCACTATCCACCACCACCACCACCACCCACCACCCGCCACCATCACCCACCTACCCACCCACCACCACCACCCACCCACCACTACCCATCACCACCAGCTACCCACCACCCACCGTCACCACTTTCCATTACCGTCTTCCGCCGCCACTTGTCACCACTTGCCATTTCTCACTCTTTTTTATATTTTTAAATTTTTTTAAACATTTTGTCAATTATCAAACGCGTTTGTAGTTTATGTTTTTTTAAAAATAAACAAAAAATAAACAAAAACCAGTTTATAAAATTTTTGTAAATATAAACTGAAAACGTAAACGTTACCAAACACACCCATTGAAAGTATAAATGTGTTTATGGTGAAGTGTAAAAATGAAAAACTATAAACTTATGTCTCCATATACTAACAATTTTTTTTATCTTCTCCTGTATATGATTCTCGTATTATTAATTAATTTATTATTAGCTTTTAACCCATCAAAGTGCAAGTGAGAGTGATATGACTGGACTTGTAAGTTGACCCTGGTGAGTCGGCAAAGACTACTACAGAGAACTCAACAGTGAAATGTTGTGGAGAACACATGATGGTTTGTCATCTTCCCAAATCAACCATTATTTGGATGGAAAAGACTAGCAATAACAATCCATGGTTTGCTCAAGAAGCAAACTTTTTTAAAAATTTCAAACTTAAAACTATGCTTTGACTGTTTGACAACAACTTAACCAACCTTTCGCGTACTTCTTTGCTGTATTTGAAGTAGAAAAATGAGTGAAACTACTAAAAAGAAGAGTAATAATAACATTAAAGTGATGTGGGTTTCACATGATTTGATGTTTTGATCTTTTTTTTTTTTTTTTTTTTTTTTTTAAAAATTTCACCTCATTAGTGGTCAATTAGTGTTTTCAAATTAGTGGATGAATCATTGTTGTTTGAAGTAAATTATGTTTGGGAATTGGTTTTTTCAATAAATTTTTATTTTTCATGAAATTTTACATGTAAAAAAATAAAAATAATAACTTGACAACTTATATTGACAGTTAAAAACTTGTCTTCCCAAAGCTAACAAAGCCCCACTTTTCATATTAAAAATTTTGTCACGCTCTAAATTTTAATTACTCAAAAACATTATCAAGAGTCTGAAATTTAGATTTATTTTTTTTTAAATATCAACTACTCTTGAGTAATAGAAACATAACAGTACACGTTCTCTCTTATGATGAGTAGAACAACAATAATAATAATACATGCCAAACTCCCACTACGGAGTTATAAATGAATAATTACAAACATCAAATTACAAAGAGATTACACACAAGATCTACATGAACTTCCTAATCCTTCAACCAATCAACCCGAATTCCCTTCCTGAAAAAAATAAAAATAAAACAAGGGGTGAGTACAATTGCCCAGTAGGAATCCCACAGTTCTAAAGCAATAACTATCCTATAGATAGAAATGATCATGTATGCAGGGTGATACCATATAGTAAAGTAATGTTTTGTAATTTCAAAATAGCATACGTAAAGTACCATTTTCTCAAAATTTATATGAACATTTAAGAAAAACCTTTAACCATAAAAAAAAACATCATTTTTATCAGAATATCAAAAAAAATCCTTTTTGGAAACAAACATGTTTAAGGAACCACATCATTTTATATTTATTAACCCATTCCAAAATATTCCTTATTAAATTCTCATCTTAACGTTCCTCTTTTTATTCTCATTCTCCCCTTTTACTAGTTATATTTATCAAAACTCCATAACCTCAAATTCATGTTTCCCTTAATACCCAAAACAATCCTCATACACTTCATTCCCACATGTTCATCCTTTATTGCTATAACGTTTTAATGTAGAAATCCAAGAACAATTACATCATATCCACATTTGCATCATCAACTATAACTCAACACATCACACAGACAATAAACCCTTTTTAATTCAATTAAGCAAAACTCTCAATCTTTCCTTATAGATACAAACAACCCGGTGAGTTATCATCGATCCTTTACCCAATTACCATTTCATTATCCATTCTTTTCAAATAATTTCTATATCATTCTCATTCTATACCAATTTACACATCACATGATAATTTCACAAGTTCATTACAAGTCACATGTATCATCACTGAACTCAACACATTTTATCACACATTCCACCTTTTGCCGGCTTGATACGGCAGGATAGCGGACACCCAATTCATAGCACATTCCACCTTTTGCTGGCTAATATATGGCGGGAAGTGAACTCCCAAAAATCATTTTCTCAAAAACTGTACCTTTTTCCAAAAACCATCCCCCACATTTGCCGGCTATTATATGGCAGAACGTGATCACCCAAAATATTTTCGAAAACCATCTATTTTTTTTCCCACTTTCGCTGGCTATAATACGGTAGGACTGTGTGGACACCAAAAAATCATTTTTTCACTTTCGCCGGTTACAATACGGCAGGATTATGTGGACACCCAAAAACATTTTCCCACATTCGTCTAGCGACAAGCCTAGACAGGGTAATTGGGCACCTTGAATCCAAACCACCCCCATATTTACCGGCTATGATACGGACGGTTATGGGCACCGAAAAATCATTTTTCAATTTTTGAAACAATCCCCCACATTTACCGGCTATGATACGGACGGTCGTGGACACCGAAAAACCATTTTTCAACTCCCCTATTGGGTACCAACACAACATCACCTAACATAACTCAACCCAAACTCAACACAACCCAACACAACACAACTCAAACTCAACACAACCCAATACAACACAATCCAAACTCAACACAACCCAACACAACACAACACAATTTAATCTCAACATAACCCAACACAACACAATTCAACACAACTCACCATGATTCAACACAATTCAATATAGTCAACTCACTTCAACATAATCAACACAATTCTACATAATTCAACATAATCAACACAATTCAACATAATTCAATGTGAACTCTTAAACTTTCATTTCATCATTTCACCCCCAAGGCTCATGTCATCCCTATCATTAATAAATCATTTTTCCCAATCTTCATTTCACATTATGGCATGATTTATAATGTCCATAATAAGGGTTTATTCGTTAAATTTTAACATAATTTTTCAAACACTTCCAAAATTCAATTAAACTTATATATATATATATATAATTCAATACCTCAATTTCATGATTCTACTTTCAATTTGGGCAAAATCATTTATTATCATCATGAATCAACTTAGGGTTTGTGAGAAAAATTAAAACTTTTCACAAAACACCTTTTATTCCAACCCTTCTATTACTTTTACACCAAAACTCATGACCCAAGACCATATCCCAACAAATAAACCCTACTCTCTTCAAGCCCTAACCCACAATCTCGTGATTCATCACAATATACATAAAAATATAAACTTTTGTGTTTATATAAGGAAAATACCATAAATCTATCCATAAACGAGGGTATTGAAAAAGAACTAGAAACCCCTACCTCTTGAAGCCAAGAGATAACGACCCAAAAATCAATAACGACGAAACCACGAACCAATCCGACCAAAATGAAGCTTTTGACGAGATCTATACTTTTTCTCAAAGGACCATGGTGAAACAATCACTTTAGGTGAATAGATTTAGAGATCCTAGTGCCAAAAACTTGAGTTTAGAGAGAGAGAGAGGAGAACTCACGGTTTTGAGAGAGAGGAAAGAAGAGAAAAAGTGAAATGGAATATGTTTGGAGCCTATTTATAGTAGTAGAGAAGTAACCCTAAGGTCAATAAAATAATAGGCCCCAAACCCCTTAAAAATAGAGCCCAAACCAGCTCAAAAAATTGAAAATTACACACAGGGGTACACACTTCGGGCAGAGGTGTCGACCCTCCAAGAAGAGAAATAATCTGTACAACATGCAAGGTGTCGACCTTTAGATAGGAAGGGTCGACCCTATTTTCTAGCAACCAACACACACAGATTTTGCAATATACAAGGGTCGACCCTTCCCAGACTGGTGTCAACCCTTGTGGACAGCAACAAGAGGCTAGTGTCGACACCACCAAGGCTGGTGTTGACCCTATTTTCTGGCAACACCTCCAGAAATATTACAACATGCAAGGGTCGACCCTTAGGAAGGCTAGTGTCGACTCCAAGGCAAAATTTCTAAGTTTCTACGGAACTTTTGACAAGAACCAACGCGAACAACCAAACCTAACAAGATTAAATCGGATTATGATCCTCAAAAACCAATAGACAATAACTCCAAAAACTCCCAAAAATGAAAATAAGGGAATTAAATACACTCTCCAATGGATTAAAGGATGCGGGTGTTACAAATTTAGTAGGGGTGAATAGCCTATCTTCATTCATAACAATCTTAGGCCTTCAATTTAATGTTAGGGAAAAATCTCATTTACGTGAAAATTAGAGAAATTATTTACTTTCGGTTACACCATTTGGAATAGGATTCAAATTAAATCTCAACATTGATTTTAATTCTCACGGTATAAGTCAATATCCCAAAGAGTGGATGATATTCATAATCTTAGGATTAAAGGGAGTTGGGACACAGAATTGAATGAGAAAATACGTAACCCTAATCTTTTAAACAAAACTCGCTTATTTCTCTTCTCTCAATTGCTTCTCTATCCCTTTTCCTCTTTTTACCTCTCCCTCTTCACCTCTTGTGGATCGCCTATCTCTTTTCTTGGCCCTTTGATCTTGCTCACTCGCTCATTCTATCTCCCCATGTAATTAACTCAAAATCCCTATCCTTTGTCATGATCCACTCCACTATTCATGGTTCTACCCCTTTGTCGGCATGTCTCACGTCTCCAATAACTTCTCCAATTGCATGACCCATGAGTCATGACAAACTTTCATGATATCACTTTCTCACTCCTCTCTCACCACCACAACCACGAATGTTTATGATTCAGAGGACTAATAAAATCTCTGTCTTTCACAAATTGGGAACTTTTTTTTTTATTTATTTTATAAAATCATTCATAAATAAATGCGTAATCTTTGACCACATATTAAAGCACTCTGGGCTGATTTCATCACCAATAAAATGATAAAATGCATAATCTTATCCACTCTTACATTCACATTTACTAAATATAAAAACGTGCCCAAATTAACATGTGTTGTAAGAAAAATAATGTCCTACCACAAATCATGCGCACACACACTGCATATATTTATTAAATAAATCTTCACTAATTTTTTAATGAGAATTAATTTTTTTTTAAAACTTTTTGGACGTCGGCTTCAGCAGATGGATTACCGTAATTTAATCCAAGATTGTGTTGATAAATTATATATATAAAGGCCATGCGTCATCTACCATTAACTAATAGAAAATAAATAAAAAGTTCGTTCATGACGAGATACATTTTCAATATATAAATCAATACTTTTGTAAGTTACAATGGCGATTCTATATTATACATTTTAATCGCAAAGTAATTTGACATGTGTGAGACACGTGGCATGGCGTCGCCTTAAAATAATATTATGTTTATATATATATGCATATACACTGTATTTGTAGCAGCCGGCGGCTATCTTATGAGCTAATCTTTATGATTACTGAAAAATATTTAGTGATTCTTAAGTTTTTATCATGCTACATGATTTTTTTTTTCTTCTTCAAGTTACTCAATCTCAATAGTAATGTTAAGAAAATCAATTGTTTACATAAATTCTGCTTATTATCTAATGTGGCATATTAACATGGAATGTGCATCTATTGCACAAATGCATTGATACCAAGTCAGAAACTAAATAAATTTAATCATCATAGCATTATTCAAAGAAAAAAAATATATACATATACACACGTGCGTTATATGTGGAATCACGAAGAAAATTCATTGGATATATATATATATATATATGTATACATGACATTGAAAATAGATCGGGGTTTAACTATTGCAAGAGGCAATGGAAGTTAACAAAGCTCTCTTAACTTATATGTACACTTTATCAACCACTATCTTGAAAAAAAAAAATAATTAGAAGGCTAATTTAATTTGCAGTGTCATGGTCACATAAAGAGAAAGGGTATAACATAAAGGCTAATGTACTATAATGGCTAGAATATTTGATCAACATTAAACTCTAACCAAATATGTACATGCAATTCAAGTTATGGTTTCATGCTTAAAAAATGAAACCAAATCTTGCAAGCCTAGACTCATGCCTGTTGACTTTAATTCTTGGTTTCACCAATGTAGACTTCAATTGTTATATGGCAATTTTTAGGTTATTTTTCATTCTTAAATTTAAGGGAGGTGAAAATAAAATTAGTTTATATTTTATTGACTAATTTTTTTCTTTTTCTTTCTTTTTTGTTATTAATTTTCACATATTCATTTATAAATTTAATATCCAAATACAATATTAATAATAGCTTACATCATCTGTATATAAAAAAATGTGTAATAATAAACAAATACAAAACATTTATACACAAAATAATGTGATTGTATTGAAATTTGTCATTTTAAAATATGTACTTATTTAATTATAACAATGTCACCGTCATATAATTTCATTGACAAATTTTGTGTAAAATTTGTATATGAATAAAAAATTGTGACCATAACACCTTGCATCTATGGGTAAAATATACAAAAACAAATAAATAAGGGTAACCTTAAGGTTTTTGACAAATACAATGACCTTTCATGTGGTTTGAATAATTAAACAAATCTCTCCTACTTTAATTGACATTGTCAAGATTCTCCCATTTTTTAACCTCTGTTAACACAGGTAACAGAACCTACTGATGTCATTCAAGATAAATCCAAAAATATCAATAATGCCCTCAGAGCTACTGAACTCAGCTATATATACCAAGCACAACACACAACACAATGCATACAACTTAGAAAGTCTAAGCCAAGAGAAAAACCAAAAAAGTAGCCAGAAGTGAAAGGAAAGAGGCATAAGACAGAGCTTCACTACCAAGAACAACACAGGTATGTTATCATTCACTTTAATTAAGTATTTTTTTTTTTAAAAAAAAAAATTGACATTAAACACAACCAATCATTCCCATTAAAAAAATGAAATCAAAACCAAGTCCAGCACAAATAAAGCACAACCACAGTCCTGAATTGCTTACAAGCATAGTCCAGAATAAAGTACAACCATAGTCTAACCAGTCCACAAATAAAGCACAACAACAGTCTAGAATTGGTTACAAATAATGCAATATATGATCTAAAAATGCCTTATAACTCTCACATTTCATGAAATGTAGAATCATATGGATATGTCATCATCAAGTAATGGAGGAGTAAGATCTGCTATTGTGGGAGCAAAGCAGCAATTAAAGTCACTGAATCAAAGAAAAACAAAAGCAAATTGCATTATTTATGCCCACATGGGAAATGTTATTTTTGGGACTGGTGCAAACCAATAAACTCATCTATTAGAGGAGAAATGATGATGGACGACAGTCAAACTATACTGTTAACAGACACACTTTACCCTATGAAAAAGATACTACTACAATGAATTTAATGAACCAAATAGGGGCTATGCAATCAAGGATGCAAGTACTTGAAGCAAACATAGGGTTTATGAAGATTGTAATGATCATGAATGTTGTGTTATGTTTGATTTCCTTAATGGTTGCTCTGAAAATATAATGGGAATTGGTAGGAGTTTCAAGCTTTTGTAATGTTTTGTAGAAATGTGTCGTAATGAACCTTATGAGATCATTAATATATCAATATGATGCAGCAAGTGAACTATTATGTAAACACCATGGACCATCATGTCTGTACTATGTTCAATTACATCATTCCACTAAATTCCCAAAATATAAATGTAAAGTGAATAGACTTTATTTCCACCACAAAAAAACAAAAATGGGTACATGATCTGAGACTATTTGTTGCTATGATTACTATTTCATTTCCACTATAAAAATACAAAAAGTGGAATATGATCTGAGACTAACTGTGTACTACAACAATATGTGGTATATACCTTAAACTTATGATAAGAACTTGTATCAAAAACATCATCATCTTAGCAATTTTTCTGGAAGAAAAAAAAAAAAAAAAAAAACAACAACAACAACTATTGCATTCATGCAATGTAAAAAAATAAGAAAAAAAAAATTTGTAACTTCATAACTAACTAACCAATTAAGATGATCTTGTGTGACCTGTGTTACACACTGAGTAAGCATTGAGGGGATCCCTCTAGGAATATCCTAAATTGCAAATCAAAGTAAGGTAATAAATATACATGAGTATCATAAATGGGTAAGCAAAATAACCCAAGTAAAATAATGGAAAGACTAAACAAGTGAGAATAATTTACATGTGCATGCTTGTCCTTGGCCTTGCCCCTGCCTCTTCTAGTTGAACTTCATGTCCTACTTGTTGAAGTGTTTGCTCTAGTTGAATGTCCCTCCTAGTTAAAGTGCCCCTCCCAATTGAATTTCCTCTTCTAATGGAAGTCCCCTTGTAGTTGAAGTGTCTCTCACAAAACCTCTACCCTTCTCCACAGGTGTGCCACTACCCCTACCAGCACTTATGCCACTACCTTTATAACCACTTGTGCCACTACAACAACTTTACCCCTTACTGGACCTCTTTGGCAGGTTCTCTTATTATGACCAAATTGCATGTGCCATTTACATCTCAATGTACTAGACATCTTACTTTGACTTGTTCCAGTTGGAGGCTCATGAGCAGCCCTCTTTCTAGCATTCCTTAGCCTTCTTGGCAATCTTTTAAGAGGTGGAGGTTGTAAAAGGTCCCCAGGTATAAGTGTCCACATGGTATGGTCTGAGATGGGATGTATCATCCTACCATTGGCTCTCAAGTAAGTTTCCTTAGAGTAGTATGGGTGGACAAAATCTTCTAAGGTCAATCTACTATGACAACTTGCAGCCACAGCATATTTGCATGGGAGCTCAGATATTTCCCACTCTCTACATACATAGGTCATCATGCCAAGATGGACAATGTGATTCACCCCTTCATTATCCTTCACCTCATACTCATGACCTCCGGCATACTCTACTTTGCAATATCTTGATCATTCTCAAGCTTTTCTTGATGTTCAAAGTGACATTAGACTTCCATTGTAGAGCCTTCTAATATATCATTTGAAACTTACCCATCAACTTGCACCTTATGTTCTCCAACATAGTTAGAATTGGTTGACATCTCATATTTCCTAACCAATTATGGAAGGACTCTATCATGTTATTAGTGATGTGATCATTCCTTATTCTACTATCAAATGCATGCCTAGACCTTCCTTCAACTGGAACTTTTTACAACCATATAAAAGCATCATTTGATATGTCCTTAATGGCTTACATAGCCTGATCATACTCCCTTTGATTATATACCTTTACAGCTATCCAAAATTGCTTCATTAATATCAATCCAGGAAATTTGGCTCTGAAATTGTTGAACAAGTGCATGCAATATCTTTTATGACTAGCCTCTAGTATAATGTGACTCACAATCTTGTCAAGGACCTATACACACAAACAATGTAATATTAATAAGCATTAAAATTATGCAAATAGAGGATAATGAATTATGTAAGTAAATCAGTTGTTAAATATGTAAGTAAATTACCTTTTGTTGATCAGACATGATGGTCCATAGCCTAAAAGCCAATGCATCTTCTATGATTGTTCTCGAGTTCTCCAAAAAGAAACTACCAATGCCAATGGAAACAAACCATTATTTCCATCTAAGGCAACTGTTGAAATTAACACTCCACCATATAGACCCTTCAAGTGACAACCATCCACCTCTATGAAGGGCTTGCATTCATCAATAAACATTTTTTTCATTGCCTCAAATGGTATGAAGATCCTTTGAAACAATGGATATTAAGGAATAGGGTTTGGTTCTTCCCTATCTTCTGAGACTAGGGTATGAGGCTGGTCATAATTCATGACAGCTAAGCTACTGTAGACACCCCATTTTTGACCGTCCTCAAGACTTGGTTGTGCTTGTAGGTACACCCAACAACTAGTTCGATCGCTCGCTGAGTACTCGACTGTCACGGCGGAACGTCACCGGTTCGAGCTTCCCGGACCTTGTATCCTTTCTGTCCCCTTTTTTGGACCTTGGCTAGGTCCTGTCATAGTGGACCTTTTGGTGCACTGCCGACCATGGCATGGCACTGCCGACCTTGTCTTTGCTCCTGCCGGCCATTGGTGATGCCCTACCGGCCAGTGGTGAGCCACTGCCGGCCATTGGTGATGGCCGACACCCCCCCTATCTCAGCTGGTTTTCCTCTAGATCTTTTGAGCCAGCTGGTTTTTTGTTTGCTCCCCTCCATACACGTGTATGGAGGGATGGAACCCTTGTAAAGCTTCTTGAAGAAGCTTTAGCTTTGCATTCCTCTATATAAGGAGAGAGCCTATCTCCTTAAGAGGGGTTCAGCTATTTTGAAGAGAAAAATCTCTCTTCTCTCTATATTGTTTGTATTTTGTGCTTAGAAGTTGGATTTTCCTGCACTTTTGCACTACAACACATAGAGATACACCACCACCATTGGACCAAGCTTCTTGGGAGGTCTTCTTGAGGTCTGAAAACTAGTTTCCACCCCCTGAAGTTGCTAGTTTCAAAGAGGGTCTTCAAGGGTGAGTATTTTTTCCATTTTTGCACTTTTTTGTACCTCACTTTAGCCCTCCTTGCATATTGATTTGGGCTTTGCTTATAACTGAAAAAAGTTTTGTATTTAAGTGCTTTTGAAGTTTGTTTAATGCCTTTTTGCTGCTAGGGGTGTGTAACCCCCTCGCATGCTTTGTTTGGCTTTGTTTTAAGCCATTCCTTGAGGCCTCCGAGCTAGCCTTGGTTTGGCCTCCTTACCACTAAAATCTAGTGGATTTTCAGTGGTAAAGGTGTGGTTTCAAGGTCCTTAATCAGAGGGGGTGGCCCCCTCTTTTTTAGTTCCTCTTTGCTTGCATTTTTGGCCTTCCAAAGGACTATCCCTCTATGCATTTTTGAGGCTTGGTTCAGGCTTATTTTTGTGACTTTTAGGACCTGCCTTGGCCCTGTCCATGGCTGGTTTGGTCATATTTTGCATGCATCTAGTATGTGTAGTGTAACTTCATTCATAGCTCATCAAAGTAGCATGTGTGCTTAGCTTGTGTTGAGTCAATTTCAGTGGGTTTTTGGTGATGTTTTACCATTCCATGAATCTGTTTTGGGTTGGTTTTGTCACTCCATGCTTTAATGATACACTTGTAGTGTAAATCCCCTAAACTAGCTTCATATGCTCCATGCTTTGCCATGTCATGTTAGCTTGTTTGGTTTACATTTCAGGATGTATTTGGTCATCATTTGACATGTCATGACCCTATCCATAGTTTGTTTGATCATCCTTTGCATGCTTCATATAGGTGTAGAACAAATCTTGTTTACTAGCTTTTTGTACATGATGTTTTGACTCATCATCCTAGCATATTTTGGCTTTGCTCTAACATGATTTTATGCTTATCTTGGGCTGTCCTAGGACTGTTTTAGGCTTCCATAGCCATATCACTCATGCTTTGTATAGCTATAGTGTAAATGCTTAGGCTAGTCTTGGGTTTTGAGGCCCCTACCATGCCATACATGTGATGTTTGCATGCTTTGCCCTCATTCCATATGTTATTTCAGTCCATGAAATGTTGTCATACACTTGCATTTGACATGCCTTGAATGCTTTATAGAGCTTGTGCTTTATGCTTCAAGAATTGACTTTTGTACATGCCATTAAGCCTAAGCCTTTGGCTCATCATTTTAGTGCATTTTGGGTCTTATTATACCATGATGTAACTCTGTTTTATGTTGTCCAAGTCTTGTCACGATTGGTTTCAATAGGTGTAGTGCATTGCCTCTTTAAAGCCTTGTATGCTCCATGTTTTTGGCCTTGTGTTCTAGCTTGTGTTGGCTAGCTTTGAGCTTAGTTTTGGTCTTGTTTAGACCTACCCTAGGACTATTTTAGGTCCCCTCGGCCCTTTGGGGGTTTGCCTTGTATGGCCATGGCTTAAGTCCCTTTGCTCACTTCGAGCTTTGAGCATCATAATATGCTATGCTTGCACTGTTGATTTGATTTGGCATCACTTTACATGAGATTTCAGAGCTTACCTCATTGTCATACATCCGTGTTTGTTGCTCCTTAAGCATGCTTAAGAGTTGTCCTCTTTATGCCTTAATACTTGAGCCACTTGGCATACATGTTTGCCTCGCCATTTCATGTTTTTCATGCCATCAATTCATCACTTTTGGCCACTGATTTGGGCTTAGTTGAGAGCTACCCACATTAGTTTAAGTCCATCCCTTTGCATGTTGTCGCATGCCTATCTTGCATATTGTTGTATGCTTGCTCCCTTTGCATGTTGTCGCATGCCTGTCTTGCATATTGTTGTATGATTGCTCCATCTTTGCATGTTGTCGCATGCTAGCCCCATTACATGTTGTTGCATGTTCATGTTGCATTTGGTCATGTTGTCCAAGATTGTTGCCTTACATCATGCTTATATGCTTGTTGCATGCTTGAGTTAGTTGCATGTTTGCACACTTAAGTCATATTGCATGTTTGCCATGCTTATGTGTTGCATTGTTTGGATTAAGTGTTAATCCGAGCACGAGGAATGAGGGGCGTTTCATACTCCGAGTGATGGAACGTGTCTCAATTCTCGGCCGCCGAAGCTCTTGATGATTCATGATAGAGTTCTAGGCTTTACTTACTTTATTTGTGCATTCGTTTTCATATTGATTTGCACAAGTTGGATCTTTGGCCATCATGCATCAGGATGCGTGATTTATGGTCGTGGATCCGACTATGCCTCTCCCTTGATGTTTTGAGGTGATTTGGGGTGGCATAGTGCATACATGCCCTTGGGAGACCCTCCATTTTCTCTATTTTGTGCTTTGTTGCAGCTTGGTGTCACAGCACACCAGTGGCCGGCAGTGCACCATTGATGGCCGGCAGCTTCTCATCATTGGCCGGCAGTGTGCCTTCCCTGGCCGGCAGGTGGCCGGCAGTGCTCCTCCATGGCCGGCAGGCCACTGGTGTATCCCTCCAGCAGTGTTTTGGTAAGTTCCAGCAACAAGCACTGGAAGACACCTTGCCAGCAAAGCCTCTAAAGAGCAACCAGAAGGTGTTTCGAGGCGAAGAACCGAAGCGAGCATGCATACCTTCCTCTTCTCCAAACAGAGCTAGAATAACATTCATTTACTGCTTACTTGTTAGTTAGTAGTTGTGTAATAATTAGTTGTAGCTAGTTATTAATTCGATTTTGTAATAATTAATTAGCTCGTGAGTTAGTTAATTAGGCAGTTTGTATTATTTATTCGGACCCTCCAAGCAAGGGTGCAATTTTAATAAGTGTGCGTGCATGTGATGTATGTCTTCCAACCCCACGTCTTTCTCCCTTTTATTTACCAGCTTATAATGGTTAGTTTAGGGCACGTTTCAATTAGCATACTTATGCTTGCATGTTTGTATCATTCATCTGTCTTGCATACACCGGGCTCGGCGCATCAGACTAACTGCATTGTATTTCAATTCCAAGTTGAATACGTGTTAGCTGTAACATCTCATATGCCATTCTTAGAATAGTCGAGCCTATTATAGTTGCACTTTTTTCATGTGTTGCATTAGGCATTTCAGCATAGTTAGGATTCATGCATGATTTCTAATTAGTTTCTTTCTTTGGCTTGTAGTACTCCGTAAGTACTTATGCTTTAGTATCCTTACATGCGTGTGAGTGATTGCCATGATAGCATGCTTACCATGAGGCTATTTGCTTATGTGATATAACTACCTGAATGCCTGTGGGTGAAGGTTGGATTATCTGAATTGGAACAATTCATTGATTGCGAGTTTTAAGCCCACTAGATAGTGGCAAACCATCTTTTCTAAGCCCACCTGAGGGTGGCAAATCCATATTTTAGCCTACTTGCGAGTAGCAAATCGTTTTCAAAAATAAACATGAAATGTTTTGTTCCAACTCAGATGATCCAGTCTATACTTATATCCTGCGCGCATCACGTAATAAATCTAGGCTAATAACTGGAATAAGAGCACATAATGTTTTCAAAACTCGATATCATGGTTAGTAGAGGCCGATCTTTGATCGGCGGCGAAATGCTCACAGTGACCTTCCAATCGTACCCAAATTCCCAAGCGAGGCAACTTTGGTGATGGCGGACCGCGTGGCCTTAGGCGCACGAGTCGAGTTTCTAAATTCCCCAAAATAAATATTTAGGTGGCGACTCAGTGTCTGCAAAGCGATCCATGTTTGGCACTTCTTTCAAAAAATCTATTTTAAAAAGCGATTTGCGAATTTGGACTCTTTGATGATTCATCGGTCTTGCATTGCACTCTGCGAGATTAGATCTGAGGACCGTGACGTTGAGTCCTGAATTGTAGTGAGCCCAAATGAACAAAACTGGATTCTCTTCCGGGACGTTCGAGGACATCCATAGCTACCAAGGTTTGTTTTCTTAATCTCCTCAGCATATGTTGGTAGCAACACATACTCTCTCCCATGATCACCCTCCAACTTCTCCTTACACCTCCTTTTGGCTTTATACAATTGCATTCTTGAAGCCTCAATTCCAAACAGTTTGTTAAGTTTCACTTGCATAGTATCTAACCCCATGTGTGGATTATCCTTAAAACTGTCAACCAATTTCTTAGCAATCCAAGTTGATGTTGCTTTACTATTTTGGTTTGTCCTATGACATATGTGATTAGGTACCAAGGTTTTGATCTTGTAAGTGATCCCATCTGGAAGAGGAGATGCATGAATCCTCTAAGGGCATCCCTCAGCAGCACAATGGGCTGTCACTCTAACTTTCTTATTTTTGTCTCTCACTATCTTGAAACCAGTTTGCATTGTATAGTCCCTCAATGTAGCTCTAAACCTATGTACATCTAGAAAAATCATTTCCTTTTCTAATACCACTTCTCCTTATTGATTGAAATATGGTTCTTTCCTACTGTAGATACTATCAAATTGGTTGCCTGGATATGTCATCTCTTCATCATCCATCCAGTTTATTTCACCATCAAATTCATCATCACTGCTAGAATATTTTACTTCATCATCACCAAATTGGTAATCACTAAGTACATCATCATCATCTTCATTTGACTTCTCATTACCCTCATCACTCAAACTCTCAGTGCCATTTGATTCATATTCATCATCAATAATTGCATTCCAATCCCTATCCTTATCACTAAACCCATAAACATTGTCTTCATGGTACTTTTCAGCTACATCTATAGTACGTACTCCATCACCCCCACTATTTCCATCTCCAACATCATGTCTATCTCCACCATCTTCCATTCCAATAGAATATGCAATATCTACATATAAGTTAATTGTTTTACTCCTACCTTGCACATAAAACATATCCAACACATCAAGATTATTTTTTATTAATCTCCTATTCTCAATACTAGGCATATCACAATGCGATGTGATAGTTATTGCTTCACTACAAGTAATGTGAGAAAGAACTATTGCAGTCACATCCTTCAAGACATCAATGTAGCAATACATGTTTGGGTCCACATCATATTGTCACGACCCCATTCCGCCCCTAGTAGAATGGTGCCGTGATGGCCAGTAATCCGAGATTACCAAAGGCCAACTTCTAAAGATTCATACACAATCAGAGTATACATATGGGGCCTACATGTGCAGAAGCAATAAATTTCAATCTAATTAGTCCATAAGAGCTGTGCATAGATCAAATGAGATGACATACATCTTAACATGGTCTTACAACATAATTACAATAAGATAAGTACATAATACATCTTGATCAAAAGGCTTCTCAAGCCGACATATACAAAAGAAATGAATTAAGACTAAGAAACATAATCTTCAAGAGGTTAGCAAAATAAATCCAAAACAACTTGCAAATAACATCTAGGCGTCACCGCCTTCTTGCTCGCCACCTACATATATATAAAGGGGAGGGTGAGCTTGGATACTCAGTAAATGATATAATTAATAAAGGTTTGAATGAATGATATCCGAGATCTTTATCAAAACGATACATATCATAACTTTACAAATCAAAGGGATGAACCAAGTTCATCTATCAAATCTTTCAAAGCTTCTTGGATGTTAATAACATTTACATAATACCAAACGATGACATTCCGGACAAACAAACCCACGCAGAAAACCGTCAGTGGCAAAACAAAGGGTGCAGTTGCATTATAGTCCCCTGGCACTAAGGACTTTTCCAGAATGCCATCAAAACAAATATAATGCTTGATACAAAAATTAGGGATAATCATTCATGCTTGATCAAATACTTTTCCAAAACAAAACAAGGCTTTATCAAAACTTTATAACATAGCTTTATTAAAAATACCACTCACATAGCTCTTTAGACGTCGAGGTTAAAGCAAGGGTCCAAGTCCTACAAACAGATAATAAAGTCTACTGAATGCTCTTCAAGAAGACAAGAAGAGATTCTCAAAGATGGGTATGAAATGCATTCTCAAAACAAGCTTTTCATGAGTGCAAATAATCCCGGTATTTCTTTCAAAACTAGGTCAAGTCAAAGCAAAACATGCTGGAAGTTAAAAACACTATTTTTTTCATCTCGAGAAAAACATCTTTGGTACCAACAGGTCTTTCTTGAGGTCCCACACCTCTTGGCGAGGTGTGCTTACCAAGGCTTCGTGAGACATTTCTTTGAGGTGTTCTGAAGTCTTTGGCAAGGGTGTACCATAGTCAGACTAGGTGTGCAGTGGTTAGCCTAGGTGTGCATGCAAGATAGACTAATGGTGCAAGTGATCATGCAAGGTAGGCCAAGGTCAGATACGATGCTTGGCCTAAGTGTGAGATCTAGGCAAGAGTGGTCTCGGTGACCACACCTAGGGAAAGGTGAAGTTTGGAAATTTGGGTTTCCTCCCTCTTGAAGAACATGAAGAACATAAAGAACATGAATGCCAAAATCATAACTTGTTACTCAAAAATCTAAGATTTCATGCTATGAGTTAAAAAACATGGACCTCGGTACCCATACTTGAAGATCTTAAGAAAACAAACACAAAACATGGATCTTGATACAAACTTTCGAATCAAAACATGGTTTTTCTTCAAGAACACATGAACATCATTTTCTCTTTCTAAAACCAAACTTTAAATTAATGCATGGCTCATGAATCATACTAGATCATGCAATGTGATCGAATAAACATAAAGAACAACAAGAGTAAATCAAGATTCTAACCTCAAAACTCGGGTCAAATGGTTTAGACTCTAAGGATCAAACTTAGAAATCTACTTCTCTCTCAAGAACTTCTCTTCCTCTCTTTCTAGAGCTTCTCCCTCTACCATGCAAAAGATATGACAAAATGATATGTTTTCTCTACTGCCAGCAGACTTAACCATCTGCTGGGACACGTGGCACCACCGGATTAGGTTTCCTAAAAAAGGTGACTGACTGACAAGACAAGAGCATGACGAAGTGTGTATAACAAGCAAGGTGGCATGGGCACTCCGGCAGGTAATGACCTCGAATCAAGATATAGGTTTCGACAAGTAAGGTCTCAATGATCTCGGCTATGAAGGATAACACTTGGCCTAGCTGTGCCACACCTCGGTCTAGGTCATACCAGTCTAGGAACAAGATCACTTAGGTGCAAGGATAACATCTCGGCCTAGATACTACACATCTCGGCCTTGGTGATGAACACCTCGGCCTATATAATGACATCTCGGCCAATATGCCAGGGTGAAGGTGGAGGTCAACCAAAGTGGTTCCAAGATGGTCCTAGGTGTAAGAGGTTCAAAGGTGTAACCTAGGCTTAAGACAACCTCGGCTAAACATACACCAAACAAGGAACAAAACATGCAAGCAACACTTAGATAAAACAAAACAGGATCTCATGGATGCAACTTAACAAGACAAAATCATATAAATGCATGTGAGCACGACTAAGGCAAAGTAAGGGTTGTTACATCATTCCCCCCTTAAAGAAGTTTGGTCCCCAAACTTAACTTACTTTGTCCCTAAAACAACTCTGGATGTCGGATTCTCATTTCTTCTTATCATCTCTAGCCTTTACCTTAGGATAATCCTTAATACGATGACCCATCTCACCGTATTTCAAACATGCTCCAGACACCCAATAACATACCCCAGAATGTGGCTTTTCGCAACTTGCACATGTCGGCCTAGTGCCACCTTCCTGATTCGCGTTGTTGGCACTGCCCATATTTACCTTCTTATTGACATCGGATGGTGCTTGGCGATTATCATAATCCTGCCTCTTTCTCTGATTCTCCCCTGAACTTTGACTTCTGTTCAATTTAGCTTATGCCAGGATGGCTTTATCTAACACTCCGACATACGTCGGCATGTTGAGCATATTAACCCGATCTTGTATTGGGCCCCGAAGTCCACTCTCAAACTTCTTAGCTTTCCTGTATTCGTTGTTGACCATGTGGGGTGCATACCTTGCCAACTCAGTGAAAGCACGATCATATTCAACCACTGTTTTGTTACCCTGCGTCAACATCTAGAATTCTGTGGTCTTGCGATCTCGGACACTGAGGGGAAAGTGCTTGTCGTGGAACAACTCCAAAAATCTGGCCCAAGTCAAACCTGGATTGCCTTCTCGGATCATCATCCACCATCTACGAGCGTCGTCATCCAATGTGAATGCTACCAATGACACCTTCTAAGCATCGGTGTTGGGAAAAACCTCGAACAACTTCTCCATCTCGAGGACCCATGCTTCTGCCTTCATCGGCTCTATACCTCTTTGGAATTTCAGCGAATTCATCTTCTTGAATTCTTTGATCAAGGTCAATGTGCCATCTCCATACAAAGCTGGCTGCGGAGGCACTTGTGGTATTTGAGGAGGAGGAGGTGGAGGTGGAACTGCACGTCGGTCATCTGTCTGCTCGGCCTGAGTAGATGTAGTGCTAGTGTTTTGCTGCCTTGCTTGCCTCAACTCATGGGCCAAACCCTCTACCATCCTTTATAATCTGTCCAACCTGTCCTCGAATTGATCTCGGCTAACTGGAGGTGTACCCCTTCTCATGATGCTAGAGGTATGCAAAATGTGACTCTTAAAACAAAATGAGCAAATAGACATGTATGCAAATAACAAATGATCATCCCGAGATGATGCACACCTTGTCAAATAGCAAGCAATATGATGCAATCCTAATATCATTCTAAGGGACATCCTATGCCTTTTAGGACTCAAAGTGTATGAATAACGTACTGTAAGGAACTCGTGCTCTGATACCAATCTGTCACGACCCCATTCCGCCCCTAGTAGAATGGTGCCGTGATGGCCAGTAATCCGAGATTACCAAAGGCCAACTTACAAAGATTCACACACAATCAGAGTATATATATGGGGCCTACATGTGCAGAAGCAATAAATTTCAATCTAATTAGTCAATAAGAATTGTGCATAGATCAAATGAGATGACATACATCTTAACATGGTCTTACAACATAATTACAATAAGATAAGTACATAATACATTTTGATCAAAAGGCTTCTCAAGCCGACCTATACAAAAGAAATGAATTAAGACTAAGAAACATAATCTTCAAGAGGTTAGCAAAATGAATCCAAAACAACTTGCAAATAACATCTAGGCGTCGCTGCCTTCTTGCTCGCCACCTATATATATATATATATAAAGGGGAGGGTGAGCTTGGATACTTAGTGAATGATATAATTAATAAAGGTTTGAATGAATGATATCCGAGATCTTTATCAAAACGATACATATCATAACTTTACAAATCAAAGGGATGAACCAAGTTCATCTATCAAATCTTTCAAAGCTTCTTGGATGTTAATAACATCTACATAATACCAAATGATGACATTCCGGACAAACAAACCCACGCGGAAAACCGTCAGTGGCAAAACAAAGGGTGCAGTTGCATTATAGTCCCCTGGCACTAAGGACTTTTCTAGAATGTCATCAAAACAAATATAATGCTTGAGAAAAAAATTAGGGATAATCATTCATGCTTGATCAAATACTTTTACAAAACAAAACAAGGCTTTATCAAAACTTTATAACATAGTTTTATTAAAAATACCACTCACATAGCTCTTCAAACGTCGGGGTTAAAGCAAGGGTCCAAGTCCTACAAACACATAATAAAGTCTACTGAATGTGCTTCAAGAAGACAAGAAGAGATGCTCAAAGATGGGTATGAAATGCATTCTCAAAACAAGCTTTTCATGAGTGCAAATGATCCCGACATTTCTTTCAAAACTAGATTAAGTCAAAGCAAAACATCTTTGGAAATTAAAACCTTTGTTTTTTTCATCTCGGGAAAATATCTTTGGGTACCAACTAAGTCTTTGCCGAGGTCCCACACCATTTGGCTGAGGTGTGGTTACCAAGGCTTCGGCGAACGGCTGTCTGCCGAGGTGTTACAGGGTGCTGGCAAGGGTGTACCATGGTCGGCCTAGGTGTGCAGTGGTTAGCCTAAGTGTGCATGCAAGATAGACTAATGGTGCAAGTGATCATGCAAGGTAGACCAAGGTGAGATACGATGTTTGGCCTAAGTGTGAGATCTAGGCAAAAGTGGTCTCGGTGACCACACCTAGGGAAAGGTGAAGTCTGGAAATCTGGGTTTCCTCCCTCTTGAAGAACATGAAGAACATGAACATGAAGAACATAAAGAACATGAATGCCAAAATCATAACTTGTTACTCCAAAATCTAAGATTTCATGCTATGAGTTCAAAAACATGGACCTTGGTACCCATACTTGAAGATCTTAAGAAAACAAACACAAAACATGGATCTTGATACAAACTTTCGGATCGAAACATGGTTTTTATTCAAGAACACATGAACATCATTTTCTCTTTTTAAAACCAAACTTTAAATTAATGCATGGCTCATGACTCATACTAGATCATGCAATGTGATCGAATAAACATAAAGAACAACAAGAGTAAATCAAGATTCTAACCTCAAAACTCGGGTCAAACGGTTTAGACTCTAAGGATCAAGCTTGAAAATCTACTTCTCTCTCAAGAACTTCTCTTCCTCTCTTCCTCTCTTCCTAGAGTTTCTCCCTCTACCATGCAAAAGATATGACAAAATGATATGTTTTCTTTACTGCCAGCAGACTTAACCATCTGCTGGGACACGTAGCACCACCGAATTGGGTTTCCTCAAAAAGGTGACTGACTGACAAGACAAGAGCATGACGAAGTGTGTATAACAAGCAAGGTGGCATGGGCACTCCGGCAGGTAATGACCTCGGATCAAGATATAGGCTTCGGCAAGTAAGGTCTCAATGATCTCGGCTAAGAAGGATAACACTTGGCCTAGTTGTGCGACACCTCGGCCTAGATGTGCCACACCTCGGTCTAGGTCATACCAGTCCAAGAACAAGATCACTTAGGTGCAAGGATAACATCTCGGCCTAGATACTACACATCTCGGCCTTGGTGATGAAAACCTCGACCTAGATAATGACATCTCGGCCAATATGCCAAGGTGAAGGTGGAGGTTAACCAAAGTGGTTCCAAGATAGTCCTAGGTGTAAGAGGTTCAAAGGTGTAACCTAGGCGTAAGACGACCTCGGCTAAACACACACCAAGCAAGGAACAAAACATGCAAGCAACACTTAGATAAAACAAAACAGGATCTCATGGATGCAACTTAACAAGACAAAATCATATAAATGCATGTGAGCACGACTAAGGCAAAGTGAGGGTTGTTACACATATACTCTGCCCATTTTTCCATTATAGTTGATTAAATCAAAATAAGGGAATGCAACCATACTGTGATCATAATGAGTAATAATTAATTACAAAAAACAGAAAACATAAAAAAAAACATAAAAAAATTTATTGCAACTTCATTCAACAATTAAAAAAAACATAATTAATTGCAACTTCATTCAACAATTACTCATCCAAATGTAACAAATTCATAAACAGAAAACATAAAAAAAATCAAAATAATAGTTCATACAATCATAATTGCATAACAAAAAGAATTTTTAAAAAAATTCCTCAAATCATTATTTCTAAGAAAATTAAGAAGAAAGTTATTTTTTTACAATAAATTAACAAAACCAAATACCCAATTTCATAATAAACATAAATAAAAGTTCATACAATACAATCATAATTGCATAAAATAAAAAATCATAACAAAAAGAAGACAAAAAAAAAATGCCCAACATTTTAATAATAAAAAAAATTGCACTTGGCCGGTTGACCAATCGGATGTCCAGCCGAATGTCCCCATGGGCAACCGATCACCCAACATCTCCCAACCTAGACTGCTCATCAGTTCATCAAGGCGTACAACTCCGAAAAGGACTACAAATCCAAAGTTCCAAAACCAAAGCAAACATGAGCTAGGCTCACTGTTCATCACTAACAGTCTGGAGTGAACTGCTACTCCAGAAAACAAACGGGGACGAAGTATAAAAGGTTTGAAATCTTACTTGGAAGCCCTAAAAACAACTTCTCACTACTTAATCTCTTTTACATTTTGCACTGGCAACGATGATCGAACCAAAATCTCAAGTTTCTTCGTCGTTTGTTTATACCGATCAGTCTTCTTTAAATATTTCATCTCTCTCTCTCTCTCTCTCTCTCTCTCTCTCCCTCTTTCTCTTCTTCCTCTCACAAATTTGATCGAAATCAGAATAGGTGGTGAATTAGGGATTTAGGGTACAAATGGTATTATTGTCTTTTCGTGCTCCAAAGCAAGGGTAATAAGGTCATTTAGTATATGTAAGTAACGTTGTTTGTGCTAAATTGACGGAATGAGAGAATCTTGACAATATTAATTAAAGGAGGAGAGGTTTGTGTAATTATTCAAATAACTAAAAAGATCTCTATATTTGTCAAACTCTCAAAGGAGGTGAGTGTAATTTAACTAAGAAAAATGATTTGTGACACTAAAACTGTTGGCACTAATGGCACTAATTTTCAGTTTTGATAACTTTGATTTATTTTTTATTTTTTTATTTTTTTTACCTTATATAAAAATTCGGGATATTAGTGCCCCTGAATTTCGAACTCCATACCGGAACTGTTTAACTAATAAATAAATGCAAAGGAGAAGCCATGTATTTGATGATGTAACACTCATGTATTTGATGATGTCAAACTGAACTCTTGATAAGGTATTTAATGCTTTTGCATTAAAAATACATCCCAAGTACAATGTACCATGAGTAAAGTACAATGTACCATATCATGAATATAATTTTTTGTTTTTTTAAAGTCAGGGATTAATAACTAGCAAAGTTGATCTCCCACTTTCAACCGACTATAAAGTTCCAAATTCAGATAGGTAATACTATATAAGCAGAATTTATATACATAATGAAAAAAATTTATAAAGAGTTAACCTATCTATTACTTTGATTTATAATTATAAAAATATTATTGACATATTATTCTTATCGTAAATTTTATATGAAAATTTTGTATAAATATCATTTTTCAATTCAAATATGACAAATAAAATGTTTTACATTGCTAGCCTCATTTGAGAAGATGAGATTTTAACTAGAAAGTTACTAAAATAACAAAAAAATTCAAAAAATTATTAAAGAGTCAAAGATGTTTTCTTTATAGTACTTTTTGCATTATTTTATTTTATAAAAAAGTTAAAGAGTCATTCTGGTGACAGTGAATTGAACATATAAATGATACTGAATCAATAGATGACACATGTACAAATAGTGAGATATTTGAACAGATAGGTGATACATTTACAAATAATAGGAAATTTGAATAGATAAGTGACATTTGAACAAATAGAAAGATAGGTAAAGTTTGAATAGATAAGTGTCTTTTTTAACAAATAATATCATTTTGACACAAAAAAATTTAAGCTTGAAGCCCAAGAGTTTCAGAAATGAAGCTCTGGCCTATGTGCTAAAAAACAAAAAAAATTGGAGTAATTTGAAGTATGTTGTTATTTAAAACTTGACTTGCACCTAAAAAGATTTTCATTCATTTGTAAATTGTTTTAATCTTCTATGCTGAAATGTTATTTTGCCAATATTAATATAGATTTCATTCAGCCCTTCTTTTTTCTCTTTTTCTTTTTCTTTTTTTTTTTTTCTTTTGTAGAGCTGGCAAATGTCTATAACCATGCTAAATCATGCTAATTTTATTTTGTTGGATTCAATTATGATCAAGTTAATTATTTACGCTGTGTTTGGTTAGGGGATTTGGGGAGGGATTTGGAAAGGGAAAGGGAAAAGGTGTGTGAAACTATGTGAAATGTAGGTATATTTTTTTCACATTTCACCTACATTTTCCATTTCCCTTTCCAAATCCCTCCTCAAATCCCTCAACCAAACACAGCATTAAGGAAACTATTTGAGATCTCAAAAAAAATTTACAATTTGACTTGTATTGATGTAGTATGATAGGTGTCTATTTTTAATTTGTTATACACCCAATAATATAGAATTCAGCTCTTTTATCATATCATTATAAGTGAATTTATGAATTTATAATTATGAGTTTTTAACATTTCTCTTACATACACTCAGCAAAACAAAAGTACATACTTTATTTATGATAAATAAAATATGTATAATCACTAGATATTGATTTACATTTAAATAATCTAATCTATTATTAATGGATGTGAGATTTTATTAACAGTTTAGCAAGTATCTTAATCTAACATATTGGTCGTCCTCCTTTTCCGACGGAACTGCAAAGTCACAATTCATTTGATTCCATATTCGATGTAGTGATTGGTTCATATATCAAACAATATAAATTAATTTGATAGAAATCACCCTTAAAATTTTAACTTACAATAGAGGATGCCCAAAAAATTATATTCAACACAAAATAAAGAAATTATCATTATTTTTTCTTTTGACCTTTCTTATATGAATCCCAAAAAATAAATAAATAAATAAATAATGTAGTGAAAAATGTTATTGGTGTCATCGCCTCACTTGAAAACATTATTTTTTAACTTAAAAGTCAAAAAATCATTAAAAAAGTCCAAAATCCAACAAATTATATATATATATAAAAAAATTTTAAAAAAATCAAAAATTCCCTTTTCTCTTTACTTTTTGTACATTTTTTCGTAAAAAATTAAAAAGTTGTCACAAACATATTAATTTTTTTTACTTCATATTTTAGCCAAAAAATCCAAATGTTACTAAAATAACATATTCCCAAACAAATATTAAGTAATAAAAAATAACAAATCTAAAAAAAATGTAATAAAAAATAATATATTTAATGTTGTTATTTTTATTTATAGAAAACACTACTAAAGTAACACAGTATGATATTTCGATGGGTTATTCTAGAATGCACACCCACAAAAGAGTGAGTATCATATGCAATTAATTACTACAAATGTAATAACTAAATTATTTTCAATTATAACAAAAAATAATAATAATAATAATAATGAGTCATAACTAAAAAAATTAAAATAATAATCATAATAAATTATAACTAATACTATGAGTGATAACTTTATAATCAAAGAAAAAAAAAAAAAACTGAAACATACGGTATACACTCTAAAATTGGGTGTGTATTATAGAATTTTTCTATTTTACAAATGCTAATTTTTTTGAATAATAAATTATTTAGTAAAAATTAAATTAGTATAATATAAGGTGTTCATATAAATGAATGTCTTGACGTTTTTGAGGAAAATTCAAAAAATAAATTCTAAATTTGTAATTTTAATTTATTTTTTAACTTCAAACGTGTGACAAACGTAATCCACCACGTATTATTTGATGACGTCCTCAGTTATGGTCAACAAGGAAAAATTATTTATTTGTACGGGGAGGACTGGCTGCATGTTTTCGCCAATCATAAATTATTAAATTTTTTTATATTTTTTAATTACTTAATATAAAATTATAATTTTTATTTTTTATTTTATCGACCATAACACCTATAAACACCACGTGGCAGTATCCTATGACCACCAAATGACTTCCCCGGTCAAAAAGAGAGTTTTATTTGGAAAATAAAAAATAAAATAAAAGAATTTGCATCTCATTTAATGTGTTTGGTTTGAATTATCTGAATTAAATTTTTTGGATTAAATTTTTTAAAAATTAATTTTTTTTATTTTCGTGTTTTTTTGTTTTTAATAAATATTTTTTAATTTTTAATTTTTTTTTACTTTTTAAATGCACCTTACTTAGATGTATGTAAAAAGTAAAAAATTTCTGAAAAAATATTTTAAAAAATTAATAAATACATAAAAATATAAAAAAATATACTGAATTCTTGTATTTTTTTTTTTATATATTTTTGGTGTTTAATGAATTTTTAAAAGATTTTTTTTATAATTTTTTTAATTTTTAAGTGTATTTATGTTAAGTGTGTCTAAAAAATAAAATAAAATATTAAAAAATTAATAAAAATAAAAAAAATGAAAAATAAAAAAATAAAATTTTCTAAAAAATATTTTTTAAAAAGTAGAAACAAGCAATCTTGGTTTTTCAACACAAGTACCTCTCTCTCTCTCTCTCTCTCTCTCTTCTTTTTCTCTGTCCTCGTATATATACACACACACGTGAGATAGAAAATTGAATAAAAATCTATCTTTTTATTTATAGGGTTACTTCATAGGGGGGTCTCCAGATAGATGGTTTGTTTTTATTCATACTAGTAATCCAAAACTATCGTAATCTCTACCGTATAATACTTCTTGTTTGTTTGTCTCACCATGGTTGAAGAGCTTGGAGGCTTCTCTGCTTCTTCTTCTTCTCAAGACTTTCACAACCCTGTATTCAACAACTCTGCTTCCAAGAGAATGAAGATTTTCTCGGAATCCAATCACCAGGTCTTTTTTCTTTCTCTTTTTATTGATTCTCTCTGAGGAATTGAATCTTCTTCTCTGTTAATATGGAGTTTTTTTTGGGAGAGATTTATGGGTTTTAGAACCTTGAGTCTTGACACAGTTTAAACCATTATAGGACCTCTGTTTCTTCCACAATTGGTGTTTTTGCATTACTGGGTTTCAATGGTTTTGTGCACATGCAAATCTTTAGATTGTTTTTTTCCTTTTCTTTTCTTTCTTTTTTTAAAATTTTTATTGGACAGTCTATTCTTTATGGCTTGTATCAAACAGATTTCAATTCTTATAATCAGAAAATAAAAATTAAAAACACATCTTCTTTATTTCTCAATAATTCGTTTATTCTACTTATTTAAGTTATTTAACCTATCCACCCAAAAAAAGTTATTTAACTACACTAGTAAAATTGCACCAAACAAGCCTTTGATGGGCTTTGTACATCAGTCTTCAGCTTGTAGATTTTGTTTATAATTTTTATTCAAGAACTTCAAAATGGTTGTTTAGTTTGCTGTATTATCTTGAACAATTCTTATTCTTTGCTTCTTCTTTTTTTCTTTTTTTTTTTTCAAACATTTTTGTTCTTTTCTGTTATGGGTAGTGTGAAAGAGGTTTTAAATAGTTTTGACATGTGGTTTTGGTGTATCAGTTTTTGAGTTTTTGGTTATTTATTCATGAGCTTCAAAATATTGATGCTCTGCGTCTTACTTTCCTCAATTCAATAGTAACTCTCATTAATTTTTTCTTTCTATTTGTAGAAAGAAGAAACAAGTCCTCTTGGTTTGACATTAAGAAAAACACCATCTTTTGTCAACTTGGTAGAGATGAAATTATCGAGCAAGGGGCTCAAGCTCTTCAATTGATGGTTATCGAGCAAAGATGGATGATTCCCAACCCATCGTTGAGAAGTTGAAGGCCTCAAACTTCCCTGCTTCATTGCTTAAAATTGGCACTTGGGAGGTAAATTTTGAGCATACCAAGAAAAAAAGAAAAAAAAAAAAAAAGTGTTTCTATTCAATCCAAATGGGTTAATTTAATGCAATTGATTGAAATTTTTGCAGAGGCTTTCTAAGCACGAAGGCGATTTGATAGCAAAAAGTTACTACGCGAAGAAGAAAATTGTGTGGGAAGTTTTGGAAGGGGCTTTGAAGAGTAAGATTGAAATACAATGGTCTGAAATCGAGGCGATTAGAGCTACCATCCGTGATAATGAACCGGGGATTCTAGAAATCGAGGTTAATTTAATGAATTTCGATCAAAAACATCATCATTTAATGATTTTATGGAAATCTAATTTTAATTTTGGTGACTATGTGTGCAGTTAAAACAACCGCCTCAGTTCTTCCGAGAGACTAATCCGCAGCCACGAAAGCATACGCTTTGGCAGCAGTCATCGGACTTTACCGGAGGTCAAGCTCCCCTTTGCAGGTTTCACATAAGTCTTCTTCTTTTTTTGGCTCTTCCTCCTGTCTTTTAATTTTGGCTTCTATTTCTGAAATTTTGAAAGTAGTTTTTACATCTTTTTAATTCAAGATTAATTTGATGAACTGGGGAGTTCTTAAATTAAGTCTCGAACATTTGTCTTTTCTTTCTTTATATTGGATTTTTTTTTTTGGTAGACAAGAAACTATTTGTAAAATTGCTAACAAACAAGCCCAGATAGCTTTAATTAAATGGAGGCTTCCAAGCTGCCAAAAACTATACCAAACCGTTTCATTAATGCAGGATTTTCAAAAATAAAATAAAAAAATAAATGGGTAATTGTTTTTAGTTTTTTTTTTTTTTTTTAAATTCCAAATATTGTTTCGAAACAGTTCTTTTTTCTGTTTCTAATGATATTTTTCTACTTATGTTCCTGTTTGGTTGACAAGGAACTGTTTGTAGAATTGCTAACAAACAAACCCAGGTATAGCTTCTACTGTTCAACTAAATGGAGGCGGCTTTGAAAATGCCAGAAACTATACCAAACAGTCCACGTTGGATTTTCCAAAATTTTGAAATTTAAAATAAAAATAAAATAGCCTTACAGACATTTTCTTTTATTTTTTTATTTTTTGGTTTTATTTTACCACCCGAGGAATGGTGTCGATGAAGGCAAAGTATCGATTCATATCTAGAACTAATTTTGTCGGAATTGAATCAAATACACAAAATCTTAGACTACCATTATTGATTTTGATAATCTTGAACCGTTACGCTAAGTGAAATTACTTTCAAAGAAAATCCATTAATGAATAGACTTTTTTGCAGGAGGCATTATGTGAAATTTCCTCCGGGAATTCTTGAAAAACACTACGAAAAGCTTTTGCAATGCGACCATCGTCTGTTTGTGCTCAGCCAGAAACCTTTCCCGATGCTTGAATCTCCTTACTTTTGCTCTAACATCTTTGGGGCTACTGATATGTCTTTTGATTTCCGTGCATACCAATCACCAGTTCCTCCGAGGCTGCCATATTCTTTCTCATCTATTCCTACATCTTCTTTCGCTCCTCCTCGCCATCCAGTTCACAACCTCAGAATAACAAAACAACCTATTCATATTGTGGACTCAAATTCACCAATGTCAGGTACGCAAGTAATTTTTGATATATGATTTCTACATTCAAGCAATGTTTTAAATATTGGTCATTACATATCTTAACAGGATTTTGAATTTTTGATACCGTTATTTATTAATATACACACACACATATATATATATATATATATATATCAATCGATATTGTCCAATATTAATTGATTTATAACCGTGTAGCCAATACTAATACATATCCCGATGTTGTAATTTAAAACCATGGACCTTTTTTGCCTTAAAAAATATTGTATTGATTTGTGTTTTGGTGTTATGTCATAACCAGTTATGGATTTTCCGCGAACAGATGAGAATGTTAATAATTACATGTTTGACAAGCAAACGGCAGCACATTGGGATCAAGAAAGGAAAAATGTCATAAATATTAATGCAACTCAAGGGCTACGACCCACTCTTACTTCGGCAGCACAATCCAATGTGACCTTTTCATGTCAAGGCTACCGTATACCGGCTTTTGGGGGAGTAGTGGGTAGGCCTAATCCAAACACTGAGATACTTTGTGACATTGAAAACCACTTGCTAAGCGACTCCCTAGTTGTATGCTCGGATGAGAGAACAGTCCTCTCCAGGGTGAAGTCAATGTGTTCATTGCTTGAGCCATCAGAGGAAGCAATGAACCCCGTACACAACGTTGGCACAAATCACAACATTGGTGTCAATAATTCGATTTTGGGTACTACCGAGCATTTCAAGACACACGGTGGCCTAGTCTACCCACAGCAGCCCATCTGTTACTTGCCTCCGAAAGTTTCTTATGAGAACCAAATGATGCATCTTTCGAGGAACAACTATCGACATGCGTTCTCAGATCCAAAGGTGGATGATTATGAAGTGGTTGATGCTGACTACGAAGTCCGACGATGGACATGATATGGCAGTGAAGGCAAGGAAAATAGGGGGATGTAACAGGCATGTGTGTGTGTGTGTGGAAGTTAATGTTTCTACGCACTTGTTTGTTTCATGACTTTTTCCTTTACTTTGTAGATAGGTAATGGAAATGCTTTCCATTTCCCTTTTCTATAAATGCAAATCTTAGGGGAACATAGTTTCCTGTTTCTAAGTTTGCTCTTCTTTTTTCCTAAAGACAAAGAGGGATCTTTTGAAAATATCTCCCGATTATAAAGTTAAAGAATGTTTCACATTTCCAAGCATAAAAACACAAGTGAGCACGCGCGCACAGAGACATTTTTGGAACTTTTCATTGTTTTTATTTCAAGAAATATGAAAAACAAAAATGATTCCAAAAAAGATGTCCATATGCAGAACATTTATCAAAAATTTCATTGTTTTTATCAAAACTAGTGTAGACATACCTATTAAAATGAATGTATATATATAAATAATTTTAAAATTTATATGCATCAATTTTTTTAAAAATAAAAAAACACAATAATCTCTTAAGAAAAAATAAAATTCATTTATACTGTGTTTAGTTGGGGAATTTGAGGAGAGATTTGGAAAGAAAAAAGAAAAAGTTAGGTGAAATGTGAATAAAATATACTTACATTTCACCTAGTTTCACACATCTTTTTCCTTTTCCTCTCCAAAGCCATCCCTAAATTTCCCAACCAAACACAGTATTAGAGTTGGAAGATTTGACAATTTGAGTTTTGTAGATTTGATGGGGTGTCATGCAATCTGCAAATTAGGTTAAAAAAACCCAATAACAGTGTTACAACCTGTTTTAGAATATTAATATCTTGAGATTCCCTATTCTCTTATATATAGCTATGTATGTTGTAGGGCTAAATAAGGAATTCGTATAATCTGTAATTTGATCTGGTCCAATCTAATCCAATAGGTTTGGATTAGTTTTTTGAATCCGTAGTTCTGTTCCGAATTGAAAATTTAAAAATCTGTAGTTCATGGATAAGTTTCAGATTGAACCTCACGGTTCCAAATTGAAATTGATCCGGACCGTATACAAATAATCTATATTTATGCTATGCACCCTTCCATATAATATCATTTCTTATTCCATATAAAAGGTAAACCCTAACCCTAATTCAATCTATCAGACGCCTCACATCTCTCTGTTGGTACTCTCTCTCTCTTCTCTTTCTCAGACTGAGTTCTCTCTCTCTCTCTTTCTGTTCTTGTGATTTCATCTCAAATCAGATCGGTGAGCTCTCTGTGACGCCCCAAAATTTGAGGACATCATGATAGGGTTTAAAACTTAAAATCAATTTTCTTAATTAAGAATCCTCATCAATGTTGCCACCAAATTTACCATCATTCATTAATTAACAACACGAAAACTAAAAATTCTTAAATTACAACTCCAATCAAATTTAAAACTTTGTCTTAATACACAAATATAAAAAAACTAGAGAAAAGCTAGAAAACTCAAATAAACGGTTTATGGAATTTTGGCACGCTTTAAGCTAACCAGGATTGAATGTTGCCTTCCAATACCTTGGTGTTTCCTTCAGTTTCTTCGGTACCTGGCATAAAATGCCAAGGCAATGGGAATGCCAATGAGCGACGAGCTCAATAAGATACTACAACCCGAAAATACCCACCCCGATAATAATACTCACAAATAATAAATATCATGTAATAACAGAATAACAAGCAGCATTTAACAAACATAACTGGAATGCTGTTGGTTGAAATATTAACAATAGACAATAAAAACAATAGCAAGCGGAAGCAGTATTTCATAATAAGGAAAAATACCAACCTTTCTTTTTAAATTCACATAGATTTAGTTTAACAGATAAATTTAAGTAACTTCCCGCAAAGCACTATTTCCACTCAACCGCTAAGCAATGGCCACAGGCAATTCTGACTCCCCCTTGGTTAAATATTCAAATGTTACTTACTGTAACTACCAATGATGCCTATGCACCAGGGTTACGTGACATCACGGTCTGCCTCAAGGGAACGGTCTATGTTGTGACACCCGTACCACCAACCTTATATCGCCCACATCGATAAGAGCCGAAACACCTTCCCGTGCCATGTTAGGATTCGCAATTCACTTGCGCAAGATTATAAACCGGACTCATCCCATCACTTTTAAATTTTATATGTATCATCGGTTCAATTTCGTGTTTCTTTACTTCGTTGAATTCACATTTTTATGCATGTGTGAGTTTTAGTTTGAGAACCACAATGGCATAAGGTTTATATAGCACAACACAATCATATATGGCAACCAAAATAAATGTGAGAGAATGTCTTAGGAATCATCACAAGATTTCTTAAGAATTCACACACTTCTTCTTTCAGTACTGTATGATCAGACAAAAAAAATAAAAATATGAAACTCATACCAAATGAAGTTCAACCATTATAATATTTTAACTGGTGCTAGTTCATTGAGTTAGGAAAATATTTTGAGAAGAATACCAAGACTAAAAACGATTTTAAAATGGAGAAATAATTTTTGGAAGAAAACTAGTTTTCTGGACAGTGAGTTACTTTAACCTCCAGCACAGGTGTTCTGTGTTTGAAAAATAAAAAGGGTCCTCAAATGGTGTCGAAAAGAGGCATGGTCAGAACAGTTTGTTAGATACTTGAGTTTAGAACATATTTGCAGAAGGATTCGAAGACTAAAAATTAACGGAAGATGGTCAAATAATTTTTCTAAGAAAACTGGACAGATTCTGTCGCATTTTAGTAAAACTATAATTTCTCCTTTTAGACTTATCCATTTTTTGTGAAATTGGTGGCAAATGAACGATAACTCTTATATCTAACTATTCCAAGTGGTTGTGCAGAAAAATACCATTTGTAGAGAAAATGAGACCTATTTGAAGCCACTACTTCTGCTGTGTTATAGGCGACGCTTAGGAAAAATATTTGTTTCGGTAAGAAAATAATGTCTAATGATTTTATAAAAATTTTACATAGTGTATAACACCTATATCTACTTCTAGTATACATAGATTTTAAGCATCAATTATTTTCAATTTATTAGAGCCCTCTTTTTATCCGATAAAGTCTGAAACAGTGAAAAAGAATCTAAGTTTCAGATAAAATGAAGTCATTCTCATCTCATTTTACTCTCTTGCAAGATTATTTCAACAATGGAGAATATTGAACACATAAAAACAGTAGCTAAGCCATATATCTATATTTGCAGGAAGGAATATGAAATTATAACATAATAAAACCCTCACCCTATCAAAATTTCAAACATGCATGGTACTATTTTGCTATATATAACTTAACCATGTTTAGTCTTGTATATAATTTATATAAATTCAGTTAGAAGTATCTAAGAGAGGATAGAGGTGATGTATTCTTACCTCAATGAAGTAAAAAAAATAATTAAGTGTTGAGCCTTTCTTCCCCTCTCTTCTCTCCTTTCCCTCTTGCTTTCTCTCCTTCTCTTTCTCTCCCTCTCTTTCTCTTTGTTTTGCTCAGTTTCCTGTGTGTGCAATGGGGCTGAATAGTGCTCCTAATTATAGGAGATTGAGGGCCCAAATTATTATTATTATTACTATTATTATTTTATTTTTACTTTACTTCTCTTTTGGCTTAGGAACTATGATCTAAGAGGCTAGATTGCAGTTGGTTTGTATGTTGTGGCAGCCTTGACAAAGGCTTGAGATTTGCCATATGCATGTAGGCATGGAGTGTAGCAGTAGGCAAAGGCATGCATTGGCATGCTTGGGCTAAATCCCTCTAGGAACACTTGTGGCAGCAAGCAAGGGCATGCATTGGCAACACTTGTGGCAGCAAGCAAAGGCATGCATAAGCAAAAGCATGCATTGGCATGCATTGACAAAGGCTTTGATTTCTCTTCTTCTTCTTCTTCTTCTTCTTTCTTTTTTTGTTTTGTTTTTTTTTTTTTTTTTTTTTGTACAAAATAAAAATCAATTGAATATATATATATAACCTAGCCACTAGATATTTTGCTCGCAACTATTCTCTTACTAACTTAGTTATTATTTGTTTAGCCCATTCAGTTTCCACAACTATATTTAGATACAAAATTTTATTTTATTTTATCTTTTTATTTTATTTATTTATTTATTTTCACAGAAAAATAAATAATTTTATTTAAAGAAATCTAATATTGGTATTAACCATAATGTTATTAGCATTATAATTCCATAATTTACTAATCACTGTTAACTGACTTAATATTATTATTAATCAAACTAATTAGTTGTCTAAAAATTCAGGTTCTCACACACACTCTCTCTCTCTCGGTGACACTATTTGTTGGCATCCATCTCAGATTAGTAAGCGCTCTCTCTGTCTCTCTCTCTCTCTCTCAGACTGAGTTCTCTCTCTCTCTATTCTTGTGATTTCATCTCAGATCAAATTTTTAGCGGCTTGGTCTCTTGCTCTATCTCTCTCAGTGAGCTCTCTTTTTCTCTCTCAGTGACACTGTTGGTTTCCATGTCATCTAAAAAATGTAACCCATTAACAGAGGCTAAAAAGCCACTCTGTTACCGGTGCAGGCAGCTCTTGATAAGGGTAAGAACTCGCATAGGAATGAAACGTTGGATGAAGATGCAAGTCAGGGATTGGAATATATTAAGCTAGTGGTATCTCAGTTGAATGACCTTGCTATCTCTACAAATTCTGTTGAGGTTGCAGTTCCCTCAAACTCAACACAATGTTCAACTCCTTCAGATCCTGTTCCAGATATTGATAAAAAAAATTAGAGCACTTAAAAAAAAGGTGCATGTTTTATAATTGAATCATATCTTTATTGTTATCTCTATCTTTTTATTTGTTGTTGGCCACTGATTGATATATCGTATATCATATTCATCATCTTGAGATAGATAATATTGTTTAATCATTTCTAATTATTTGTTGCTTCTCTTTATGCAGCTTTGTTACTTTTGTTTGTCTAAAACCAGTTTTCTTATTACTTTTGTTTGCTGCTATATTTAGTTTTAATACATAGGAAAACTTTATTTTGTATAATGTGTATCCAGTTTTATTGCTATTGCTTTTGCTTGTTGCTTTTGTTTATTGCTTTTAAATGTTTCATATTTTTTCTTTTCTTTTTTTTTTGTTATTTAATTATATAAATCTGTGATCTTAAACCGATCTAATCCGTGTTTGAACGGATTGGTTCGAATTGGTTTTACGATTTAAATGGATTGGATTAGTTCCAATTTTTTAGAAATCATAGATAACAGATTAGTTCTGATCTGAACTAATTCATACCATGCTCACCCCTAGTATGTTGTATTTACACTTAAGATTTTGCAAAATAATTAAAAATAAATAATAATTAAATAAGCTATGTTACTTTCAGCCTTTCATCATCTTCACATACAAATGATACAATTAATCCTGCGATGAACACATGTTAGCCATCAAAATTGTAGTGAAAATATCTTCTTCCTTTTCTTTCTTTTTTTTCTCTTCAAATTTGTCGACGAAGGAATCATTTCTCTATGTGAGAATGTTGCATAAGCCAAGTCGTTCATGGTCTAATTATAGAAAACAAAACTTGGAAGGCCATTTACACCGTAAAATTTGCAATCTGATTTACAAATAAGTTGCATAAGTTAATTAACAAGAAATGTATTTTCATATGAGACAAGAAGTTAACAAGATATTTAAAAATATTTATTAAAAATATATATATTTACTTGATCAGATCAAAGCCATGAGATCCAATACAATATATATCATCAACTATGATAAAATCTCATGTGAATTGAAGATTTATGTTTCAACATATTGCAAAATACAAAGGGAATGGCTTCCCTCCAATCTGATGTTGGGCTTGTAAGAGTCCATCATAGGTCCCATTTCGACAATTCAAGCCGTTTAATGTGTAGAACTCGTCAAGTACTATATGCTTGTAAAAGTCACATTGATCGGATATCGATAGTTATGTGATCAAATCATATTTTTGTAAGCTGTTTATTTTCACTCTCAATTTTTTTTTCACAAAAAAAATGATTTGATCACATAGCTATCGATATCCGATCAAACCGATTTTTAACAATTATATAGTACTCGACGAGTTCTACAACAATTTGAATTATCGAAATGGGACCCATAGTGAACTCTTACAGATCCAACAACACCCTCCAGCCTATGATTAGACTGGAGGAAAGCCATTCCCAAATACAAATTATACCTTAGAAGAACACATAAGAAGCAATAGCACAGACATAAACAAAAGACATGACATGGACATGACACAAATGTCAACTTGGCAATTTTCAAAACAGCAATGATAGAGATCACTAAAAAATCCCATCAATAATAGCTCTAATGAGTTGAAAAATGTAAAAAATAAAAGAAAAAAGAAAAACACAAGAGACAACCATCACATCAAAGGGAGAGCCACCTCATTAGTGCTCCCCTAGTACTCACTTTTTAGTGTTCCCAAGCATTAATCTTTTCAAAAATTGCAAAGACAAGACATGTGAGAAAATTGCAAAATTTATGATTTTGTATATTTATTATATAACGTATTTTTATTTAAAATTAATAAAAATATACAACATAATACAAATCTATATATATATATATATTTTATCATCACGTCTTAAATTATTTTATTCAAACTTGGTATATAACTCTACTCCTAAACATCTAAAGTGTATTCAAGTCTCAACAAAAAATTAAAAAGTAATAAACCATATTTGGACACCACATGTCAAAATCTTTGATGTGTTGGTTGGTGTCCAATGGATGTCAGACATAGACACACCACCTTCTTAAAAGTATACCCCAAATGTCCGACTTATATATGAGTCTAAAAAAATTAAAAATAAAAGACATGTTTGGGCATTTGTTCAACATGTGTCAAAAGTATTTGATAAGTATCAGTGTTCAACACACACGTCAAACACATATACACCACCTTCTTGCCACCTTAGAAGAGTTTGTACTTATTGCTAAAGACACTACTAGAGCTGACTAATAAAGCTATAGCCAATTCTTCATGTCAATTGAAGCGAAATATCAATTCATTGTATAATTAATTTTGTTGGAATTGAATCAGATACACAAAATCTTGGACTACCATTAACGATTTTGGTAATCCAAAATTGTCCAAAATCGTTAAACGCAGAGTGAAATTACTTTCTCAGAGAATCCATTAATGAATTGGCTTTTCTGCAGGAGGTATTATGTGAAATTTCCTCCAAGAATTCTTGAAAAAACACTACGAAAAGCTTTTGCAATGTGACCATCATCTGTTTGGGCTCAGCCAGAAACCTTTCGGGATGCTTGAATCTCCCTACTTTTGCTCTAAGAGCATCTCCAATCGTTTACCAAATTTTTTATCAAATTTGAGTTAAAAAAGACCCATTTTTTCATTTTGATACAGGCTGCTCCAATGGTGGGCATCAAAACAGGGGTCGACCGGTTGGTCGACCAGCCGGTTGACCAGCCAGTCGACCGGTAAGGCATATATATATATATATATTTTTTTTACCTCTTTAAATCTTTTGACCTATTTGAACCAAAATTTTTGCAAGGGAACCGGTGGACCGGTTGGTCAATCGGCCGGTCCACCGACTGGTCGACCGGTTGCACTCCCCAACGGTCACGCACAGTGAAATAGTGAAAGCTACTGCCTGTTCTCACTTTGATGAATTTTTTGGTGAATTCTCAATTTGATACCGATTTGGTGCAACCGTTGGAGCACCAAAAGTGACTTTTTCACCAAAATTTAAATTTGATGTTAAGTTTGGTGAGCCGTTGGAGATGGTCTAACATCTTTGGGGCTACTGATATCTCTTTTGATTTTCGAGCATACCAATCACATGTCCCTTTGAGGCTGCCATATTCTTCCTCGTCTATTACTACATCTTTTGTTCCTTGTCGTTATCCAATTCATAGCCTCAACCTAACGCAACAACCTATTCGTATCGTGGACCAAAATTCACCTATGTCAGATACCCAGGTAAATTTTGGTAGATGGTTTTCACGTTCAGGCAAGGTTCTAAATATCAACCATTACGTATTGTATTGAGATTTTGAATTTTCAATATCATTATTCATTGATATATCATTTGATACTGTTTGATATTGACCGATTTACCTCTGTATTGCTGATACTGATACATATCCCAATACTATTGTTTAAACTCATTGGCTTTTTTAACCTAAAAAAAGTATTATGTTGATTTGTTTTATAGTGTTATGTCATAGTCAATTATCGATTTTTAGCGAACATATGAGAATGTTGATAATTACATGTTTGACAATCAAAAGGCGACACATTGGGATCAAGAAAGGAATAAATGTCGAAAATATTCATGTGATTCAAGGGCTACAACCCCCTCTGACTTCAGCAACACAATCCAAAGCAGCCTTTTCATGCCAAGGCTATCGTGTACAGGCTTTCGGGGGAGTAGCAATGAGGGCAAATCCAAACACCAGTATACTAATGCTGTTTTTGATTGAGAGATTTAGAAAATAAAAGGAAAAAAGTATGTGAAACTAGGTAAAATGTAGGTATATTTTATTCACATTTCACCTAACTTTTCCCTTTACTTTTCTAAATTCCTTCTCAAATCCACCAGCCAAACACAGTGTAAGTGATATTGAAAACCATTTGCAAAGTGACTCGCTAGTTGTATGCTCAGATAAGAGAACACTTCCTCTTCCTCTCCAGGGTGAGGTCTATGTGTTAATCGCTTGAGCCATAAGATGAAGCAATAAACCATGTACATAATGTTGGCACAAATCACTACATTAGTGCCAATTACTTGAGTTTGGGTACCATACCGATCATTTCAAGGTACACAGTGGCCTAGTCTACTCACGGCAACTCATATGTTACTTGCCTCCGAAAGTTTCTAATGAGAACCAAATGATGCATCTTCTGGAGAACAACTATCCACATGCGTTCTCAAATCCAAAGGTGGATGATTATGAAGCTGTTGATGCTAACTACGAAGTCCGACAATGGACATGATATGCGAGGAAAATGGAGGATGTGATAGGCATGTGTGTGTGTGTAGAAGTTAATGTTTTTACACACACTTGTTTGTTTCATGACTTTTTCCTTTATTTTGTAGATGTCTAATGGAAATGGTTTCCATTTCCAGTTCCCTTTCTAGAAATGCAAATCTTAGATGAATAGAGTTTCTAGTTTTTTTACTTTCCTTCGTAGCAATGTTTTAAGTTTGCTCTTCTTTTTTCCCAAAGAGGAAGAGGGATCTTTTGAAACTATGTCCCTATTATGAAATTTAAGAATGTTCCAAACTTCCAAGCATAAAAACACAAGCCATCATATGCACGCATGCACACAGCGTTCACCCATAGAGATTGTTTTTCAAACTTTTTATTGTTTTTGTTTCAAGAAATATGAAAAACGAAAATGATACCCAAAAATATATGCAACACATTGGTCAAAACTTTCATTATTTTTATCAAAATTGAGTGTAGACATGCATATTAAAATGAATGTATATATAATTTTAAAATTTATATGCACCAATTTTTCTGAAAATAAAAAACACGATAATCTCTTTAGAAAAAATCAAATTCATTTATATTGTGTTTGGTTGAGGGATTTAAGAAGAGATTTGAAAAGAAAAATGAAAAAGATAGGTGAAATGTGAACTAAACATACTTATATTTCACATAATTTCATACACCTTTTCCCTTTCCCTTCCAAATCCCTCCCTAAATCTTCCAACCAAACGCAGCGTTAGAGTTCGAAGATTTGACAATTTTTGTTTTGTAGATTAGATTAGATTATGTTACTTAGCTCTGGTGTGGAGTTGCAGTGTTATTCTGAGTTTTGATGTTGGCCATCTTCTTTTTCTTAAGGAAAAAATAAAAAAATAGATCCAATGGATTCCAAGCTGTTTTAGCAATATCAGTAGATTGAAATTCCATCTTCTCTTATATAGCTATGTATGTTGTATTTACACTTCAGATTTGCAAAGTAATGAAAATTAAATAATAAATAAAAATAAAAAGCTCTGTTGCTTTCGGCATTCTTCGTCTTCACAAACAATTAACCCTGCCATGAATAGGTTTTAGCCATCAAAATTGTAGTGAAATTATCTTCTTTTTTCCAAACTAGTAAGAATGCGCGTGATATCGTCTTTTCTCAAAAGCTCTATATTAAGCCAACAAGATTTTTATAAATTTAGAACCTACATGCCTTTTGATTTATTTATTTATTTATTTTATTTTTTTTAAAGTACTTGGCAATACATTGGATTTAGAATTAGAAGTGGTATCTATAGATTCTTTATTTTGTTGTGATTAGGAAAGTTCGACAATAATGAGTTCTGGTCCCAGATGAAGGTTGTGACTCCTCTGTGACAATAGCCTTTACCAATCTTCTGTCCTATTATCCTTGTGTCGCCACGTGTTCATCAATAAGACGGTATTATTAAGAGAAATTATTAGATACTTCTAGAGTATCGCATGGCTTTTGTCTCCAAAATCTTTAACATAAGTGACCCACCGTATACACCCATAAGATTTATTACGTCATTAGTTGGACCACATAATTATCTAAATTCGGAAGTGATCTATCAACCACAATCATTTTAAGTTCAGAAGAAAAAAAAAAACCACAATCATTTGAGTGCGACTCACATTTCATAAATTTTAAATTTATGTCATACACTATTTTCATAACAAAAATTCACGATAAATAGCAATTTTAGAAAGCAAAATGATTAGTATAGAGATATACTTACCTAAAAAGTATGCTTTTACTTTTAAGCAGCAGTCAACAAAACAGAGAAAATATGCTCTTTAGGTATGCTCTTTCCTTATGGCAACATAGTAAATTTCAACATAGTGCAGTGAAATTTACTAGAATCCTGCAACATGGTCAGATTGCAACTTAACTTCCTCCTCTTCAGAGCTTGTGCCCTAGAATGCATTCCACCTAACATCAAGAAGTTAAGAAGAAAATAAGAACCAAATGAGTTTCGAAAGGAAGACACTCCATAATCAGGCATTGCTTCTCACGTGCCAGGAAAGAAAAGAACACATACATTGTACAAAACACTAGGATGAGAATGATGCACAAGGAATCGCCCTTGCCATAAGCTCTCCTCCTCGAGGACTACAGAGACTAGATTCAAACTATAGCAGGAAGCATTGAAGCTTGCTGCAGTATAGATGACCGACACAGGTTTGCATTGTTGAACCACTTCATGTGCTAGCTCAACTCTGCTGCTTATTTCAGGGAGCAAATATACAACAATATCATCCATGTTAGTCCCTAGGAATTCACAGCCCCGAAAAGGTGTAGACTAGATACAAACAGCTTTTGCATTATTAAGCTATGTTTGAATCTCAGATTTATGATGAGAACTGTAAGAGAAAAATGAAAGAATTTTTTCAATTTTTCTTTCCCTTAACCACAACACCCCCTCCCCTCCTTACAATTTCATTCTCAAATCCATAATCCAAACACAATCTTAAGGTAAAACAACAACTTTCAAGCATAAAACAGACCAAGCTTTTACCTTAGAACCAATATATATTAGCCTGAAAAAGTTTAGGAATTTCAGAAATTCGTAGAAATTAAAACTGCTATGGTTGAGTCGTGCAAACACATCTATACAACTGCAATAATTCAAACTTCCATAAAAAATAAAAAATAAAAAAAAGTAGTTGCCTCCATGCACTCATGTTGCATATATTTGTGCATTCCATGGGTGTCCATTTTGCATTGTTAGATATCCATTAATTACAAATGTTGCAACTAATGAGAGGGAAAACAGGGCATCAGATATGATGAAGACCCTTGTATTATCTATGGACTATAAATGATCACATGACCACATACATACCAAAGAAGAACACATAACAAGCATGGAAATGAGCACGAACACGAGACACGACATCGACATGACACAAACACCAGCTTGACAATTTTCAAAAAATTGCAAGACTTGACATGTGAGAGAAGTGCAAAATTTATGATTATATATATTTATTATATATCATATATATATTAATATTTTCATAAAAAATTAATAAAAATATACAACATAATACCAATCTATATTGTTTTTCTTTATCATTATATCTTAAATTATTTTATTCAAACTTGTAATATATTTCATGTGTTAAAACAATGAGCATGCCCCCAAGCATCTTAAGGGCATGTTTGATTGGGTGGATTGGAACATGGGATTGGGATTATTAATCCGTGGGTCCAATTATCCTATGTTTATTTTAACATTTTAGTTTAAGATTATTAATCCAATGGATAATTAATCCAACAAATTTATAGGATTATTAGTAATGGGGTAAGGGTGAGATTATTAATCCAATGGATATTAATCCAATTGGATAGTAAATACCACACTAATTTAACAGGATTATTAATACTTCATTATTAGTCTTATGAATCAAACATAACCTAAGTGTATTCAATTCTTAAAAAAAATAATAAAACATATTTGGACATGTACCCAACACATGTCAAAGTATTCGATGTGTCAAGAAATGTCCAATGACAATCAGTTTTAAAAATGTGTCAGAACTAGACACCACCTACTTAAAAATGTCTCCCAAATGTCGAATGTATGTCTGAGTCTTTAAAAAAAATTAAAAAATAAAAGACATGTTTGTACTTGTGTCCAACATGTGTCAAAAGTATCTAATAAGTGTCATTGCTCGACACAACATTGAACACAGAAAGCCCACCTTCTTGCCACCTTATAAGAGTTCGTACTTATTAGCTAAAGACCCTACTAGAGCTGACATATAAAGCTATAGCAAATTCTTCAATTTGAGTTGCGTGGTTATACCATCCTAGCTGTCAAATTGGCTAATGTACTATTTGTGACATTTTGCTTTAGAGCTAATAAGAACTTAATTGATATCAGGCATTGAAATAGGTACAAACAAACACTAGATGTATTTGCATCCCACAATATACCACTATAAGTCAACCCAACCAACATATATAGCTTACTGGAAAATTAGGCCGTGTTTGGATCTAAGATTTGGGTAGGAATTTGCGGAAGGGAAGGAAAAAGTGAAACAAATGTGAATAAATTATAAGTTAAATTTTTATTCCATTTCTTTTCTCTAGTCACCTCCGTCAAGCTCAAGTAAGGCTGGGTTATGTTGTCGCACTTGGCTGAGGCACTTTACTAGAATCATCAGGCACAGCCGGAGGTTTGCTAGATCCACTTGCAACTTCATCTGCTGCCCCTTCAGAGTTCATCTCATCCAATTTTCTTTTCTTTGATGTGGAATCCGAGTTCTCCTTTCCATTATCTCTCTCTTTCCCTTTGCCTTTCTCGCTCTCTTTCTTCCCTGATTGGGTTTCAACATTTGGAGGGAACAATGGAGGCTCACGGCCACTTAATCGACAGAATACCTTTTCGACAGTTTCATTTATTTCCTTCCCAAGCCCATTCTTGTCCAAAATCAACTCCCAAACTGATTTAGAAGCTTTCTCAAGCACTGAAGTCCTGCAAGACACCAACATGATATGAGGAAAAATCAAATCAAATCAAATTGAAGTAAAATACAGGAGATGTTGGATTAACAACAATGATAGAATGCTTTCTCAATCATGAGAACATAATTGCTATAATCTAAGAAGATTCCCCAATATGTATATGGAAACAGCTAAAACAGAATTTCAAAGGGAACTCTGGTAGAGTAAAAGTCACAGAACTGAAAAGAAGAAATTCGTGATGAGTTTTAATTACTTCTTAAATTGCTTAGCTGTTTCTTCCTTTTCAGTTCTTTTGGATAATGCACTATGCACAGTTTCCATTAAGAGGGCTACTAATAATTCTACTATTTTTTGCAGTCCTCTCTTCAACAATAAGGTTTCAAATGGAGATTGTTTTTCCACTAATTCCTCATAAATGATTAGTAGGAATAAAATACTTGATTTTTCTGCATGACTGACCCATACTTTCCCACATATCTCCAACAATCTCACTGAATAGATCTATAATAACATTATATAGAAAAACAACATGACACTATTCACCACATTTTTTTTTTTTTGGGGGGGGGGGGCAGGGATTTGTGGGGAAACCAATGCAAAAAGGACTTACAGCTGGTTTGAGCAAAAAATATTGTCATCCGTTGGCCCATTTCAAGCATCTCTTTCTTTTACCAAACATAAAATTGATCTATCATACATAAGCTACATCACTACAGAACTGCTGATGCCTGCCCTCCTGAAGGAAGGGCTGAAAGGTGAGGGTGGACATGGGTGAACTAAAAAAAATATGAAAAGATGTGTTCATTTCATGGAATACATGCAAAAAATATTCTGACAGATCTTTAGGGGAAATGTTGTTGATCAACTCCAGAACAGGTTGGCTGATCAATATTGCTGTATAACCCACTTATGAATGTTGCATGAATTGCTTTCCAACAATTCAGCATGATGCGTCAATATAAGACTGATCACCTTCCATCAGGTTATCATAAAGCACAAGCACAACTAATTTAATGACTAAACTATTTCAAGTGGTAACAGCAAGATGCTTAGAGACTTCAAATAAAGAGATAAGGAGTTCAAAGTACTCTTTTTCTTTTTTTGGGTGGGTGGGAGTGTGAAGCGGGTTGGACAGCCCCCATCCCCCACTTTCAAAAAAAAGTACAAAATAAACTTTCTCCCTTGCCGGTATGAAACAAACACTGCAAAAGCAATACCAACACTTACTCAAGTTCTTGACGAAGAGCGTCAAACAGCTCTCTTTTTGTCTGCTTTTCTGCCCCTGGAGTGTTAAGAACCTTACTCTGTTCTGCCATTTTAATAGTAGTATTCTTCAGCTCTTCCTACAATAAAAAAGAGGGAAACAAAGAAAAATAAAAGAAAAGCACAACATTAGAACACCTTCCATGAGAAGCATTTTTTGATCTCCAGAAATCACCTTAAGCAAATACAACATAATCATGTGATCCTTCTTCCCAACATGTTTTGAAATGGTTGATTGGTCCATTAGAAATCAATTCACAGTGAAAGTCACTGCAAGACTAGCAATGCATATTAGCATGGGTGAATAAAATTACTGAAGTTTACATCTTAGTCTTAAAACCTTGTCCCCTTGTCATTAATAAGCCAAGTGACTGACTGTCACCATGGATTCTACAACTAATCAACCACATTAGCACTAACATACTCAAAATCTTGATGGAGACAAAATTCCCCAAATAAGTTAGGCCCCGATTCAACTATTTGGTCCAAAAAATGAACAACTTTGAAAGTAACTTAGGCAAAGTTGGTTCAATGGATGCTCTTCAGCGACATGATTTACAAAAATTAGAATGGAAACATTGAGTAGTTCCGAAGTAGAGAAAATATTGAACAAACATAAACATACACTATTAATTTAAAAAAATCTATTTAACTAAAGAGGCTTAGGGTCTACATTTTCCCAACATTCGAATATTTGAGACCAAGTTTTTGACAATTTAGATAATATTCAGCTTGAGATGACTAATATCAAAGGCAACTTGTGAATTTAACCCCCTAATAAATTGGAACTGTAAAGCAGTGGAGACACCTTGCATGACAGGTTCAACAAAAACTACTGAAAGGCTGAAGACACATTGTTAGACTTAGGGGAATGAAATACAAAGCAATTAAATATTAGAAGATGGGTCTTGATTAAATTTTGAAATTACATTCACTAGGGTTGCAATCATGGTATCTTATTCATATCTAACAATCATCATGTTTACAAGAGCCACAGCCAACTTATATATTAAGGTTAAAATCATTTCATTAGGGTTAGGTTAGGACCATCAAAAGTAAGTAACCTAGCTTTGTTGAAATAAAATTATCAAGGTGTGAAGTGAAAGTTTTGATTCCATATTTTAGTGTCTCAATTCCTGTCTACTGGTATTGACATGTCTGCCTGGTTTTGATATAACATATAAGTTTTCGGAAATATCTTGTTCTAAATTACCTGGACTTCCAATGTTCACCATATCTTAACAAAATTTTCCCCTTTTTAGTGCATTTGATTTGTTTATTTATTTACGTATTTATATACCATATATTTAAATATTTATTTTAAAATAATCTTAACTTCTAAAATTCTTGATAACATAACAGCTAATTTTTTCAAGTTTTTTGTTGTTTATTTTTTTAGTGGTAGCAGTCTAACATTACTAGAAGTTTAGTACTGGGAAATTCTAGTGCTGGATAATTAGAGTGAAAAAACAAAAATCAAGAAGAACCACACTTCTTGATCTAGGAATTTGTGGAATCAAACCACAAAGTATATATGACTTCACTTCAGACAAGCTACATAAATAGATCAGGGCATCACAGCTGGCCACAATCAAGAGGAGTCACATTCTTAGATTTTAAAAAGGTAAACCTAGGAATCAACAACTAGGATATTGGCTCCCATAGTACAAAAAATAAAGGAGCCACGCCTCCAAGAACTTGGCATCTCAACAAAACAAGAATTTCAATTTCATTCAACCAGAACAAGTAACACTTTTTGGATAGATTAGGAGAAGATAATACATTAGTTAGCAACTAGATTAACTAACCGCCTAACTCAGTACGGAATTTCATCTCCTCCTAAGTTAACAGCCGAGGGCATTGGCCTAAAACTCTGGGACTTTGGGCCTTAATTTGCGAGCCTATGGCCTAAAATTGTCTGCCACCTTTCAAGGACTACTTGATCAAAAAGGGAACACTAGTTGCTAAGTAATCTTTTACTACCAATATGAAGAAAAAACTGTTCAAGATGATAAATACATGCCACTATACAAGGGATTCAACAAATGTTTCTTCTCAATCAAGAACTCATTCAAATCTAACACAGCCAAAACCACCATGAAGAAGGGTACCAAAGAGAAGCAACTGTCGAATTTTACTTATTTGTCCTAAAACTAGAATTGCAAAAGTCACGAGAATCTAGTATAGCATTTTTGAGACAAATTTCAAAATGTTTCATTGTGAGTTTGCATTTCAAAACTCGGGTCCACAATTAACCACTTATTAGTTGTTAAACTAACAGTAATTATTTGGTTTTAACGTAGGCTCCTATTTCTGATCAAATGCTCCAAATCGTTAATTACTCACTCAAAATAAATAAAACATATTTCTTTATTAAAATTTTGGGGTTTGAAGCCTCTGGTTACTTGAGAGGTAAAAATCAAACGAAAAGGGTTGGAGCCCTTTCACCTACAGTATGTCATCACCACCTAAATGTACAAAAAAAACATTGCCAAAAAAAAAAAAAAAGGTTTTGTTTGGAAGTAAAGGGTTGTTGTGTTCCTGGTTTGATTTCCTAGGCGTATCAACTTGTTGTCCCTAAGGTCCAATGCAATATAAATCAAGGGGAAATTAGACATCAGTTGTATATTTACGCTGTGTTTGGTTGGAAGATTTGCGGAGGGATTTGGAAAGGAAAAGGGAAAAGTTAGGTGAAATGTAAATAAAATATACCTACATTTCACACACTTTTTCCCTTTCCCTTTCCAAATCCCTCCCCAAATCCTTCAACCAAACACAGCATTATGGAAAATTTTACGATTTTAATTATCATTATTATTTATATAAAGTATACCATTTTTATTTGTAACTGAAATTTGCCGATAAATCAATAAGGTAGTCCATTAAACAATTGGTTAGGTCCAATCCAATGCAATAGATCAATGAGCATGAGAATAAATCAAAACATACATAAAATAATAATAATATTGAAAACTGAGATAATACGTACGTACATTAGCTTTGAGCTGATTGATGATCTTCAATCTCATGACATCAATGGTACCGTCATTCATCAAACACTTCAAAACATCTTCGGGAGTGATCACCGAAGAAGAATCCATTTTCTGACAATAAAAATTCCGAATCACCCTTCAACTGAAACATGTCAATTTTTATTTTATTTTTTAACATTCACAACACAATAATGAGTAAACATATATCTTGTACAATGTTAGGGTTTTGAACTAGCACCAATTTTTAGCCCTAATCAGAGACAGAAAGAACAAGAAGAATTACCGGTGATGAAGATCGTCAAATTTGGATAGATAATATAATAAGTTAACGTTGTCTCCTCTCTCAGGGCTCCTCGGCTTTAATTGATGATAGACTAATCAATAGGATTACTTCTCTCAGTACTGTCTGGTTAGGGTTTCGAGAGAGAATTGGATCGATGGTGTTTTTTTGTGGCTACTGGATCGATGGTTGAAGCGTCAACTAAAGATTGTAGCGTTTCGTTTGGGCAGAAAAATTAATAGGCACCGGCTTCCCTCCTGTCCAAGACTGGATGGTGCTGTTGGTCTATGTTAATGGTATTTATAATTTGGGAATTGTGTCATATTAATTTTTAATTTTTAATTTTTTAATTATGATATATTTAATTTTAAATTTTGAATTTTATTTTAAATAAAGATAATTGAATATACAATTATTTAATTTCAAGGCCAAAATTGTTAATTTGATAAAATATAAATTAATTTGACAAAAATAAATATCAAAAAAATATTTTAAAATTTTTTAAAAATTATTTCTACTCATCAAAAATAAAATTATGTAAAATTGATAAAAATTAATAAAAATTACATGATTTATTTTTAAAAATTAATTTTACATGATCATCATCTAAATATATAATAAAAATTAATTTGGTAAAAAAATAAATACATATCTAAAAGATTTATCAATTTTATATAATTTTATCTTTAGTAGCTAGAAATAATTTTTAAAAATTCAAAAATAATTTTTTGACATTTATTTTTGTCAAATTAATTTATATTTTATCAAATTAACGATTTTGCCCTTGAAAAATCCAATAGTATCTACAATTGTCCTTATTTGGAACAAGATTCAAAATTCATGGTCAAATATGTTACAATTGAAAAGCCAGGGACCAAAATGACACAAGTTCCAAACTATAGGGACCATTAGTGTAATTCACCCTTTAAATAATTTAAATTGTTTTAATGTGTAAAATTTATTGACAATTATATATTTGTAAAAAATTATATTTATCGAATATCGATAGTTACATAATTAAATTATTTATCATTTGGCATTTGTTAATTTGTCTTTTAAAAACTTAACCAAAAAAAAAAAAAGAAGTATTGAGTTCCATTATTTTAATTTTTAATCAATCAATATTGAATTAGATGCTACACGTGTATGTAAATCACTTCTAGTGATGTCTGACATAAAAATACAATGGATTTAACTTTAATTAACGTAATGATATTTTATCTTTTGATATGTGTTATAAAATAATAATATTAATTTTAATTTAAAATAAAATTTGAATTTAAATTATTTATTCTAATAATCTTAATTTTATCGTTCTATAAGTGTGTTACTTGAATACTTATATATAATAAATTTAATTAAATTATTTGTTTATTTTGATAATTTTAGTTATATTGTGCTATAAAAGTGTAATTACTATATAGTAAAATAAATATTCATTTTGATATTAAAATTAAAAAGAGAATTAGTAATATAAAATTAAATGAGAATTTTTTTTAAGGTTTCTTATATTAATATTTTATAAAATAAAGGACATACAATATTTTTATAATAATTGGAGTCCCTCAACATTTTCACAGAAATAATTTGACATAGAAAAATTTTGCCTTGACACAGGAAAATTTCAATTTTTACAAAGAAATTTCTCTAATTTTATAGAGAAATTTCATCGAGGGATTTTAACTAATAATATATATATATAGGATCTATCCTACGATCCAAAGTTAGAGAATGATATTTCCCTAATTTTCCCAAACTAAAGTGATTCTAATTATTTAATTTAATTTTTATTTTTATATTTATTTACAAAATAAAAATATGTAGAAATAAAACTACGCAAAATTTATTTAAAAAATTAAATATAAATATTGAGATGGAATTAAAAAGAAAATATATAAATTAATTAGGTAGAGTATTGATTTTTTTTCCTTTAATATTTTACATATATTGTATATAAGTATATAAAATTTAAATTAAATATAAATAATTTCATGTTAAATAAAAAATTAAATATAAATTAGTATTAAGACATCAATAAGATAGATAAAAAATTTAAAAAAAATATAAGAGAAAATTAATTTAATTTGTGTGATACATATAATTAAGCACATTTTGTCTTATTTATTTATTTGTATATTGAGATAAATTTTTTTCAAATATTATAATAATTAAATTAAAATATAAACTATATAAAAGAAGGGATATTTACCAATAAATCCTATCTTACAAACAGTTTTACCAATTGGTCCTAAGGTTATTTCTATTATTCTGATTAGTCCTATTAGTGGGGAAATACCTTACCAGTTGATCCTATTTCCTTTGTTTAGTAACATTGAGTGGCTAATTATACCCTTCCGTATGTGTGTCACATGACATACATCATTCCAAGGCAAAAAGCATAAAGAGCCTTAGTGTACTTTGTTGATGTGTGACACCCATTGTGTGTGTCACGTGACATATTGTGTGTGTCACGTGACACTTCAAGGCAAAAAGCATAAAGAGCCTTAGTGTACTTTGTTGATGTGTGACACCCATTGTGTGTGTCACGTGATACTCCAAGGCAAAAAGCATAAAGAGCCTTAGTGTACTTTATTGATGTGTGACACCCATTGTATGTGTCACGTGATACTCCAAGGTAAAAAGCATAAAAGAGCCTTAGTGTACTTTGTTAATGTGTGACACCCATTGTGTGTGTCACGTGACACACCCTTATAAAGAGCATGCATCTAATAACATCTAAACGAGGGCATTAAGGTCCCTCAAAATATGCAATGACTAAACGGTTCATTAGAAAAAAAATTGAGACCAATTGGTTCATAAGTTTAACATTTGGGATTTATTGACAAATCTCCCATAAAAGAAATCTGTCAACAAAAAAACTAAATAAACGATGAAAAATATATGAAAAATAAGTATTTCTCAAATAAAATCCATATAAAGTTGGTTATTATAATTAAAATTGAATTTGTATACAATTTTATACGTAAATGAAAAAGACATACTGATATGGCTTTTTTTGAAAAAAAAAAAAAAAAAAAAGGGTAGACATTTAGAATGTGCTACATAAGAAAAGGAAAAACCCTACTTTTATGCATCTATGATTAGTTTTAGAAAAGTATTTCTTAAAAAACAAAAAAATGATTTTAGAAAACTTTTGAAAATAGTTCTTACAAACAGTTTTCGTATCAATTTTATTTTTTATACTTTTTTGGAACAAAAATATAAAACAAAAATGATACCAAGCACCCAAGTGAATATATTCTCCTTTCCTTTTGTGTTTTTAAGATACCAATAAAAATTAGGATAAGGATTGAATGGTGTTGTGGGGTTCGTAAGGTCTACCATAAGTCTCATTTTGATAATCTAAACAATTCAATGTATAGAACTCATTGAGTACTTTATCTTTGCAAAAAAATCATATTGATCGGATATCGATAACCCCTTAATTAGATCATGTTTTTGTCAATGATAAATGTGATTTTTTAAAAACATTATTGAGAAAAATGTGTTATGATCAAGTGTTTTTCAATATCTGATCAGCTTGATTTTTTGAAAGAATAAAATGATCAATAAACTCTACACATTCAGCGGTTCGAATTATTAAAATGAGATCAGTCGTGGGTTCCATGAACTCAGCAACACTGTCTAATTCACTCTGCACTCTATGGACATATCTATGGATTGGGTGTGTCGTGTTGGTGTTAGAGCCACTCCAATTCTCATAAATTGTGTCTGATTAACATATTAAATTCATGATATTTGACATTTTTGTGACACTTCTCTTAAATTCTCCGAATAGGATTTATGTGATGAATCTCTTTACAATAATAATATTTTGCATTTTCAAAAAATAACTTGTGTATTATAAATATGTTTTACAACATTTATGAGATCATGTGTCCATCAATTTGAAATACATTTTGTTTCTTCAAATCACATTTGTAAAAAGATTAATGATTTTTCTAAAATCATAATTGTTTTTTGGCGATTTTTTATGCCTAGGTTTTCTTTGTTTGAGCCTTTGCAAGTTGTTATATTTTTTCTTTTCATTTGTTTGTATGTTCCCCGAAGGCTATTGTTAGTGTGTAAAAATTGTATTAAAATACGAAAGCATTTTAGGAGACATAAAAGTGTAGTGAGATTATAAATTTTTTGACATTTAGGTCTTTTTTGGCATCTTTCTATTTTAGTTAAAAAGTTACTATACTTTTATTTGGGAAGTGGGTTGGTTTTTTGGCTATTTTAGCCTAGGCTAAAAAATTTGGTTTTGAAAGGATTTTTTTGACTTTTTTTTTATAAGAGAAGAGTGTAATGATTATGGGTTAGATATAATGTTTTGTTTGTTGTGGCTAAAATAGTATATTTTGTCTTTTGTGACTAAAATAACCACAAATCCTCTTGCCAAACGGAGCCTATAAATTGTCATATCACCCTCTCTACTTTTCTACACATTTTTTATAAAAATCAAAAAATTATTAAAATAACCTATTCTTAAATGATACCTAGTGCTTCTGACAACCCATCATTAGCAAGACACTTGATGTTAATATAATATATAAACTGCATCTTTCACTCTTTAAAAAAATTCAATTATTTTACATTATTTGTGATGCAATTGTTAGATGATATTTAAATTATAAAATATATGACTTATAATTTCAATTAGTGTTACGTTATTTTTCCCCATCATTGATGTATACTTGATACATAATAAATTTATATACATATATATTTAAGATGATAATATATATATATATTTAAAACTCACTTATATTAATATGTTATATCTATGTTTGTGTTAATAATAAGATACACATGACAATATCACGTGTTATAAAATAAGAATATAAATATGATCCAATTAAAATAGAGAAAGACACCGTGTGACAAAGTGATTTTGAACCCAAGTACTTTTTTTTGCCTTTTTTAAATTGAGATTCTTTTCTTGTTGGTTGTAAAGACATCCTCTTCACTAGGCAAGAGTAATCACCAGAAAGTGGATAGAATTGTCAAAATATTAGATTCAACAGTTGAACTCACATTCTTGGTTAGTAAGGGCTATTCGGCAACTATTTCGTTTTTAATTTTTAATTTATATTTATAAAAATTTTAAAAATTATTATAAAAATTTATTTGATAATTTTTTTGATTTATAAATGATTGTCTCAGTTTATAAATTTAAGGAAAAAACGTAAACTTAAAAAATGAGTTTTTGTTGGTTTTTAAATAGAAATTTAAAATTTTGACTAAATTTTTTTTTTTAATAATTTTTTTTCAATTAAATTTTTTAAATATTTTTTTAATTAATTTTTTTTACAATTATAATGTGTATGATCTCATTGTCATAAATAATAAATAATAAATATAAATATTTTAGGTTTGAACAAACATATTTTTTAGTTTATATTTTTACGAGTTTTCAAACATTTTGTTTAAACCAAACACGTATGTAATTTATGTTTTTCTAAAAATAAACAAAAATCAATTTAAAAAATTTTGTAAATATAAACCAAAAACGTAAATATCAAACGCTATCTAAGTTTATGAAAGGGAAAGAACAGCAATAGTGACAGAAAATTTATCATCCTTTTTTTCGTCTTATTACATTTGATTGTTTTAACTTCAAATATTAATTTTGTAATTGCACAATAAAAGTTGAGATTACTAAGTTGGTGTTTGGAAAGTTACCATTTTAGTAGGCTATTTTAGGCTAAATTTTTTTTGTTTAGGAAGATAGTTGAATTTTTTTATAATTGTACGACCCTGCTACGTAGCTCGAAAATCTCTGGCCCGAATTTGGCTCGTTTTGGTGTCGATTTTTTTTTTTTTTTTTTTTTTTTTCTTTTTTCCTGTGTTTCAGAAGCAGAGAAGGAAGGAAGGAAGGAAGAGGAAGAGGAGGAGGGAGGTGGAAGGAGGACTGGAGGGGGAAAATCACAGGGGGAGGAGAAGGCGGTGGCGGGGCCGGAGGCGACGGGCGGAGTCTTGATCAGCGACGGAGGAGGAAGGCAGAGGCGAGGCGGCAGGCGAGGCTGCGGCGAGCCGAGGCGAGGCTGGCGCCAACCTCTCCTCTCTCTTTCTCCCTCTCTCCTCCTCTTCTCCTCTCTTCTCTTCGAGCCAGTTTTCGAGCCAAATGTGTCGAGCTCTCAAACATTTCTTATAATTGTATGTGATGTTTGTGAGAGAAAAAGTGAAACGATTATGAGTTGATGTGACATTTTTTCTATTTATTATTTTAGGCTATTTTGTTTTGTTTTGTTTTGTTTTGTTTTGTTTTTGTTTTTGTTTTTATTTTTGTTTGTGAATTTTAATCCAAAAAGCCAAAAAATAACCTTTGCCAAACACCAAATCAACAATAATTCATAACTGTTGAACTACCTAGGTGCTTTGGTTACATTCAAATAAAGTTTATGCAAGAAAGACACAATCTTTGTATAGGAATCAAAGTTCAACTTTCTTTTTGTTTCCTAGAAAATCATGCAGAAGACTCTCGCTGTTATTCAATTATTAAGCCTAAAAATTGTCATACATTTTGGTCACATGAAGAACAGTTCAAAGAAAAAGAAAATCTTTTTTTGACTTTCCCTTCTCCTTGCATGCTCAGCAATACTTATACAAATATACAAATCCTAATTGAGTTTCTCATAGCTTGTTATTTTAACGAGTTTCATTTCAAATACCAAGATTTGATTAATGTTTGTGACATCTACGAGTAAGAGACTAATTTGTCAGATTTGTGTATGTGTGTAACATTTTTCATATTCACAATGTTGTTTGTTTTTTATATATACTAGTTGGACCCATGCACTACGTGCGTGGGGGGCGAGCGGATCCTCTAGAGTAATCCTCTAGAGTGATCTCCTAAAGTAGATAATCGGACGGCTCAAAATAGTCCTCACCAAAACGACGTCGTTTTGGTGAGGAATTTCCAAAAAAAAAAAAAAAAAAAAATTGTTTTTCAGATTTTTCGATTTCAAACACAAGAACAACAGACTTCTGGGTTTGATTTCTGAACATCAAGCTACATGGTTTGATTTCTGAACTCAGAGATCCTGTTGTGAAAGCAATGGCAGCAGCGAAGGAGTTTGAAGATCACGACGAAAGGGAGGACGAGGAAGATACACACAGAGAGATCGAAATCAGAGGTCGAAGAGGATGAGGATGAGGATGAGGTCCCCGATCTCCGACTGCCGCAACCAGATCTGAGCTCGACTTTGGTCGTCGAAAGGCGGAAGCGGTGGTGGAATGTCTGATGTCCCGTTCCATTGCTGATGTCTAATAATATTCAGAAAAAGATGCCGACTCGAACATGGGTGGCATCAGATGTTCCTCTGTTTCCATTTGCCGACTCGATACATCAAGGTTTAACTTGAGTCCTCCAATGGTGATCACAAGCCCTAAATCGGACATCTCCTTCGCCGAAACAAAATCCCCATTCCGGATCTGAAATCGGTTTTACATTGAAGGATCGTATATAAGTTTCTATTGATTATATATCAAATTTCGGATCGTTTCTATTGATTTTCATTTTGATTATGTATATATATATGCATTTTGATTATGTATATTTCTGCTTTTGATTATGCATTTTGATTATGTAAATCCCCATTCCAGATCTGGATCTGGGTCTTGTTCAGAATGAAGGCTGATTATGCATCTTGATCAGCCATGATTTAGGCTTGTGATCAAAATGGAGGAGGAAATTTTGATGCAAAATGGAAGCAGTAACATAACCGAAGTGGAATGAATGGAAGCAAAATGGAACCAAAATTTCATGATTTCTGCAGATCTGGGACTGGTTCTAGAGAGAAGGAGGAGACTCTCTCTCTAACCCATTCTTCCTCCTTCCCGATCTGCCAAAAAAAAAAAAAAAAAAAAAAAAAAATCAAAACCAAAACGACGTCGTTTTGGATAGGGAACATCTCAACCATTGATTTCATTAATTGGACACGTGTCGCATCCTAAATTATCACTCTAGAGGATCACTCTAGAGAGTTACTCTAGAGGATCCGGACGCGCGTGGGGGTAGCATTGCTATTTTTTTTTTTAAAATTAGTTTCATATGTGAAACCATACAGATACAGTTGCATTCTTAATTATACAATTATTGATATTATTTTGCATATCAAGGTACTCAAAGTATTGAATCTGTTAATTAATCAAGTTTATTTATATAGCAACTATTAGTATTCTTATTTTATCTATTTATATATCTTCTTTTAAAAATTTAGTTTCTAAAAATATAGGTAAACGATGTCATATGACTAAAAATGTCATATTGGGACAATTTTTTTTTAAAAATATCATCTAATAATTTAACTCTTCAAAATTCAATTAGAGAATATCTTAATCTGTTCAACAGTAATAATAACAATCATTTGTACTTTGGAAAATCATAGTATATGGACCATTTTTATTTTCAATTAAAAAGCAAGTATGAAAATGAAGAAAAATCATATAACTTTCATCAAACATGAAATATGCAATCAAATATTGGATGAATGCATGTTTGAAAAAATGAAGTGAACAAAACTAATAAGAAAATATTATCATAAAGGAAAAGTGAAAAAAATATCTTAAGGAATAAAAATTTAGTGGGATCAAACTCCTAAGTAGTTTTTGGTTCAATAAAATACAATTAAAATAAAATGATCATTCTATTCTCAAGTTTCATTTACTATTTCTACTCCCTAAATAAATCTACATTTATTATAAATAAAATTATCATTTATTATTATAAATGAATGTTATTTAGTAGAAAAGCTAATGAATGAATATTTATTAAAGCACACACAAATGACTGTTATTTCATACAAAAGTTAAGGAATAAATATTTATTAAAGCGCACACAACATTAGAGGTTTTCTACAATAATTTACTTTGCCTTGTTCGGAAAGAGTAAATGTGTTCTTTGGATAATTTTATCACATAGCTAGCACACTATATCCATGATTTATCAAAAGCAAGAAGAGTTAAACACTGCAAAAACGAAAGAAAACAAAATACATTAGCTTCTCATTCAAATCAGAATACATAAAATCAAGTAGAAAGCAATTTAAAATTTTAGTAAGGCAAAGGCCTACCTGAAATTCTTTTTGTTGAGTGAGAAATGGATTTATAGCTTCCAAAAAATATTGCCTTCATTATTCTTCTATGAAACGGTTGTCTGAATAATGGTAGCATCTGATACAAACACATGTTGGCTTTTGGTTGGTTGAGCCAATAGTAGTGTCTCATGTCAACCACTTGGAGGAACTATGGGAAGACACATTAGGCATTTCCAAATAGAGCAAGCAAGAAATAGCCACGTAACTGTTACAATAAAAGGTCCATAAGAGTTCTGTTTGAGAAGTTTAATTGTGATGTAAATAGTTTATCTTGTAAGACTTGTTGAGTATATCATTAATAAAAAAAATTAAATTAATTGAGCATTCATGGTCACATGATCAGATGATATTTATTTATTTTTTAAATTAACTAATTAGTATAAATTTGATAATAGACTTTTTTTTTCACATAATTAATACTCAATTATATAATTATCAATATCCAATTAATTGAATTTTTTTAATGATTTTATTGATGAATTCTACAAGTTTTTTGACAATCACAATAAAAAACAACAACTTCTACCACATCATGGATTGTGAGCTGCAACCTCTTTTTCTAGCACATGTATATAATTATCTGAACTTTTCTTCAAATAGTGTGCAAGAAACGGTGTAATGGAGATCGAATATAATTTCTTTTATAAAGATGGTGAAAAAAATTATTTTACGGGAATAATCAATTAATCTACTAAATATTTTTGAATTTTTCCAAAAATATACATAATATTTAATTTTTCAAATAAAAAAAAAATGACACGTACCCCTTGTATTAATAAAATACTCAATAAAATTGATGGTATTGACTAAAATATGAAATAATTGGATGAGTGGTGTTACATCTCCCTAATTTTGCCCTCCTAATTCCACCCTCAATGACATGGCCCACCTCTCATGTGAAGCAATTCCACACCCTTCTCTCTCTTATATTTAGCATCTCTAATTCCACATCATTGAGAGTGAAATTTGATGAGCAAAATTGGAAGATTATTATAATTAGAAATCATCTTATACATGGTGAAGTACTCGTAAAAGCAAAAGTTAAGAAAATTAACTTCTATAAAATTAATGATAAAAAAAGAATGACCAAACCAGACAGAAAACTGAAATTGGATAGTTACTGCTATAAGAGATTCAATTATTTAGTCATTATTGAGCATAAAGGAAAAGGATAAAAAACAAGGGTCGATTGACAAAAAAAAAAAATTTACAAGATAATGATCTATCTGAACCTAAAGGATCAATTCCAACAAATATTGGATTTGACAATAAGTCTCGGAACCTAGATTTTTCTAGATAGGTGGTTGTGTAGTGGAGATTAAATTTGTATAGTGTGGGATTCATATGTAAAATAAATATGAATAACAAGATAACAATTCTAGATAATTTTTGGATTCATAATATTACTATTAACTTAAATCATAGTATGCTTATTGCTAAATATTAATTTTTTTTTTTAGGAGTTTTCTTAAGTGTGCAAGTGCACACCATGTGCCACTTACACAAAAAGTGTAAGTGTAAGGTGTAAGTATAAGTATAAGGTGTAAGTGTAAGGTGTAAGGTGTAAGGTGTAAGTGGGTTGCATATGGTGTGCAACCTCAAAAAAGGTATAAGTGTAAGGTTTAATTTTTCACAAAAGGTGTAAGTGTAAGGTATAAGGTGTAAGGTGTAAGTTGCACACCATAACTAAACCCTTTTTTTTAATGTTAAACAATGTTTGCTTAATGTTATGTTTTTGCATAATTGTTGAATATTATAAGAGTAGTTTTTGTAATGGGCATATTATTATTATTTTTCAAATTTATAATAAGTTAATTTTTTTTGATAATGTTATATGATTTTTTTTAGGAACAAATTATGTAAAAACGTAGTTCCAAATCGAACCGAACTGTGTTTAAATGATTTGGGTCAGATTGATTCAATAATTTTAATGATTTAATTTGATTACAATTTTTTTAAACCATAGACAATTAAACTAAAAAAATGGAGGGCAATTTTGGACAATTGGACATTATTTTGACATTTTGTGTTAGATTCATCATTTTGGCATTTTGTGTTAGATACAAGCAGCTTTCGTTCTTTTATAGATGTTATAGATGATAAAACAACTCATTTCACTTATGTCTTATTTGGGAAGAGAGTATTTAGCTAAAAAAAATTTAGAAGTCAAGAAAAAAAGTTTAAAAGTCAAAATCAACATGTTGACATGCATCTGCACAAAAAAAAAAAAAAAAAAAAAAAAAAAAAGAAAAAAAAAGAAACCTGCTATTAGTACATATCTTTATTCTTTGGACTTCCTAATTCTTTAAACTCCCACCAGAAATCCTAAATTTAAATAATATTTCTTTTAACACTCGACTTAATACCAAATGTACGAGCACAGAATAATTTTCTCGTATAATCCTGTTGACTAAGTTTGCACTCCTCCAAACGTCGTCGCTTTATCACCTGAAAACACAAACGTAAGCTAGTCGACGGGGGCGTGTCGGAAACTTCTCCAATGCCTAAGTCAGCAAAGTAGATAATAGACACAAAAGCTCTGTTTATTCGAGAATAAAAATTGCAATACCTGTGCATAGATCTTGCAATGAGCTTCTGTAAATTCCTCCTGACACAATCTTAGTAGGACTCCAACTCTCCTTAACAGAGTCCTCCTATGAATCAAATTCCTAAGGATAATGCCTATTCTGATAACACCCTACTCATAGCCAACCAAGTGAGATGATTCAAACCCTTTATCTCAGTTGTTAGCTCGGTCAACAGAGCCATCCCAGCTCCGATCTGTGCTTGACAAAACAAATATGGCACTTTACCGAGCTAAAGCTAGCTCGACCTTCTGCACTAGTGATACCTCGGTTTGCTACCGGACTACATCTGGATAGCGTGGTCCAGGTCCTAGCCACACACCTGGTTGGCCCAATACTTGTATGGCCCAAGACTGAGCTACACAAGCTCTTATCTCGGCCCACTTGCGTGGCCCAACAACCAAAGGAGACTATACCTAGCTGGACCTAATTTGTACACAAATTACCCTCTCAATTGCCCCTTAATTTTATCTACAAAGCATGATTAGGATTATTGTCTATCAACCGAGCTACCGCTGACTACCACTGAAATAAAAATTCTTGCTCGGTCTCGCGATCCGCTCGGCTCTAATGGGCCTTAACAAGCACCTTGCAAGTTCTCCAACTGCTTTGACATTTTGTCAATCAGGGGATACGTGGCAGGCCTCCACAGGCCCCGTACCCACAGTATAGCTGTCACACACCACCAAAATTTGAAACGCCCCCACATTTTTTCCCTAGAATGTACCGTCACTCTCATTGTTTATCCTTTCACTCTGATCTCTATACTGCCCACTGTTCATCTTCTTCCTCCGTAAGACCCTTCGATCTAAAGCCAAACTCCTTAAATTGTCTCATTATTGCATCCAATCAACATTGCAGTTTGCACTCAGGGTCTTGTGATCATTCATCGAAGCTTTCCTACTGTTCAAAACCCTGAATCAGCCTTCAAATCTGTAAGTTTCTCAAACCTTCCATTTTATTCCATGAATACTCATGATGTTCTTCATGTTTTGGGTGCTTTGATGTTGAATAGTTCTTGCCCATAGGTTAAAAATAACATAATCGTGCACTAACCCAACAAACAAGCTTAATATAAACTTGTAATGGTCTTAAATACCACTGTAAGCCCTTAAAAATCACAAATTCTGAAACGAATCCCCTCTAGCCAGAACTAGAACTATCCATAGGTAGCAAATTTGATTTGAAACAACATTGAAATCGAAATTAAAACAGTTTGTAGTCTTCATTAAATCGGGCTGCCTAATTGCCCCTTGGCCAGGACCAGAATAAATACCTTACCCCTTATCTCGGCTGAGATAAAATGCTGAAACCGTGGTAGAACAACCAAACCTGCTCAATTAACACAGGCTTTTTAGCTTGGTCAATAAGTAGACATAACCAAAATTGATTTTTACTTTGCAAACTTGACTAGGTTGTCTAGGCACACCATTTACTTTGGTACTCTGACGGTGCTACTCAATCGAGCAACCCAACGACGCTAATTAATTCAGAAAAGCAAACCCCATAACCCTTAAGTTAAAGACAATGGGCAAATACAACTTTATGGTTAGCTCGCCAGGGGCCATAGCCGATTTTAGAAGGGATGACAATATTCCTGACGACGTCCAGTTCACTTTAGCCAAGCAAGACATGATACCCTAGGGCAAGCCCAATTGTTGCCCCTTCACCGTGATATCAATAGTAGATGGTGGACTTCACTTCCTAGTCCAACCCCTTATTTGTGAATTCCTCAGGTAGACCAGACTCTGCCCAACCTAATTGTCCACCAACACGTATAGGATCATAAACAACATCGCCAAGCTCAACTACCGTCTTGGCCTCAACCTCAGTCTAGCGGAGATATTCCACCAATACTCTCTTAGTCAGAATGATGATGGTTGGGTCTATTACCTCAAAGTCAAAAGAGGCTAAGAGAAAGTTGTCAAGCGCACACCGGACAAAGATTTGCACAACGATGACTTTCTTCGGGTCTCTAGAAACTACGAGGACCAGGAGGCCAGGATACCAGGCTACAACATAAACTGGAATAAAGGCACTGCCGGTATGAATACCTCAATTTTACCCTTCTGGGCTATTTGTTCACTCACTGCCACGCTAATACTCGTCTTTTTGTAAATCTAAATGTGCTCAAAGAGAACTATCCATATGCTAACCAAGACGCGCTCTGCACCGCACTAAGATACGGCCATCGGGATTGGACCGAGTTTGTCACGACCTAAACACACCCCTATAGGTTTAGCATCGTAACTAGCCAGTAATCTTGGGATTACTAAAGGCCTCTGATCAGAATAACATAATATAAGGGACAACGAAAGCAAATATACAAAATACAATATCCGTAGAACTATGCAGACATACATGGGATATAAAAGATTTAAAACTTATATACAATGTCAAACTTCCATACGTCATGTATCACCATACAGATACAAATAGTAATATAAGGGACTTAGCCCAAAATACAGATAGACAAAACAAAACAAAAACATCTTTCACATGATTCACAAGACGTGACTTAACAAATGGGAACCTCCCCGGAAGGCACGGTGGCTGGCTGACAAAACAAAACTCTTCAGGCAGCAGGTTAGGCCTGGTTATGCTATAATATAAATAGTGAGAGGAAGCCCAGTGAATAATAACAGAATCAAGGTTTTAATGAATAATTTTCACATCAGAAACAGAGTCTTGTATATAATTAGATACCAAAGTAGAAACATATTCATATACATAATCATATTCGTATTCAAAGTTCATACATTTCACATCATAGTACTTGGTACATCCATTAGCATTAATGAATCCGATGACTTATGAAGGGACGACCGTAAAGGCATTTCGATGACCCACAAAGGAACAACCATAAGGCATTCCAATGACTCATGTGCACAGAGACGTTTCTGATGACCCATAAAGGGACAGCCATAAAGGCATTCCGATGACCCATAAAGGGACACATATCATATGGTGCAAAGGATGCCACGAATACATTTCAGAAACTTGGACATTCATTCATTCATATAAAACATAGTATTTCAGAAAATTGATCATTTTGTATCATCAAAAAGTAATTAAAGTCAAACATAACTTTACAGAGTTATTACTCACAAATGGCTCTGGTAGCAAAATAGAGAAAGCGGGCGATTTAGATAACTTGTGGCGTGTGACCTAGATAAACATAACAGACACACATATATTGAAACACATGCTCGGAATTCGTTAACTTATTTTATTTCATTCTTAGTGTGATTCTAATCCTTATCCTCATTATTATGTCGTAAATATGGCCAAGGAATGCCTAGGATGCGATGAGGATGCCAAAATGCCCTTAAAAACACTTAGAAAAATATGCTGAAAACTGGAGCCTCGCTTGAGCGCAACTTCCTTCGCTCGAGCGGTTTGTAAACTTTGCAAAAGTACTGGTTGTGTGAATTCTCCGCTTGACGGTTGCTCGAGCGTAGGACTAAGGTCTTTGCTCGAGCGCAACTCTTGTTGCTCGAGCAATTTACAAAACATGTGAAATTCTAGGAGCATGTATTTTACTCTCAAGTCAATTTTTGGTCGCTCGAGCGGAGGTGCAAAACACAAAGGGGTCGCTCGACCGCATAATCTGTCGCTCGAGCGGAGAGGCAGAATCTGGAATTTCTAGATTGCTTTTCCAAGTTCAAAACTTAAATTCAAACCTGTAAATCAAGGTCTTTTGGGCCAAAAACTTGAGGAAGCTTGAGGAAACACTTATAAACTGATAAAACAAGGTGATTTCAAAATTATTTCATAAAATCAAGGCCCAAAAGCTTGCCAATTGTGCAAAACAACACTCAATTCTTTGAAAACATATCATGCATGCAATTTCTTGTCTTTAAAGCTTTCAAAACATGATCAATGAAGGCAAAATGAGATGAAACTTGATGACTTACCAAACTTAAGGTGAACCAAGGACATGCATAAGTAAATTACTTGAAATTCAACTAAAAAATATGATGAAAGTGCATACATGCATGGTAGGACTCAATTTCACCAATTCTAGAACTTAATTCTCTTGAATACATGGCTTAAGCATCAAAATTGTACAATCTAAGGGTTGAAGTCTTACCCAGACTTTCCAAGGTGAGAGCTAGAGGCTTAATTCTTGAGTCTCTAAGTCCAATTCTTCTTCTTCCTAGCAAATCCCTTAGCTTGAGCTTAAGTCTTCTCCTTTCTCTCCCTCTCTCACGTTTGTTATGTGTGTGTGGACTCAAAGGTGTGATTAAGGAAAAAAGATGAGTCGTGGCAAAAATAAGAGCCTTATATAGGCTTGATTAGTAATGATTAATTAAAGCTAATCAAATGGACATTGATTATTCTAATTTAATCGTTCCGAAATGAATTTTAATTCAATCTACCATAATGTTCTAAAAATTACAACTAACACATAATTCAAGCCAATTTCATGATCGGATGCCGATAAGGCCTTCAATTCGCAGAATAAAACAAAAACGCAAACAAATATTCCTACAGCAAACATATATAAACACAAATAATGCAATGCACATGTAATTGCCCTGAAATTTCTTCTTAATTACATATTAAGCATACTTAATCATGGATTATCGGCTAATCACAGGTCGGGATTGTTATAGTCTTCCCCTCTTAAAGAGTTTGGTCTTTTAAACTCGAATTACCTTAGTTTTGGAAGAATATCGGGTCCAAAGGAAACAACTTAAGGTATCTCTTGGTTATGTCCTCTTCCATCTCCCATGTTGCATATGTCTCCCCATGGTTTTGCCAATCCACTTGTACTAAGTGGACTTTTTTGTTCCTCAATCTTTTGATTCGGCGGTTCACAATCTGGATTGGCTTCTCCTCATAGGTGTAGTCATCCTTCAAAAGTACATGTACTGGTTCAATAACATGTAACGGATCTCGTAGATAGTCCCGAAGCATTGAGACATGAAAACATTATGCATATGTTCCATGACTAGAGGTAAGGCTACCCGATATGTCACCGGATTGATTTTCTCAAGGATTTCATATGGCCCAACATACCTCGGTCCAATTTGCCCTTTACTCCAAACTGCATTTGCCCTTTCATAGGAGTTACTCAAATGAACACATGATTCTCGATTTCATATTCTCGATCTCTTCTTCAAACATCCGCATAACTCTTTTGGCGACTTTGTGCAGTTTTCAGTCTCAGTTTAATCAATTTCACCTTCTCAGTTGTTTTTTTGCACAAGTTCCAGTTCCAATAATGGTCTATCGCATGCTTTAGCCTAACAAATTAGAGATCGGCATTTCCTACCATACAATGCTTCATAAGGAGCCATTCCAATGCTTGACTGATAACTGTTGTTGTACATAAATTCGGCCAGAGGAAGGTAAGTCTACCAATTCCCTTGGAAATCTAAGGCACACATTCTGAGCATATCCTCTAAAGTCTGTATCGTTCTTTCTGATTGGTCGTCTATCTGTGGGTGATAAGCATTACTCAGTCTCAACTCAGTTCCCAAATCTTGTTGCAAACTTTGACAGAATCTTGAAATACACTTGGGATCTCTGTCGGATACTATGGAAACTGGAACTCTATAAAATTTCACATTCTCATTGACATACAAATTAGCCAACTTATCTGCATTATATAAAGATTTGACAAGCAAAAAGTGGGCAGATTTAGTTAAACGATCAACAATGACCCAAATAGAATCCATACCTCGGGCAGAGCGAGGCAATCCCACAATGAAGTCCATGGTGATATATGTTCAGCTTTAACTTGTTGGCAATGCAAACATCTAGCTGCAAAATCAGCAATGCTTTTCTTCATACCAAGCCACCAAAAATTTTGTTTTAAGTCCTTGTACATTTTCGTGTTTCCCATGTGCGTAGCAAATTTGGTGTTCTAAGCTTCAGTCACAACACATTTCCTCAAGTCAAAACAGTTCGGTACACAGAGCCGATTCTAAAATTTCAATACATTATTGTCAAACACAAATCCCGGCCTTGGTTTTGAGTCAATTTCATTCACAATCTTCTTTAGAAATTCATCTTGCAGTTGTTTCTCTCTAACCTCTTCAATAATTGCGGGCTGGGCAGAAATGGCAGCTAAGATCCTGCCTTGTTCACGCAACACAATTTCAATCGCATTCTTCTCCAAGTCACATAACAACTCTCTCTGACCAGTGAGCAGACATGAAAAATTTCCAATCGATTTTCTACTCAATACATCTGTAACGGTATTTGCCTTCCCTGGATGATACAGAATTTGCAAGTTATAGTCTTTTATCAATTCCAGCCATCTTCTCTGTCTCATGTTCAGTTTTTTTTTAGTAAAGAAATATTTCAAACATTTGTGGTCAGTATACATCTCACAAGTCACACTGTACAAATAATGGTGCCAAATCTTTAATGCAAAAACCACAACTACAAGTTCAAGGTCATGGGTCAGATAGTTCCTTTTATGTGGTCGGAGTTGTCACAAGGCATAAGCAATCACCTTACCATTTTGCATTAGTACACATCCCAAACCTTTATATGAAGCGTCACTGTAAATTTCAAATGCATCAGTATCATTAGGCAATGTTAGGACATGTGCGGTTACCAATCTAGTCCTCAATTCCTGGAAGGCCAATTCTCGCTGCTTAGTCTACTCAAATGGTACACTTTTTTTGCGTCAACTGTGTTAGTGGCATAGCAAGTTTTGAAAAGTCTTTCACGAATTTGCGGTAGTAACACCAAGCCCCAAAAAAACGATTTCGACATATTGGTTGGTCTTGGCCAGTCTACGATGGCTTCGACTTTCTATGGATTCACTGATAAGCTATCCTTGTTAATCACATGTCCCAGAAATGCTACGTTATCAAGCCAGAATTCACATTTGGATAATTTGGCATATAGCTTCTTCTCTCTCAAAATCTGTAAAGCAGTTTTTCAGATGATGTTCATGTTATTCTCTGCTTTTAGAATAAATCAAGATGTCGTCAATAAACACAACTATAAAGTCATCGAAAAATTGTTTGAATACCCTGTTCATTAGATCCATAAAAGTCGCAGGCGCATTAGTTATCCCAAATGGCATTACCAAAAATTCATAGTGTCCATATCTAGTTCTGAATGCAGTTTTCTCTATGTCCTCTACCTTGACCTTTAACTGGTGATACCCGAATCGAAGGTCTATTTTGGAAAACACTTGAGCTCCCTGAAGTTGGTCAAATAGATCATCTATTCAGGGTAGTGGGTATTTGTTCTTCATGGTTACTTTATTTAATTCACGATAGTCTATACATAACCTCAAAGATACATCTTTCTTTTTAACAAACAAAACTAGAGCACCCCAAGGTGAAGTGCTTAGACGGATAAACTTCTTGTCTAACAGTTCCTGAAGTTGAGTTTTCAATTCTTTCAGTTCAGAAGTCGACATTCTATATAGGGTTTTAGAAATTGGTTGTGTCCCGGGTACAACATCAATAGTAAACTCAATTTCCTTGTCAATGTCTTCGGGTAACTCATTTAGAAATACATCAGGAAATTCATTTACTATAGAGATGTTCTTAATGGTAGAACCCTCAAAAATCATAGTCAAAACGCAACATAAGTAACCCCGGCATCCTTTCTTAACAACTTTCTAGCTTTCACAAAAGAAATCAAATACGGTGGATGAATTACCCCATTCCCAACAAATACAAATTCAGGCATACCAGGTGGTTGAAATACAACAGTTTTATTCACACAATCAATAGTTGCATAATACTTCGTTTACCAATCCATACCCAATATGCAGTCAAAATGATCAATTTCTAAAGACAGCAAATCAACACACAATGTCATATCACCAATCATAACATCACATACCGGATAAACATAAGCACATATCATAGAACCTCCAGATGGTGTAGACACAGATAGTAAACAATTCATAGGTTCCAAAGGTCTAATTAATTTTCGAGAAAAAGCATGCGAGACAAACGAGTGCGTGGAACCAGAATCTATCAACACATAGGCATTCTGAACACATATAGAGATTATAAATGGCACAACTGATTATGTGTTCTATACATCCCTAGGTGCAAACACTTTCTCTTGTCTTAACGTTTCATTCCTGGTGTTACCTCTACCATTAGTCTTAGCATTTGACCTTGTTATGGAAGTAGATCCGACTGAACTTGCTACGGGGCAATTGGCATTCTCAAACTGGACTAGACAATCTCTCATCATGTGGCCGGTTTTACCACATCTGAAATAGGCACCCATTGCTCGATAACAGACTCCCTTATGTTTCCTTCCACAATCCGGACAAACTGGTATAGACCCACTACTCTAACTAGAGCTACCAGAGAACCCCGTGATTTGTTTCTTGCTTCCAAAGGAGTTGCCCCTTCTAAACCTATTCCCCAACCTCTTACCTCTCCATTCTGTTGTTATTGGGACTTTGATTTGCTTTATAGCTATCAAGGTAGCTTCCGCCATCAATGCTCTGTTTAATGCTTCCACATAGGTAGGCAGCTTCAAGATGCCAACCCGATCAAACACTTCCAAAGTTAAGCCTCCTTCAAAGTTTCGTGCCTTTTTATAGTCGGTATCCACCATTTGTGGAGCAAACTGGGCCTACTCGGTGAACTTAGCTTCATATTCAGCGATTGACATATTACCTTGCTTGAATTCTTAAAATTCAAAAACTTTTCGGTTGCGAAAACATTGAGAAAAATACTTATCATAGAAGATTTCCTTAAATTGAGCCTATGTCATGTTCCCATTATCGTTTTAGATTAGTAACCACCACCTTCGAGCTTCATCCTTCAAAGTGTAGATGGCCAATAGCACTTTTTGAGTCTCAGAGCAGGGAAATACTTCAAATAGTTTTTCCATTTCTAGTAACCATGTCTCTGCCTTTAGTGGTTCAATACCACCTAAGAAAGTTGGTAGTTTCATCTTCATAAACTTTTGTGTTAGGTTGATTATATCACTGTTATCCGGCTCATTTTGTATTAACGGAGACGGAAGGGGGCATGGGTTGTTTCCTCAGAGATTTCGTTAAGGCTGCAAGCATTTGTTCCATGCGACTCACGCGAGCCTCAAAGGATTCAGCCGTACTATCACTTCTTGTATTTTCCATTGCTATAGGTAAACAGGACAATAACAAACATAGGCAAATAGTTCTTCTCATAATATTAGGCACATTCATTCCTAGTTCATTCATTTCAATTTCGTAAGTTCATATTCAGTTTCGGTTTTCATATGTACAAAATTAATACACACACTCAAATATGCAGATGGAATGCCCCTAGCTCTTTTCTAGAACATCCTAATAGCTCTTATGGACTCATGTGTGCGGTAAAACATGTGCTCTGATACCATTCTGTCACGACCCAAACCCGTTCCTATAGGTTTAGCGTCGTAACTGGACAATAATCCTGGGATTATCAAAGGCCTCTGATCAGAATAACAAAATGTAAGGGGCTACGGAAGCAAATATACAAAATACAATGTATATAGAGCTGTGCAGACATATATGTGATAGAAAAGATTTAAAACTTATATACAATGTCAAACTTTTATACGTCATGTATTACCATACAAATACAGATAGTGACATAAGGGACTTAGCCCAAAGTACAGATAGACAAAACAAAACAAAAACATCCTTCACATGATTCACACGACGTGATTTAACAAACGGGGAACCTCCCTGGGAGGCACGGTGGTTGGCTAACAAAACAAAACTCTCCAGGTAGCAGCTTAGGCCTGGTCACGCACCTGCTCACCTACATACATAATATAAATAGTGATCGAAAGCCTAGTGAATAATAACAGAGTAAAGGTTTTAATGAATGATGTCCACATCAGAAACAAAGTCTTGTATGTAATCAAATGCCAAAGTAGAAATAGATTCATATACATAATCATATTCATATTCAAAGTTCATACATTTCACATCATAGTATGTGGTACATCCATTAGCGTTAACAAATCCAATGACCTATGAAGGGACGGCCGTGAAAGCATTCTAATGACCCACAAAGGACAGCTATAAGGCATTCCAATGACTGAAGTGCACAAAGACATTTCCAATGACCCATAAAGGGACAGCCATAAAGGCATTCCGATGACCCATAATGGGATGCATATCATATGGTGCTAAGGATGCCACAAATACATTTTAGAAACTTGGACATTCATTCATTCAAATAAAACATAGCATTTCAGAAAACTAATCATTTCGTATCATCAGAAAGTAATTCAAGTCAAACATAACTTTACAGAGTTATTACTCACAGATGACTCTGGTAGCAAAATAGAGAAAGCGGGCAATTTAGATAACTTGTGGCGCGTGACCTAGATAAACATAACAGACACACACATATTGAAACACACTGTAGACACCCCATTTTTGACGGCCCTTACGACTTGGACATCATCGTATGCACACCCGATGATGAGTCTATATTCTTGTCAAGTGCTCAAAGTCCTCAGCGGAATGCCACAACTTTGAGCCTTTCAAACCCTACACCCCTATGGCCTCATTCTTGGACTAGGCCTTGGTTCTTCAAGCCTACAACCCTTGGTGGCCTACCGACCACCTTTTTGGGCTGCTGGCCATCACTCTTAGTTGCCAGCCACTAGCGTCTTTTGCAAATATTTTGTGACAACTATGCCAGCTGTTTGCATAGATGCTTGCATCTATTCACACGTGTAGGGCTGGATGTTCTTGAGGAGAATTCATGTTTTCTATATATAGAGGGCCTTATTCTTATGTTTTAAGGTTAGAAAAATTCTAAAGCAAACTTTTTCCTCTGTCTCTACAATTCTCTTTCTCTCTTCCAAATTTCTACACTTTGGCCTACATATCCTTAACCTTTGCTTATACACTCTTAACCAAACCTTCTCATCTTTGAGCTGAGGTACTTTTGAGCTTGGTTTGAGCTCTTGAAGAGTGTGTTGTCTTGATTTGTTCCCTAGAATTGGTCTTTTCTTCAAGAGGTATAAGGCTTTGTTTGTTGGTTTATTTTATTTGCTATTATTCTTGCAATTTTCCAACTGTTTTTGGACTATAAAAACCCTATATTTTTGGGCTGAAACTTGGGTTCTAAGTAGGAATGGCAATAGGGTAGGGCGGGGTCGGGGATCACCCTCCCCGTCCCCTGATCCCCAATGGTGGAAATCCCCCCGTTCCCGGCCCCAATCCCCGATAGGGAACCTATATCCGCCCCCGTCCCTGCCCCCTAACGAGGATAAGGTTTCCACGATCCCAAAAAATCCCCGGAAAAAAAAAAAAATAGATACAACAGATTTGTTCATCATCAACAACAACAACGTAGAGAGAGATATGTTCATCATTATCATACAGATTTGTTCACCATTAACAGATCTGATGAGCTCATAGGTAAATAAATAAATAAATAATTCAAATCTAACAGATCTGTTCATCACCATTAACAGATCTAATGAGCTCAAATGTAAAAAAAAATAAAAAAATAATTAAAATTCAAATCTAATAGATCTGTTCATCATCATCATCATCATCAACAACAACATAGAGAGAGAGAGAGATCTGATGCTCAAATCTAATATATATGTATTATATAACAAATCGAGAGAGAGAGAGAGAGAGAGAGAGAGAGTACTCAAATCTAATATATATATATAAATACAGCCGGATGGTGTCATTGCAGGACTGCCGTAAACAGTGGTAATGGTGGCGGTGATTCGGCAAGCTTGGCCTCACTGCCGTTGGAGAAGAAAAAGAGACGGTGGAGTTGTGGTGGCTTTGTTCATGTGGACCAATTGTAATCACAACCAACAAAACAAATTATCACTCTGTTTAACAAAGAGTCCAAACATAAAGTGGCAGACCAGTAATTGTCCCCCAATGTGTCCTACTTATAAATGCTGGGCCTATGATTCACGATGATTTCCAAGCTTTAACAAAACCAGAAAAAATTTCACCAAAAATCAAGCTAAGCTGGGTCATAATAAAAAGGGGGGAAAGTGAACTCAGATCTCGGCGGTGATGGGAGGAGGGAGATCGGCGGAGGGTTTGAGAGAGAGAAAGAGAAAGAGAAAGATGAGAGGCAGTGATGAGTGTGTGAGGTGCACAGTGCTGTGTGAGTGAATGTGTTGGTTTATATATATATATATAAAGAGGGGTAAAATGGTGATTTTACTTCAGGGAAATTTGGGGCCGGGGACGGGGACGAGCCGGGGCTTGAACACTAATCATCGTCCTCGGCCCGAAACTGATCAGGGATTTAATTTTTAATACCATCACCGTCCCCACAGGGGTATTTTTCAAGAAAAAAACCATTCTAATCGAGGTCGGGGGATCGGGTCCCGGTCGGGCCAGGTTCAAATTGCCATCCCTAATTCTAAGGCTATTAAGGTTGAAGGGTGGTTCACTCTTCTTTGCACCTTATTTTGGAGGCCTTTACTCTTGTGTTTCCCATCCTTTTACTATTTATTTTTGAGATTTTAAACACTGTTTTCAGAGTTATTTCAGTAGCCAAAATCATGTTTTGAAGTCCAAATTTAAAAGGGTTAGCCTCCCCTCCTTGTGTCTTGCTTATTAGCCTAGTTTGTGCTATGTTTTAGCATATTAATTTAGCTGTTGTTGTCTTAAATCCAACATGTTTTATGACTTATTTTAGACTATTTTAGTATTATTTTTGGTTGTTAGTTGCAGTTAAGTTTTGTTTTGCATGCTTGTAGTGTAATTGTCCTTATGAGTTTGGTGTTCTAAGCCTTAGACACCATCTTATTTGAGTTGATTGTATTTATTTATGGCTTTCTATACTTGTGATCACTTTTAATCACCTCAGCAACCTCCCTCCTTTCTTGGCTTTTGTTTTTCTTTGAAAGTAGTTCAAACAAGTTGTTTGTTTAAGCATGAGATTGAGATGTCATGCTTAATGGTTTAATCCCTCAGGGGGTTCATTACCAACAGTATGATGTCTCTTTCATGCCTAAGGCAACACTTGGTTTGAGCCTTCTTTCCATTCAAAGGACTTAAGCTCACCATTGGACCCAATGAATTAAAGAATTGATGGTAATATAAAATAGAGTAATAAAATTGAGGCTAAAATGGTGCAAGCTAATAAAAAGTATTGTGTTCAATTGGATGTCAATTGAACACATGGAAGCTTAAGGCATTTCATACTCATTAGTGATAAAATGATTCAAGTTTTCAAGGACATCACTTCCCTTGATCAATCCATGAAAGAGAGGAAGTTTGTGTCTTGTTTTGTTGCATTTATTGAACTTACACACTTTGGTTCATGAGCCATCATGCAATGAAATTGGTTGAGTTGATAGTTTGTGGACCGAGTTCACTACTCCTTTGATTTGTTCATAAAAAGGAAGGGTGAGTTGTACAGACAACCCTTGAGAATACCCTGTGCATGCTCTGTTTGTTCTATGTTACAGCAAGATGAATTGGGCAGTAATGGCCGGCAGACCATTTTCCATGGCTGGCAGGCCATCTTTGATGGCCAGCCCTCACTCCTGGCCAGCTATCCACTGATGCAAAATTCAGCAGTGTGTTCTTTGAGCGGAGTAGAGCTATTCTGGAAGTGAACAAAGGTGTTAGTGTTCTATTGTGCAACAAAGACCTTTTGGAAGTAAAACAGTGGCCTTTTCAGGTGGAAACCGAGCACGTGCATGAGAATTCCTCAAATACCAAGCATGTTTAGTTTAAATATTTAATTTTGATATATGTTGTAATTAATTAGTTAGTTAACTAGTTATTTGATTTCGTCTTGTAATCATTTTGTAAGTTAGAATACTTAATTCATTTGTTGTAATAATTAGTTAAGTAGTTTAGCTAATTTCATTTGTTTTGTAATAATTAGCTTAGTTTTAATTAGTTAGTTAATTAGCTTAGTTCATTTGGACTCTCCTTCGTGAGAGTGCAATGTAATAATGTGTATGTCTTCCAACCCCACATCTTTCTCTCTTTTATGTACTAGCTTATGATGGTTAGTTTAGGGACATCATGTTTTGTTTAGCATATTTCATGTTTGCATTCACTTATATTGCATGCACCGAGGCTCGATTCATCATTCTAACTACATTGTTAGTTTAAATACTTCTTTGAACACATACTTAGACCACATGCTATTAAATTGTTTCATATGCCACATTAAGTAGCCGAGCCTATTTAGATTGCATATCGTATCTGTTGCATTAGTCATATCGCATAGTTAGGATCATGCATTGTTCTAACTCTTTCATCTTTTTTGGCTTGGAGTACTAGGTGAGCCTTTACTCGGTTTAGCATATCGCATGCGTGTGATTGTTACCATGTCAAAGCATGCTTACTATGAGGCTAATTGCTTAAGTGCAATAATTATTTGAATGCCTATGGATGAAGGCTAATTGCTTGAATTGGAATAATTTGAGTAAATGTTTATATGCAATCGCTTTTTCAAGTGGTACATATTCAAAACAATTTTCAACACAAGTATGGATCAAATGTTCCAATTCTTGTAATTTAGTCTATACTTGTGTGTGGGCGCATCATATAGTAATGCTAGCCTAATAAATTGGAACAAGAGCATATAATGTACATAAGATTCATATCATGATTAGTGGAGGCCGATTTTTGATCGGGTGAGTGGAGGTGCTCAATTCATTCATGACCTTCCCCTTTTGTACCTAAGTTCCCGAGCCAAGATAATCTTGGTGATGACGGACACGTGGCCTTTGGCATGAGTCGTGGGTTTTCTAAATTTCCTAAAAAATATTTAGGTGGCGACTCTGTATCTGGCAAAGCAGTCTACTTTTGGCATTTTTTATTCAAAATCGATTTTCCAAAAGAGTTACCGGATTGGGATTCTTTGGTGTTTATCTATTTCACATTGCACTTGTGGAATCAAATTCAGAACCACGGGAATCCGATACTGTAGAGCTTATTTTGACTTCCGAAAGGGGGCGCGAAAAAGTCGAGCTACACACATGCTCAGAATTCGTTAACTTATTCTATTTCGTTCTTAGTGTGATTGTAATCCTTATCCTCATTATTATGTCTTAAATATGGCCTAGAAATTCCTAGGATGCGATGAGGATGCCAAAATGCCCTTGAAAATACTTAGGCAAATATACTGAAAACAGGGGCCTCACTTGAGTGCAACTTCTTTCGCTCGAGCGGTCTGTAAACTGTGCAAAAGTACTGGTTGTGATGATTCTCTGCTCGGTGGTCGCTCGAGCGTTCTGCAAAAGATGTGAACTTCTGGGAGAATGTATTTTATGCTCGAGCCAACTTTTGATCGCTCGAGTAGAGGTGCAAAACACCGAGGGGTTGCTCGAGTGTAGAATCTCTTGCTCGAGCGGAGAGGTAGAATCTGGAATTTCCATATTGCATTTCCAAGTTCAAAACTTAAATTCGAAGCTCTTCCTAGATACATATCAAAAGCCATAGAGATTGTTCCAAACAAGGACAGGATGGTTGCCCGAATGTAGAATTACGTGAAATCGCTTTGTTTGAATAGTGAACCCTAGTTCCTAACGAAACTAGGACAGGGTAACCTTACTCCCTTATAGGGGTGTTTTGGCTCTTACTTAACTGGTATGTGCTTTATAGTGAAACTATACAGGAATGTGCGTATCAATTACAAGTTGGCTATCCATTTTTTGGGGGCGAAATTGATTGAGTGCGATTTACAGTTTGATTACATCTTTATGTTGTTAACAACTAATTTAGTCTTGTCGGTTTCGATTCGCTTTCTTTTGCTTTATTTCTTTTTGCTAGGTAGTAGTATAACACCATAGCTTTAGACAGTTTGGATATCCCCCAAGCGCTTTGGACTCATATTAGAAGGCTTTGCAAAGTCAGAGATCTTGTTAAGGGACAGCTCGTGTTTACTTTGCTCCCATTGGTTACTAGACGAAGGAGAGTCAGGCAGAGTTCACCAATCCAGTTTCTACAACAATCACCCCTCACTTCACCAGTATCCGGTCAGGCTCAGTCTTCTACATCTAGTCTAGTATGAGATCACTCGCCTATTCTGATGGCACAGTATCCCCCAGTCAGTATGGAGGACTTGATTCACCATCTCCAGCAAACAGTTGAAATCCTACAATAAGACAATACTTGACAGGCCGAGGTCATAGCCCGTCAGGCTGAGGTAATAAACAGGCTACAACAACAACAACCACAGCCGGCAGCAGCTTCTGCATCTCATGCACCTCTTACGGGTATCCCAGCACCCGGAGCCACTACCCATGCTGAAAATCAAAGCAATCCAAATCATGGCAATTCGGCAGAGCTGATCCCACCATAAGCCTCCAAAGCACTTGTGTATCAAATTGAAGCTCCATTTAAGTTTGAGGTTGACCCAACTGTGCTTAAAGTCAACAAGTCGGAGAAGCTATTCAAGAGAGCACAGGGTGTTAACTCTATTCCCAACATAGAAGACGGGTATACCGACTCTGCAGTGACATTACCAACTCGATTCAAAATGCCGCACATTGATAGATTTGACGGCTCTGGAGACCCCATGGTTCATCTTCGGCTGTTTTCTGACATTTTGCAGCCGATGGGCTTGACCAGGTTGTAGAAGCTCTCACTCTTTGGCCAGACCATGTCGGGAATAATAGCTATATGGTATGCGAAGCTGGAGGATTCTGTGAAGCAGAGTTAGGAGGAAATGGCCGAGCCCTTCATTGCACAATACTCATACAACACACAAATCGAGGTCACAACTCGTGATCTTGAGGCAACACGCTAGGAGCCAAATGAGGGCTTCTCAGAATTCGTGATGAGGTGAAGGGCCAAAGCTTCAATGATGACCACACGGCCTTCCGAGAAAGATCAGAGAAGAATGGTAGTATGCAATCTGCATGGGAAGTTATTATAAAAAATGATCGTCCTACCTCTGTTCACGTTCACCGAGCTCTATGAGATGGGGGTTCAGATTGAAGACGCCATAAAACAAGGGCTGATTACTGATGAGAAAGAGCAGGCTAAAAGGCCTTTTATGTGCAGTTCCAATGCAACCACCAGTGGTAGCACAGCTGCGCGGTCGTTGGATGTCAGCGTTGTCACCACCACAACCAAGACCACCAATCCCTTTGCCAATACAACTCCACAAACTTCAGCCAACCCTGCCCGATTCTAAAGGACCTTTACCCAACTCTACATGCCTTTATCTCAAGCTATGAAGGTGTTGATCAAAAAAAGGCACCTCAAACCATTAGAGCCTCACTCGTTACTTGATCCTCTTCTACCAAAACACAACCCAGCCAAGTACTATGTGTTTCACCAGCAGCATGGTCACAACACTGACCAATGCTTCATATTGCATCATGAGATTCAAGACCTCATTGACAATAAGGTGATTGCACTACCCCAAAAAGCAAATGTAACTACCAACCCTCTCCCAGCCCACAATCGAGTCTCCCCACCTCACAATCTAAACCTAATCCATACACTGGCCATCCCCTACGATCCCAGCATATATATTACCCCTTTCCACCTACCCAGACCGACGGTGTTCATTCTTGAAAGCACAGATTTGTGCATGATGGACACGTCCACACTTCAACCTAAACCTATGGTGGTGACAGTGGCAGAAGAAGGAAGGCTAGCCTTAGAAGAGAGTACGAGTCCGTTGCTTGAGTGCTCTGAGGACTTGTCTAAGGGGGTGTACGATCCAAGCTACTACATTGTACCGATTGATCAAGTCAAGCCATAAGTGGTATTGCCAACTATAGTGAAGGTCAATGTGGTTAGGGAGAATGGCCCGAGTCAAGGGTTAGATGATTTGGTGGAACTTGAGGAGGACTTAGACAACCAGCAATTCTTTAACGAACAAGATCAAAGGGATGTGCAGATTGACTGGTTCGATTTGAATGGATCAACGGATAGCTCTAGGTGGTTGAGTGATGAACCTGACAACAAGGAAGGAACTAAAACAAAATCGAAGGAAAAGAAAGCAAGAATTGCTATAGTGGCCGGAACGGCCGATGAAAAAGGGAAAATGCCAGAGAACACCGACGTAGACAATTCAACTCAGGAACTGGGCACTGTGAGTACTGTGGATACAGAACAGCAGTTTGCACAAGAGAGGGTTGAAAACAAGCAGAGAGCAGTACTAGCCCAACACCTTGTGGGGGGATACTTGTGATGTGAGAGTGATCTGAATGGAGCCGGACAACTGTTTGTCAGTTGTCGGAGGCATATGATGGGAGGATAATGATCTACTTCTGGCTCACATTGACGAAGACTAGGGTGAGTGCCTTCTAGATAACACGTGGTACGCTGAAGAGATTGATTACATGACAAGAAGTGGGCGGTATTTCAAGCCACCGCACTTAGACCAAGCTGAGGCCTCTGGAAAAGATAAAGGTTAAGAAACAGAAAGAGAAGCAGTTGGAAGAAGTGGCAGTGTTGAAGCAACTGAAGAAAATCCAAGCTGACATATCAATTTGGGGTCTTCTTATGGCCTCCCAGGTACATCGACAGGTTGCACTGTCAGTAATGGACAAAGCTAAATTTTCTATTGACACTACTCATGAATAGCTTGTGGGATTGGTCTTTCCAGGTGGTGCCGGGCCAACTCTAACCTTTTCTGACAAAGAACTGCCGCTGGAAGGCTCAGCTCACAACAAACTCCTGTACATATTAGTTGAGTGCAAGGAAAAATGGGTGCCAGTGATGTTGATAGACATCGATTCAGCTATTAATGTATGTCCTTCTTGCACAGCTTATCCAATCAACCTTAGACTAATAGACTTTGTGCCCACGGCCTAAGTAATTCGGGCATATGATAATACAAGCAGAAAGGTTGTGGACACGATGCAAATTAGAGTCCAGGTAGGCCCAGCTCAGCAGGATGTCGAGTTCCATATCCAGGATGTCCCGGCCACCTTCAACTTATTGCTAGAGAGGCCCTGGTTGCATCATATAAAAGTAGTCTCCTCTATCTTCCACCAAAGGTTGAAGTACCCTCACGGGAAAGGGCTGGTGATTGTTTTCAGGAATTCATTTATCTATCCCCCACCAGAGGTAACTACACTAATGTTGGAGATCGTTCATGGTGAGGAGGATGTATTCTTCTCAGGGTTTACGCTGGCTGAGGCCCGGATAATGCAGACCATCTTGGCAATAGATGTGGGCATGTATGTCAATGCCCAGTCTGTTTATTTCATGAATAAACTGCAACATGTGCCAGGAATAGGGCTTGGAAGAAGTGGTCAGAAAGGTATCACAGCATTGGCCGATGTACCGCGTAATCCGCATGCCTTTGGTTTGGGATATATACCCACCAAAGAAGACTGGATCAGGAAAAAGGAAAAGATGACAGGCAGAGTTAGGGCCAAGCAGGCTGAGAAACACTATGAGCTCACTCACAGGCCAATCTAGGGAATGCTGAATGGCCGCTTCGTTCGAGAGGGTGAAGACTTCCCCTTTTGTGGCTTTTTTGAGCCCTGGATGAATTCTGCGAAGGAGGGTGTTCTTGGATTCAAAATCTTCTTAGACCTGCAGCTGCAAGATAGTGATGCCGAGGAAAAGGCTGAGTCAAGTGCTGAAGCTGAACAGAGTATAGAAAGTGACTCGGACAACAGCGAGCTTGGAGTAAGGGCAGCACTGGTGTGTCTCCTTACAGATCCTCCGGCTGACTCAAAGAACTTGGGGGATAACCTTACCATCTCCATGATTGGGGACCAACCGGGTGTGAACCCATCCAGCAGCATTTTGGATGCATCTGAAGCACCATCTCTTATCTGGCAGCTGGAGAAGGGCTACCTATCTAGTTCTGAGTCGGGTGATGAGCTAGAATCTGATTCCATAGAGTCTGTGGAGTCGAAATCAGATTTCGGTTATTCTGAGTCTAAGTCTAGTATTCTTGGGGGTGATAACCCGGATGCCAAGGTCTTGTCTAGGTCCTCTTTTTCTTTTTCTTTTGAGTCGGTTGTAACTGAAGAACTGGACCTTATGAATGAGAACGCTATCGATTCTGAGTATTTCTCTGTGCTGCTTGTTTATTGTATTGATTAGAATTTTAATGAAAACGAAGAGGAAGGAATTCCTCTGGTTTTGAAAAACTTGATTAATCGAGAGGAGAAGAGGTTTGCAAAACCCTTTGCTAATGAAATCATTGCTATTAATGTGGGTACTGAGAAGGATCCGTGTCTGGTTCAGATCGGGTCCACGTTGTCTTCGGAGGAGTGTGAGCGATTAGTCGCTTTATTATAAGATTTCAAAGATGTTTTTACGTAATCCTACGAAGACATGCCTGGAATCGATCTTGAGATTATCTGACATCGGATCCTCTTGACCCCGAGGCTGACTGTCAGCGAAATGTGAAGAATCTGCCCGAATTGGGCGTTGAAAATCGAGGAGGAGGTCACCAAGCAGATCAAGGCAGGTTTCGTGTTAGTATCTGAATATCCGACTTGGTTAGCCAACATCGTCCCAGTGCCAAAAAAAATATGATAGAATCCGGGTGTGTGTGGACTTTCGGGATTTGAACAGAGCCAGTGCGAAGGACGACTTTCCTCTACCATACATTGATGAATTAGTGGACTTCATTACGGGTGATGCATCGCTATCCTTTATGGACGGGTTTTCTGGGTATAACTAGATTCTGATGGCACCCGAGGACAGAGAGAAAACTGCATTTACTATGCTGTGGGGTACCTACTGCTATCGGGTTATGTTATTTGGCCTGAAGAATGTAGGGGTTACCTATCAAAAAGCTACAACCACCATTCTGCACGACATGATCCACAAAGAGGTCGAGGTGTATGTGGACGACATGATTGTCAAGTCTAAAGAAAGCGAGGGCCACTACACCACCTTGAATACAAACTGAGATTGAACCCGTAGAAATGTACTTTCGGCGTAACAGCAAGAAAAATGCTAGGCTTCTTGATCACACAGAGGGGCATCGAGGTAGATCCTTCTAAAATCAAGGCCATCCTAGAAATGCCACCACCAAGGACTGAAAAGGAAGTGCGAGACTTTCTGGGTAAAGTGCAATTCATAAGATGGTTTATTTCCAAATTAACCTTGACTTGTGAACCAGTATTTAGTCTCATAAAGAAAGGAAAGAAATTCTGATAGGATGATTGATGTCAATTCGCCTTTGAGCAGATTAAGCAGTACCTCCAGAATCCACCTATGTTATTGCCGCCAGAGCCGGAGAAGCTTTCGATTCTGTACCTGTTAGTGACAGACATGACTTTGGGATGCATGCTTGCTCAGGAATTTAAGGATAGGGTGGAGAAAACCATCTACTACTTGAGCAAGAAAATGCTAGATTATGAGACCCGCTACACTCCGTTGAAGAAAGCTTGCCTAGCCTTGGTATGGGCTACCAGGAAGTTGAGGCAATACTTGTTAGCTCACTCTATAATCCTGGTTTCGACATTAGATCCCATCAAATATCTCTTTGAGAAACTAGCACTTACGGGTAGGATAGTCCGTTGGTTGTTTCTCCTCTCCGAATTTGATCTCAAGTATATTACTCGCAAGTCAGTCAAGGGGAGAGCTGTAGTGGAGTTCCTGGTAGATCACCCAATAGAAGGGGATGAGGCGGTGGAATACTTGTTCCTAGATGAAGCCATTTTGCAAGTTGAGGAAGAGACTTGGACGATGTACTTTAACGGAGCGTTCGATCAATACGGTTATAGGAGAGGTGTGTTGCTGATACCACCCAACGACTCCCATATACCTTTAGCCTTCAAACTCCGATTCAAGGTGTCTAATAACGAAGCAGAATATGAAGCGCGTATCGCTAGTTTAGAAGCCGCCCTAGAACTAGGGGCAAAAAGATTGGATGTTATCAGGGACTCGAACTTAGTTATTTCTCAAGCAAATAGAGACTGGAAAGTCAAAGACGAAAAGATGAAGGTCTATCACTAGACCCGGGATGTTTTGATTCCTAGGTAGGTTTGCTGATGCTTTAGCAACTTTATCTTTTATGGTAGACATCCCACTTGGAGTCTGGATGCGTCCGATTTTCATTGAGCAAAGATACATGCCGACCTATGAAACTATCGCCGCAATAGATGAAGCACAAGACAAAAACCCTTGGCACTACGATATTTGGAACTTCTTGGAAAATGAGATTTATCCACCAGGGGCAAATGCCAAGGACAAAAGGGGAATACGGCGAATGGTCGTCCAATTTATCATCTGCAAAGGTAAACTATACAAAAGAGGTCATCTGGGAATGCACAAATTGTGTGTTGAAGAAGAGGAATCAAAGCGCCTGATGGAGGGCATCCATGGAGGAGAGTGCGGAAGTGCACATAAACGGAGTGATGTTACCCTGAAAGATTCTTAGGCAAGGTTAACACTGGTCCATTATAGAGAAGGATTGTATTGGTTTTGTTCGACGATGTCACAAATGCCAAATTCATGCTAATCACATGAACATCCCGGCGTCAAAACTGTACAACATGACTTCGACATGGCCTTTCTCAGTCTGGGGAATCGATGTTATTGCCGCAGTCACGCCAAAAGGGTCAAATGGGCATGAATACATCTTGGTGGCAATTGATTACTTTACGAAGTGGGTGGAAGCTCAGTCCTATGTAGTGTTGAAAGCATCACATGTGGTTGAGTTCATCAGAAACAATATCATTTACCGATATGGAGTCCCAAATGAGGTCATATCAGATAATGGCTGACACTTCAAGAAAGAGGTGATAGACTTATTGGAGAAATATAATGTGGCTTTTCATAAGTCATCTACATACTGGTCGCAAACCAACAAAGCCATTGAAGCTGCCAACAAGAACATCAAGAATATCTTGCAGAAGATGGTTGAGACCTATAGAGACTAGCTTGATAAATTGTCATTTACACTTTGGGGCTATAGAACTTTAATTCGGACGTCTACAGGGGCAACTCCTTATTCTCTTGTCTACGGGATAGAAGTTGTTCTGTCGATTGAAATAGAAGTCCAGTCACTGCAAGTTATGGTTGAGTGTCAGGTAGCAGAGGCAAACTGGCAACAAAGCAGATTCGAAGAGCTAATGCTATTTGATGAGAGAATGTGAAAGCATTGTATCATGTTTAGGGCTATCAACGTAGAATTACTAGGGATTTTAATAAGAAGGTTAATTCCCAGAATCTCAAAGAGGGAGATATGGTGCTGAAAGATAACCGAACTCCCATTCATGACCCTAGGGGCAAGTTCAGACCCAATTGGATTGGTCCTTACATCATCAAAGCTATCTGATCAGGTGAAGATGTTATTCTCATGGACCTAGATTGCCTGGAATTTTCATAATCGATCAACATGAACAAGTTAAAGAAATACTATCCCTGAGAGGCTCGCTAGGCCGAAAACCCAAAAGGGCTACCTAAGCAAAAGTTAGAGCATGAAAAATTAGAAATAAAGAAAAACTGAGCTCGCAAGGTTGAAAACCCTAAAAGGTGACTTTGGCAAAAGTTAGAGTGTAAAAGGAGAGAGTTAATACTCTAGTGAACCTAAACCGAACTACGTAACACTTGATTCCCATCTTTGGGATACGTAGGCTACTTCATTATGAAGTTCAGCCGTAATCGCTTCCAACTCAACTGTCCTATCTATGTGACCGATCAAGTCATCTTTGTTTGTACTTTACCTGAGGGTTCAATTGTGATCTTTACTATGAGAGAAGAGCTGGTTACAATGCTGAGCAGTGTTATTTAGTCAAGGGGCAATTTATGATCTTTGGATTCGGAGTTGTACATCTTGAGGATTGATTCTGTGCATGTCAAGTGGTGATCCTTTTCGAAAACGATTTTGGAAAGTTTTAATAAAAGTTGATTTTGTTCAAATTTTACCTTTTACAACTTAGACCATTTTTGGACCAAAAGGAAAATTTTCAGTGCTTACAACTTTAATTTCACTAATTTCAACATAAAAGTTATCCAACTCTCTGATACAAATCAAAGTTGCTTTTATTACATCGAAAAACTTGAAAAGAAATGTTAAAGTAATAAACTAGGGGCATAGGTGAGTCAAGTGCTCTTACATCCCCTTCTTGTGCTTGTGGAAGCTTCTGAAGCCAAAGTAGGCCCGGTTTGTTCCGCAACCTCGAGCCAAGCCAAGCATTTGCCAAAAAGGGCGCAACTGAAACTAGGGACAGGGGCCAGAAGCTCTCTCGCCCTCCAAGCAGTGAGGTACTTAGCCAAGTGTGAACCACGGATGGAGAATGAAAACGGGTACTCTACCTCCTTCTCTGGGTGGATCTGATTATGCCCAAACTAACGTCTGAGCCAGAAGGGGGCAGTGTGTGAGTCTGATCAACTATATGCCAAGTTGTTGAGCCATGCCGTAACTCATCTCGGTCAAATTAAGCCAGGGGCAACGCCAAGTTATGTCAGCAGCAAACCTGTTGCACATCCAATTACACTACCATCCCTCATTTGGGAAATCCACTAGTCGGTGGCAGAAGAAATAACCTCGAGCTGAGTACTTAGGGCAAGAGTCCACTACCTTCATCTTGTCCATAAGCCACACCTAGGAAAGGATGAAAGAAAAGAGAGATTAAAGAATAGAAAGATGCATGTTGAGAGAAAAGTGAGAAAAGGGATTTGAGAGAAAAATAGAGCATGAGTGCCGAGCAATGTGAGATACACATATGAGAAAGGATGGGAAATAATACCTGAAAAAGTATTGGACTCCTCGCGAATCTGGTAGTCTTCCGCCGATGAAAGGCGTCTAAATCCATCAAAGTCTCGGCCAGTACCAAACCAATGCAACTCTTGCCTTTTTCCAAACCATGGGCCACTTCAATCAACCGAATGTTGGACCTGCCAAAGCTAGGGGCAAGAAAGAAATGAGCAAGCATACATAAGCAGAGGGCATGTTGCCGAAAACCTCGCCACAGAAGGTTGCCTCTGTCACCAATGTCGAAAAATCGATAGATCAAATGGGGAATGTCAAGTTCTCCATCGTGGGCCAAAGATCGAGCCTCGTGCAAAATAAGCCCACACATCTATCCCAAAGCTTGGGCGTGGCTAAAACGGGGCTGAGGTATGATTTCTTCATTGCGCCCAGATTCCTTTAGTGCTTGAAATTCTTCAACTGTCGGGCATATTTCTTGTCCCGCGAAGCTAAAGACATGTGTAATCAAGTCCCAGCATCGAACCGTGGCATGAAGGAACGAAAAACTAAGTGGAGTACGGATCAACAGACAAAGTGCATTTATGCCAAAACCCCGAAAATTTACCTTTTCCATGCAGACTAAACTCCCAATCCAATTCGAGAGCTTTTCGGCGAAAAATGGCTCCATTTGTGAAGAAAATACAGCTAAAATGAAGTTCAGGAGAAGAAATCACGAAGCTGAACCTTTTGTAGAAGATAAGGTCATGAATGGAAGCCAACTATCAACAATCTAGAGATTCTTACATTTGATGGCCGGTAGGTTACTTCGGCCACCTCTTGTGGCCAGCAGGCTACTCTCTATGGCCGGCAGCCTTCTTTTCAGGCTTGTCGTCCACCTATGTGCTGAGCAGTGCTGGAAGCATGTGTTTTGTTTTGATCTATGTGTGTGTTTAAAGTCTTATTTTGAGTCTTTTTGGTTTTAGCAGGTTTGTTTATTTTTATTTGAGTTGTTTTTTCTATGTTTATCGAGTTATTTTTACTTATCAAGTTGTATTTTGCATTTTGTATTTTGGTTGTTGGTCGGCTCATTACCCGATTAAGAACATTATTTCAATCAAGCGTTCTCTTGGTAACTTCGATTCCATGTTCATTTGATGCAAATATGGTGCTCATGATGCAAAAATAATAACACTTTTTATATAAAAAAAAAAAACTGTGAGGTTTTATTCCGATCATATTTTTTACAAAAGAGGAGTACAAGTTTCAAAGCAAAATAAAACCGATCTGAGGCTATACATGTGCTAACGCTACCAAACAAAAAAAAACTAAGCAAACACTCAAAAATCAGCGTCAATTGCCTCAGGCCCGAGAGGCCCTCTTCGTCTTCTTCTTTGGATGAGAGTACTTGGGGGCACTATCTCCATCAGCGCCGTTTTCTGAATCAGTCTCTGAGCCAGAACTAGAGTCGGCATTGTCTCCGCTCTATGCCCTAGAACCCTCATCAGCATCGTCACCTTCGCTCTCAAATCTCGAGTGAGCGTCATCGTCTCCACTCTCGAATGACTCAAAATGCCAACTCACTGCCTCCCCGAAGTCACTGGTCTCAGCATCATCATCGCTCAAGATGGGCTCTAGAGGACTACTTTGGCCTCGGGTGCCCCTATCCCTCTCTCTCTTTCCAACTGTTGAAGGAGGAGTCTTGCGGTCTTTGGTCTTCTTTGTCATTCTTTGGAGCCATCAGTATAGATGGGATCTGAAAAGACAATTGTCAACATGTCGATTCTATTATGTGTATCGAGATACAAGCACGATTAATGCGAATAAGTAGTATCTGAGAATCAAATCTGATATAGTACAGTGTGTGAGTAAAGTGTGCCAATGCAGTATATCAGTACAGTTCAGGAAAGACTATAGTTGAAATGCCAGTGTATCAGTGGAAATTTGGATAGCATGAAGTGCAAACTAAAGAAAATTACCTAGATACCGTGAAGGATGAGTTGCGTCTCTCTCCTCTATACCATGCCCATCAAGGAGGCTAGCAGCTCGAGAGCGCTCCCCGTGTACTCTATAGATGCCAGCAAATGCATTTGGATGATCAGTGTCTGCAATAAACATATCTGAAATAAAATGCGGGGTGCAAATCGTAAAGTATGGTTCATACCTGAGACGAACCCCAAACTCCGACTAGTTCATGTCCAGCCTCTGCAGGCTCGATCGGGATCTAGTAAGCCACCCCAGTATGCCGCCAGCATGTAAGCGTGGTGGGAAGCACTGGTTAATGGGTGCTTTGCTCCGCCCAGGGAGCCCCTCTAGCACGGGCCCTAGTCGCCCTAGTTGCCTCTCTTGCTGTAGGAGCCCTCACCCCCTCACCTCTGCGAGCGCCTGTTAGAGGTGGCATGAGATGGGTCTGAATAAAGGTCGCGTAGTTGCTCTCTGCTCTGAAGTAATCAGCATCCAAGCCCACCATGAACTAAGTGACTGCATCAACGGATAGGGTGTCTGTTGGTCTCATAGACTCCGGAGGTGGCATCGGAATGATCGGATCCGACAAGCCTGCAATTTGACGGACGAACCGCTCACTCAGGAACCAGGCCTGGTAGACTGGGCCCTCAAATAGGATCTGGAAATGAGAAGTGGCCCAGGCCCCTGCGTACTGGTCCTGCACCCCAGCCGACATCATGGGCCAAGGCTGCCACATGATCTGCAAATAGAGAGTGTACAGATTGTTAGTTGCTGTCAATTGGTAAAGCGTAGATTAGAACAGTTACAAAGCGAAAATGGCTATGTTTTGGGTTACCTCGTGGGCGATCGCTGTGTCAAAGTAGTGGCGGAAGAATGCGAACGACTCGCAGCTCTTGTGCTAACACCTGCCATCATACCGCCTCGAGTAGAAAACTGTCAGAAGGAGCTCCTTCATGGACTCTGGGACAAGAGTTGGGAAATAAGCATAAACCCACAGCTACGAGGAAAAGGCAGTAATATGTAATCAGTACACAACATGAACAGATATAAAAAGTGCAAAACAAAAAGCACACAGCGTGAACAGATGCAAAAAGTACAAAGCAGAAAGCACACAGCATAAATAGATGCAGAAAGTACAAAGCAGAAAGCATATAGCATGAACAGATATAGAAAATGCAAAGCAAAAAGCACAGGTGTTGAACAGATATGATGCAAAAAATGTAGAGCAGAACATGTAAAGTGCAAAGAGGGAATTAAAATGTATACCTCCCAGGCTTGCCAGTAGCCTCCAATCAGCTCTCCCCTCAGGCGGGAGGTAGAGCTCATATATCTGTACAGGGTGGTAAGGCCAGCTTCGCCCCAGTCATAGAAGCGTACTCGGGGAAGGGTCACCAGGGCGTTCAACAGATATAAGCTCATGGTGTTCCACTTGTTCGAAAATAAGATGGTACCAAGGACAAACATCAGGAAGCCTCTGGCATACTGCTCCATCTCTACTAATGTCTCAGGCTCGCTTCCTCAAAATTGCTCAGCGAACCAACTTTATTTGACCATAGCTGTTCGGTACAAGGGTGGACGCGCTCTCAGCAACTCGATCCAAGCCGCCTTCCACTCCTCCATGTCGGTGTCGAAAGAGATCAGATCACCCCCTACTCCTAAGCCAGTGATCATGGCAAAGTCATAGGGAGTCATTGTCATCTCCCCAACAATGGAGAAGTGGAAAGAGTTGGTGGTGTCCCACCACCTCTCCACAAGTGCGCCTAAAAGAGGACGGCTCACAATGACCCATGTCAGACCAGAACAAAAAGGCCAAAGCCAGTCTCGTCCACAATGTCACGAACCTCGACAAGGAGCTCGTCGTACTAATCTCTTGTAGTCGTAGCTCCGTACCCTCAGAAGGCACGAGACTCTTCCTGTGGCAAAGAACATATGAATCAAATAAGGCAGTAATGCAAGTCCAAAGAAATGCAATTTAAAGAAAGGCAAAAATGCATAAGAGCAGAGTTCATACCTCAGTGGTGCTGGATGAAAGGTGGGAAGTCGACTCCTTCAGCATAAGGTCCTCCTCAAAAGGCCATAACCTCAATGGTAGCAGCTCCGGCTCAAGCTCAGGCTCAAACTCCACTTCGAGGTTGGCCTCAATATCCTGAGCCGCCTCTCCAGCCTTGGCAACGATCGGCTCCTCTGCCTCAGCAACAGGTGAGAATATGAGGGGAAACCTCTGGAGGAGCCTCGTCATGTGGAAAATCATCTGCCATCTGGAAAATGGGTGAAAAGTAGGTGAAAAATGAAGAAAAAAGGAGAAAAGAGGGTAAACTTGGAAAAAGTCAACCCTAGGAGAGAGAAAATGGGAGGAAAATTCAAAGTCGAGAAAAGTTCACAAAACCCGAGAGAAACTCGAGAAGAACAAGCCTAAAAGGGTGAAAATAAGGAAAAAGCATAGAAAACAAATTTTGATTTGTTCAAAAGGAAGAGAACTAAGAGGGTTTAGCGAATAAAGTTCGCGTGGGGTGTTGAAAAATGAGTAAAAAGCTCGAATCTAGAGAGAAGAAGCACCTAGAAAGAGAGGGAGATCAATTTCAAAAGTGTGGGTGTGTAGAAATGAGGGGTCTTGATCTATACTTAAAGACCCGAGGCAAAAGGACCGAATTGCCCCAAATCTGCCATCGGTGGCTGGCAAGTAGCCGACAAAATGTTTTGATGGCCAGTATATGGCCAGTAGCATCCCCTAGTGGCCGGTGGTTCTTAGGTGGGTCCTGGTGCTGTTTAGGGCTTCTTCTTCTCGAGTGGTTTGTGGAAGGTTCTATTTTGGAAGCTTGCAACTGTATTCCAATGTATGAACATGTCCTAGTTGCTACTCTGAATAAGGTGTATCCTTTTGAACATGTTGCAATTCCTCTGAAATGTAAATCGGAGGTGCCTCCAAGTATTGTTTTATTCATTTTATGCCTTTACTCTATTTCATTACATAGAACATGCTGTTAATTTTGCATAGTATATGCTCTCGTTTCTTGCATAGAATATGCTTTTGTTTCTTGCATAGAATATGCTATCAATTAACATCATACGTCAGTTGTCTATCTTGCATGGAATATGCTTTGTGCATCTATCGCACTTGTTCACCTTCTGCATCTATCGCACTTATTATTGTTCACTTTGTGCATCTATCGCACTTGTTTGTTTTGTGCATCTATCGTACACCTCTCTGTTGTATCTCAGGATGTATGATGTGCGGCCCTGGGCGTGTTTCATCTTAGGACGCGTGAAGCGCGAGCCCGAGCGGTTTTCTAGTATCTCAAGATGTGTGACCCGCAACCCTAAGCGTGTTTTATCTCAAGACGCGTAAAGCGCAAGCCCGAGCGAGTTCTCTTGTTTCTTAAGACTCGCGAAACGCGAGCCTAAGCAATTTTCTTGTATCTCAGGACACGTGAAGCGCAGCCCTGGGCGTGTTTCATCTCGAGAAGCATGAAGTGTGAGCCCGAGTGATTTTCTTGTATCTTAGGACGCATGAAGTGTGGCCTTGGGCGTGTTTTATCTCAGGATGCGTGAAGCGCAAGCCTGAGCAATTTTATTGTATCTCAGGATGCGTGAAGTGCGGCCTTGGGTGTGTTTTATCTTGGGATGCGTGAAGCGGAAGCCCGAGCAGTTTTCTAGTATCTCAGGACGCGTGAAGCGCTAGCCCGAGCGGTTTTCTAGTATCTCAGGACGCGTGACGCACTGTCCTGGGCGTGTTTCATCTTGGGACGCGTGAAATGCAAGCCCAAGCGGGTTTTGTTATTTCTCGGGGTGCGCAAAGCGCGAGCCTGAGCTGGTTTTCTTGTTTCTCGGGGCATGCGAGCGCAAGCCCGAGCGGTCTTTCTTGTTTCTCAAGACGCGTGAAACATGATTCTGAGCAGTTTTTGTTCTTCAATTTCTTGAGACGTGTGCAACACAATCCTGAGCAATTTTTGTTTCTTAGTTTCTCAAGATGCGTGAAACGTAACCCTGGGCAGTGTTTTTTTTCCTCGACCCTTGTTTGGGCGTGGTCAAGGTGTGTTTTATATCTTCTTTTTGCATGGAACCTGTGTCATTCATATGTTATTATCTCGTTATCTTGCTTATTGCACTTGTTATTGCTTATTACATCATCTCGCATGATCATAAGTTTTCAAAATAGCCAGCTTCGCGTAGCGTGTGAATCTAGTTTTAAAAGTCATTATACATATCATCTTGCATCTTGTCCCAGAACTATGCTGGTTTGATTCCTTGCAAAGGGATACGTAGGCAGCCTGCGGGTGCAACCATTTGTTTCTGTCTTGATTATTTGTCCAAGTCTTACGGCCTTATCAAAATGGGTCGTCTTCGGGCTTTGACATTCACTCACGTCATTTCATGACTCTAAGTTCTGTCAAAAATCGGCAATTGTAGACACCACATTTTTTATGGCCCTTATGACTTGAACGTCATCGTATGCACACCCGATGATAAGTCTATATGCTCGTCAAGTGCTCAAAGTCCTCAGCGGAATGCCACAATTTTGAGCCCTTCAAACCCTACACCCTTGTTGCCTCATTCTTGGACCAGACCTTGGTTCTTCAAGCCTGCAACCCTTGGTGGCCACCACCTTTTGGGCACTAGTCAGTCACTCTTGGTTGCAGCTACTATTATTGTATCACGCCATCAGTGTCTTTTGTAAATATTTTGTGACAGTTATGCCAGTTGTTTGCACAGATGCTTGCATCTACTCCCACATGTAGGGCTGGATGTTCTTGAGGAGAATTCATGTTTTTTATATATAGAGGGGCCCCCTCATGTTTTAAGGTTATAAAAATTTTAGAGCAAAATTTTTCCTCTCTCTCTCTACAATTCTCTCTCTCTCTTCCAAATTTTTACACTTTGGCCTACATTTCCTTAACCTTTGTCTATACACTCTTAACCAAACCTTCTCATCTTTGAGCTGAGGTACCTTTGAGCTTGGTTTGAGCTCTTGAAGGGTGTGTTGTCTTGATTTGTTGCATAGAATTGGTCTTCTGTTCGAGAGGTATAAAGCTTTGCTTGTTGCTTTGTTTTATTTGCTATTATTCTTGCAATTTTCAAACTATTTTTGGGCTATAAAAACTCTGTATTTTTGGGCTAAAACTTGGGTTCTAAGGCCATTAAAGGTTGAGGGGTGGTTCACCCTTCTTTGCACCTTGTTCTTGTGTTTCCCATCATTTTACTATATGTTTTTGAGCTTTTAAATACAGTTTTTCAGAGTTATTTCAGTGGCCAAAATCATGCTTTAAAGTCCAAATTTGCAGGGGTTAGCCTCCCCTCCTTGTGCCTTCCTTACTAGTCTAGTTTGTGCTATATTTTAGCATATTAATCTAGCTATTGTGTTCTTAAATCCAACATGTTTTAGAACTTATTTTAGACTATTTTGGCACCATTTTTTTTTTTTGTTAGTTACATTTGAGCTTTGTTTTGCATGCTTATAGTGTAATTGTTTTCATGAGTTTGGTGTTCTAGGCCTTAGACACCATCTTATTTGAGTTGATGGCATTTATTTATGGCTTTCTATACTTGTGATCACTCTTAATCACCTCTACAACCTCCCTCCTTTCTTAGCTTTTGTTTTGCTTTGAAAGTCGTTCAAACAACTTGTTTGTTTAAGCATGAGATTGAGATGTCATGCTTAATGGTTTAATCCCTTAGGGGGTTCATTACCAATGGTATGATGTCTCTTTCATGCCTAAGACAACACTTGGTTTGAACCTTCTTTCCATTTAGAGGATTGAAACTCACCATTAAACTTAATGAATTAAAGAATAGATGGTAATCTAAAATAGAGTAATAAAATTGAGGAATGGTGCAAGATAATAAAAAAGTGTTGTGTTCAATCGGACGTCAATTGAACACATGAAAGCTTGAGGCATTTCATACTCATTAGTGATGAAATGATTTAAGTTTCTAAGGTCACCACTTCCCTTGATCAATCCATGAAAGGGAGGAAGTTTGTCTTGTTTTGTTACATTTATTGAACTTGCACACTTTGGTTAATGAGCCATCATGCAATGAAATTGCTTGAGTTGATGGTTTGTGGACCGAGTTCACTACTCCTTTGATTTGTTCATGAAAATGAGGGGTGAGTTGTGCAGACAACCCTTTAGAATACCCTATGCATGCTCTATTTGTTCTCTGTTGCAGCAAGATAAACTGGGCAGCAGTGGTTGGCAGGCCACCTTTGATAACCGACCGATTATCACTGGTGGTCGGCAGGCCCTCACTCCTGGCCGGCCAACCACTGATGCAAAATTTAGCAGTGTGTTCTTTGAGTAGAGCAGAGCTATTTTGGAAGTGGACAAAGGTGTTAGTGTTCTACTGTGCAACAGAGACCTTCTGGAAGCAAAATAGTGGCCTTTTCGGGTGGAAACCGAGCACGAGCATGTTTAGTTTGAATATTTAATTTTGATATGTATTGTAATTAATTAGTTAGTTAACTAGTTATTCGATTTCGTCTTGTAATCATTTTAGTTAACTAGAATAGTTAATTCATTTGTTGTAATAATTAGTTAAGTAGTTTAGCTAATTTCATTTGTTTTGTAATAATTAGCTTAGTTTTAATTAGTTAGTTAATTAGTTTAGTTTATTCGGACTCTCCTTCGTGATAGCGCAATGTAATAATGTGTATGTCTGCCAACTCCACATCTTTCTTTCTTTTATTTACTAGCTTATGATGGATAGTTTAGGGACATCATGTTTTGTTTAGCATACTTTATGTTTGCATTCACTTGTATTGCATGCACCGAGACTCAGTTCATCATTCTAACTGCATTGTTAGTTTAAATACTTCTTTGAATACATGCTTAAACCACATGCTATCAAATTATTTCATATGCCATGTTACGTAGCCGAGCCTATTTAGATTGCATATCGTGTGTGTTGCATTAGTCATATCGCACAGTTAGGATCATGCATTGTTCTAACTCTTTCATCTTTTTTAGCTTGGAGTACTAGGTGAGCCTTTACTCGTTTTAGCATATCGCATGTGTGTGATTGTTGCCATGTCAAAGCATGTTTACCATGAGGCTAATTGCTTAAGTGCTATAACTGTTTGAATGCATATAGATTAACGCTAATAGCTTGAATTGGAATAATTTGAGTAAATGTTTATATGCGATCGCTTTTTCAAGTGGTACATATTCGAAACAATTTTCAAAACAAACATGAATCAAATGTTCCAATTCTAGCAATTCAGTCTATACTTGAGTATGTGCACATCACATAGTAATGCTAGCCTAATAAACCAGAATAAGAGCATATAATGTACATCAGATTCATATCATGATTAGTAAAGGCCGATCTTTGATCGGGCAAGTGGGGGTGCTCAATTCATTCATGACCTTCCCCTTTTGTACCTAAGTTCCCGAGCCGAGACAATCTTGGTGATGACGAACACGTGGCCTTTGGCACGAGTCATGGGTTTCCTAAATTTTTCAAAAAATATTTGGGTGGCGACTCTGTATCTGGCAAAGCAGTCTATATTTGGCATTTTTGATTCAAAATCGATTTTTCAAAAGATTTGCCAGATTGGGACTCTTTGGTGTTTATCTATTTCAAAACTACGAGAGTCCGATACTGTAGAGCTTATTTCGACTTTCGAAAGGGGGCACGAAAAAGCCGAGCTACACACATGCTCAGAATTTGTTAACTTATTCTATTTCGTTCTTAGTGTGATTATAATCCTTATCCTCATTATTATATCTTAAATATGGCCAAGGAATGCTTAGGATACCATGAGGATGCCAAAATGCCCTTGAAAACACTTAGGCAAATATGTTGAAAATAGGGGCCTCACTCGAGCACCACTTCCTTCGCTCGAGTAGTCTGTAAACTCCACAAAAGTACTGCTTGTGATAATTCTCTGCTTGACGGTCGCTCGAGCGTAAGACTGAGGTCCTTGCTCAAGCGCAACTCTTGTCACTCGAGCGTTCTGCAAAACATGTGAACTTCTAGAAGCATGTATTTTACGCTTGAGCCAACTTTTGGTCGCTTGAGCAGAGGTACAAAACACCGAGGGATTGCTCGAGCGTAGAATCTATCACTCAAGTAGAGAAGCAAAATCTGGAATTTCCAGATTGCTCTTCAAAGTTCTTAAATTCAAAGCTGCAAAGCATAGTCTTTTGGGCCAAAAACTTGAGGAAGCTTGAGGAAACACTTATAAACTGATAAAACATGGTGATTTCAAAATCATTTCACAAAATCAAGGCCTAAAAGCTTGCCAATTGTGCAAAACAACACTCAATTCTTTGAAAACATATCATGTATGCAGTTTCTTGTCTTCAAAGCTTTCAAAACATGATCAATGAAAGTAAAATGAGATGAAACTTGATGACTTACCAAACCTAAGGTGAACCAAGGGCATGCATGAGTAAATTACTTGAAATTCAACTCAAAAATGTAATTAAAGTGCATGCATGCATGATAGGACTCAATTTCACCAATTCTAGAATTTAATTCTCTTGAATGCATGGCTTAAGCATCAAAATTGTATAATCTAAGGGTTGAAGTCTTACCCAGACTTTCCAAGGTGAGAGCTAGAGGCTTAATTCTTCAGTCTCTAAGTCCAATTCTTCTTCTTCCTAGCAAATCCCTTAGCTTGAGCTCAAGTCTTCTCCTTTCTCTCCCTCTCTCTCGTTTGTTGTGTGTGTGTGAACTCAAATGTGTGATTAAGGAAAAAAAATGAGTGGTGGCATAAATAAGAGCCTTCTATGGGCTTGATTAGTGATAATTAGTTAAAGGTAATCAAATGGACATTGATTATTCTAATTTAATCATTCTGAATCGGATTTTAATTTAATCTACCATAATGTTCTAAAAATTCCAACTAACACATAATTCAAGTCAATTTCGTGATCGGATGCCAATAAGGCCTTCAATTCAGAGAACAAAATAAAAACACAAACAGATATTCCTAGAGCAAGCAGATATAAACACAAATAATACAATGCACATGTAATTACCCTAAAATTTCTTCTTAATTGCCTATTAAGCATACTTAATCATGGATTATCGGCTAATCACAGGTCGGGGTTATTATAGTCTTCCCCCTTTAAAGAGTTTGGTCCTCCAAACTCGAATTACCTTTGTTTCGGAAGAATATCAGGTCCAAAGGGAACAACTCAGGGTATCTATTCATCATGTCCTATTCCGTCTCCCATGTTGCATATGTCCCTCCTTGGTTTTGCCAATCCACTTTCACTAAGGGGATTTCTTTGTTCCTCAATCTTTTGATCCGCCGGTTCACAATCTGGATTGGCCTCTCCTCATAAGTGTTGTCATCCATCAAAAGTACATGTGTTGGTTCCATAACATGTAACGGATCTCATAGATAGTCCCGAAGCATTGAGACATGAAAAACATTATGCATATGTTTATGATTGGCAGTAAGGTTACCCAATATGTCACTAGATTGATTTTCTCTAGGATTTCATATGGCCCAACATACTTCGGTGCCAATTTGCCCTTTTCTCCAAACCGCGTTTTCCCTTTCATAGAGTTACTCGAATGAACACATGATCCTTGATTTCATATTCTCAATCTCTTCTTTGAACATCCGCATAACTCTTTTGGCGACTTTGTGCAGTTTTTAGTCTCTGTTGAATCAGTTTCACCTTCTCAGTTGTTTCTTGCCCAAGTTTTAGTCCCAATAATATTCTATCACCTACTTCAGTCCAACAAATTAGAGATTGGCATTTCCTACCATACAATGCTTCATAAGGAGCCATTCCAATGCTTGAGTGATAACTGTTGTTGTACACAAATTCATCCAAAGGAAAGTAAGTCTCCTAATTCCCTTGGAAATCTAGGGCACACATTCTAAGCATATCCTCCAAAGTCTATATCGTTCTTTCTGATTGGTTGTCTGTCTGTGGGTGATAAGCACTACTCAATCTCAACTCAGTTCCCAAAGCTTGTTACAAACTTTGCCAAAATCTTTGAAATAAACTTGGGATCTTTGTCGGATACTATGGAAACTGGAGCTCCATGCAATTTCACAATCTCATTGACATACAAATTAGCCAACTTGTCCGCATTATATAAAGATTTGACAAGCAAAAAGTGGGCAGATTTAGTTAAACGATCAACAATGACCCAAATAGAATCCATACCTTGGGAAAAGCAAGGCAATCCCACAATGAAGTCCATGGTAATATATGTTCAGTTTTAACTTGTTTGCAATGCATACATCTGTCTACAAAATCAGCAATGCTTTTCTTCATACCAGGCCACCAGAAATTCTGTTTTAAGTCATTGTACATTTTTGTGTTTCCCGAGTGCATAGCAAATTTGGTGTTGTGAGCTTCAGTCATAACACGTTTCCTCAAGGAAAAATAGTTCAATACACAGAGCCGATTTTGAAATTTGAATACATTATTGTCAAACACAATCTCGGCCTTGGTTTTGAGTGAATTTCATTCACAATCTTCTTCATAAATTAATCTTGCAGTTGTTTCTCTCTAATCTCTTCAATAATTGCGAGCTAGACAGAAATGGTAGCTAAGATCCTGCCTTGTTTACGCAACAAAATTTCAATCTCATTCTTCTCCAAGTCACATAACAACTCTCTTTGACCAGTGAGCAGACATGACAAATTCCCAATTGATTTTTTACTCAATGCATCTGCAATGGTATTTGCCTTCCCTGGATGATACAGAATTTGCAAGCCATAGTCTTTTATCAATTCCAGCCATCTTCTCTATCTCATGTTCAGTTCTTTTTGGGTAAAGAAATATTTCAAACTTTTATGGTCGGTATACATCTCACAAGTCACACCGTACAAATAATGGTGCCACATCTTTAGTGCAAAAACCATAGCTGCAAGTTCACGGTTATGGGTTGGATAGCTCTTTTCATGTGGTCGGAGTTGTCGTGAGGCATAAGCAATTACCTTATCATTTTGCATTAGTACACATCCCAAACCTTTATATGAAGCGTCACTGGAAATTTGAAATGCATCAGTATCATTAGGCAATGTTAGGACATGTGCGGTTACCAATCTAGTCTTCAATTCCTAGAAGGCCAATTCCCGCTGCTTAGTCTACTCAAATGGTACACTTTTTTTGCGTCAACTGTGTTAGTGGCATAGCAAGTTTTGAAAAGTCTTTCACGAATTTGCGATAGTAACCTACAAGCCCCAGAAAGCTTCTGATTTCTGACACATTGGTTGGTCTTGGCCAGTCTACAATGGCTTCAAATTTCTATGGATCCACTGATATGCCATCCTTATTAATCACATGTCCCATAAATGCTATGCTGTTAAGCCAGAATTCACATTTGGATAATTTGGCGTATAGTTTCTTCTATCTCAAATTCTGTAAAGCTGTTCTCAAATGATGTTCATGTTCTTTCCTGCTTTTAGAATAAATCACGATGTTGTCAATAAACACAACTATAAAGTCATCAAAAAATTGTTTGAATACCCTGTTCATTAGATCCATAAAAGCCGTAGGCGCATTAGTTACCCTAAATGGCATTACCAAAAATTCATAGTGTCTGTATCTAGTTCTGAAGTCGACATTCTATATGGGGTTTTAGAAATCGGTTGTGTCTCGGGTACAACATCAATAGTAAACTCAATTTCCCTATCAATTAAGTCTCTAGGTAACTCATTTGGAAATACATTAGGAAATTCATTTACTACAGAGATGTTCTCAATAGTAGAACCCTCAGTGTAGACACCCCATTTTTGATCATCTGTAAGACTTCGGCGCTTGGTCCGGCGCAATCAATGATGAAAAGTGTATTGTGTATGATTCGAATTCTCAACGAAGAGATAAGTCCGAACTCTTGAACCAATCCCAAACCATACATATTTACACTATTTGTACCCCAGAATTTCATTTTTGAGCATTGTATTAACTTTTACCGAGTGTAAAAGCAGGAACAAGGGAAAACATTGGAGGCCCAAGGTGGAGCCGACTAGCTCTCTTTGGTGAGAAACACTGTTCTAGGCTGGAATGGGCCAGCTGTCCATTTTTACAAATATTTATGATCTTTTTGGCTCAAATTCCAAAAATACGAGCTCTTGGCTCTATTTTGAGGGTTGAAAATTTTCCAAAAGCCTATACACACAAGAGAGAGCTCCTTCTTCTTACACAAGTCACCTTTGAGCAAACCTATCTCTCTTGAAATATATCTATACATCATATACCACCTTAAATCATAACCCTAGAACCTTGGTTGAGCTTTGTGAATCACAATTCAAGATTGAGAATGTGCTTGAACCAAGTTTGTGTTACAAACAAGAGCTTACCTTCTTTGAGAGGTATAAGCTTACTACCTCTTCTCTTGCTCTCTTTGCTATCTCTTCCTATCTATTTCTTGTGTTTTTATATTGTTTTAAGCCTATTTCAAGTGTCTAAGCTTGGGTTTGGATAGCTACCAAAGGGTAGAGAAAGTTAACACTCTTTCTTGCACCTTCACCTATAGCTCAAACCACTATTTCACACCCTTTTCTTTGCTTTCCAAATTGATTTTTAGAGTTTAAAAGAGGCTAAAAATCATGCTTTGAGTTTCAAAGGTGGAGGGGTTAGCCACCCCTCCTTGTTCTTGTTTACTAGCCTTATTTTCTTTGCTTTTGTTTAGCTTTTTGGGCTCTTTTCATGCACTTTGAGCCGCTGATTTTTACCTATTAGGGGCTGTTTAAGGGCTGTCCTAGGTTATTTAATTGGTTCAAGCTTTGATTAGTTCTTTTGTTGTATCATAAGTTCTCATATATAGCTTGTTATATGTTGTTCTTAGCTTTTCTTTAATTGATTTCCATGTTAAGAGCCTCATTTTAATAAACAACTTACTATCTATTTCTTTCGTTTGAAAGTTTTTTCAACCAGTTGATGGTTATTCAAAACATGAGCTGGAGATCTATGCTTAATGGGTTAATCTCTACAGAGGTTCATTTTCAACGGCATGGTCTCTCTTTCATGTTGAGAATCACTTCCCGTTTGACATGCTTCTCATTTAGTGGACGTAATCTTTAGTAGATGTAATCATCACCTTGGACAAATGGATTAAGGAATGGCAAAGACTAATGAATTTGGCTTAAAATGAACCAACCAACATAAAGAATATGAGTTATATTGCTTGGGTTCAGCTGGACATTATGCCAAGTCCATCGTGTCAAGGGTCATCATACGTCAACTTATGATGTTTTGATGAACCTTGAAGCGTCTCTACCTCCCTCGTTGAGCTCACTCCATGATAGGAGGGAGAGGTGGTTGTTATTCTTTGCATTCATTGATTTTTGTCCAAAATCATATCCGAAGTCATCAAGCAACCAACTTGCTCATTGATGGTTTTGGAAATGGTTTCATTCTTCTCTTGAGTTTTCCATGATAGAGAAAAGCAGAAGGGACAAACAGGGCCTAGAAAGGCTTTGTCTGCACTGTTCTTACCCCAGAGCACAAAAACAATTTTGGCACAAAATTAGAAGCCAGCCGGCTCTCTTTGGTGCCGATTGGATCTCATTTGGGGTTGGCCGCCTCAAAATGTGTAGTAAACAGTGAACTGTTGGCAAAAGCAGATGGCAGTGGTTGAGAGTGAAGCAGAACAATCTGGGCAAACAATACAGCTTCTAGACCCTGTGCATGCAATCATTATGCCTCGTTGATTGTTCATTGTTGTAATTAATTAGTATTATTCTTGTAATATCATTGTAATTGTTATTGTCATTGTCATTGTCATTATTATTGTCATTTTATTGCTATAACTAGTTGAGTTGTGTTGTAAGAATTGTCGTTGTTTCTCATTATCATTCTTGTTGTAATAACTTAGCTAGTTAGTTATTTAATTCATTCATTTGAATTTGAAATAGCTAGTTAATTCGGACACTCATTTAGACCCTTTTGCATGAGGGCAAAATATGTAATAATGTGTATGTCTTCCAACCCCACGTCTTTCTCCTTTTTATTTCATTGCTTATGATGGATAGAATAGAACATCATGTTTCTTTTAGCATTTTCCATGATTTGCATCCATTTGTCTCGCATGCATTAAGTTTGGTTCATCATTCTAACGGCATAGTCATTTATTACTTCCTTGAATACGTACGCCACCTCATGCTATCAAAGTGATTTACATGATATATTAGACAACCGAACCAAGTAGTAGCATTTCTACATGTGTTGCATTAGTCATTTTGCATCATTAGGATCATGCATTTTTCCTAATTATTTCTTCATTTTTGGCTTGCCTTGGAGTACTAGGTGAGCACTTCACTATTGCCATATTGAGCATAATACCATGAGGTTAATTGCTTAATTGATATAACTCTTTAAATGCCTATGGATGAAGACTAATTGTTTGAATTGGGATAAATTGATTAACTGTACATACAAACTCACCTTTTTCCAGTGACGCGTATTCAAACCAATTTTCAAGCAAACATAAAATCAACGTGTTCCAATTTTTACAAATTAGTCTATACTTGTGTGCAACACATAGTAATGTTATCCTAATAATCAGAACAAGAGCATATAATGTAAATAAAAATCACATCATGATTAGTAGAGGCCGATCTTTGATCGAGTGCTGGGGGTGCTCAATTCATGACCTTCCCCTCTCATACCTAAGTTCCTGAGCCAAGACACTTTAGTGATGATGGACTAATGGCCTTTGGCATGAGTCACGGGTTTTCTAAATTTTTCAAAAATATTTAGGTGGCGACTTTGAAATCTAGCAAAGCAGTCCATTTTTGACATTTGATGCAAATATCGATTTTCCAAAAGAATTGTCAGATATGGACTCTTTTTGTGTTTTCACTGTTTCACATTATACTTGTGAAATCATATTCAGAACCACGGAAGTCCGAACTGTAGGGCTGATTGTATCTGAAAGGAGCACGAAAATCAAGCTACACTCAGAAATCATAGTCAAAACGCAACATAACTAACCCCGGCACTCTTTTCTTAACAATTTTCTAGCTTTCACTAAAGAAATCAAATACGGTGGAGGAATTACCCCATTGTAGACACCCCATTTTTTATGGCCCTTATGACTTGAACGTCATTGCTTGCACACCCAATGATGAGTCTATATGCTTGTCAAGTGCTCGAAGCCCTCAACGGAATGCCACAGCTTTGAACCTTTCAAACCCTACACCCCTATTACCTTGCGTTGGACCAAAATCTTGGATTTTCAAGCCTACAACCTCTGGTGGCCTGCCGGCCACTGATATGGGCTGCCGGCCATTGCTCTTGGTTGTCGGCCACCAATGTGTTTTGTAGATATTTTGTGACAGTTGTGCCAACTATTTGCACAGATGCTTACATCTGCTTCCACGTGTATGGCTGGATGTTTTTTAGGGAGGTTTATGTTTCTCTATGTATAAAGGACCTCCTCTCTTGCTTTGAAGTTAGAAAAATTTTGGAGCAAAATTTTTTTTCTCTCTCTCTCTTGCAAATTTCTTCACCTTTGCCTATACACTCTTCACCACTCTTAACCAAACATCTCCATATTTGAGCTAAGGTATCTTTGAGCCATATTAGAGCTCTTGAGGGTGTGTTTGCCTTGTTTTATTTCTTGAAAGTGGTCTCCTCTTCAAGAGGTATAAAGCTTTGCCACTTTACTTGTTGTATTTACTCTTTTTCTTACAATTTTTCGACTATTTTTGGGCTATAAAAACTCTGTATTTTTGGGCTAAAATTTGGGTTTTAAGGCCAATAAAGGTTGAGAGGTGGTTCACCCTTCTTTACACCTTGCTCTTAAGGCCTTTACCCTTGCGTTTTCCACCTTTACATTATCTTTTTTTGAGCTTTTAAACACTGATTTTTAGAGTTATTTCAATGCCTAAAATCATGTTTTGAAGTCCAAAATTGGAGGGGTTAGCCTCCCCTCCTTGTGTTTTGCTTACTAGCCTAGCATGATCCATGTTTCAGCTTATTATTCTAGCCATTTTTGTCTTAATTCCAGCATGTTTTAGGACTTATTTAAGACTATTTTAGGACTGTTTTTAAGTGTTTGTTGCATTTGAGCTTTGTTTTGCATGCTTATAGTGTAATTGTCCTCATAAGGTTGGTGTTTTAGGCATTAGACACCATCTTATTTGAGTTGATAATTGTAGACACCCCATTTTTGACAGCCCTCAAGACTTGGACGTCACCATTTGAACACTCGGTGATCATCCATGTTCGTGTTCGTCTTGAGTTCTCGGAGGTTTCGGTCACGCGCCTTGCCTCAAGACCTCTCGACTTGTTTGCTCTATGCTTGGTTGTGCACCAAACACTTGTGTTTTTGCTTCTGAGGGCAGGGAATGGCTTGTTGGCCATCCCCACACCTCACTGGCCTTGGCTTGAGGCCACCGGCCCTATTTTATTGCTACTGGCCAAAGGTGTTGGCCGGTCGGCAATGGTTTTGGTCGGCCGGCCATTTTTGTTGGTCAATCGACCACATTTTCCAGCCGACCCCTTTCCATCTGCTTCTGGCAGATATTTTATGCCAGCTGTCACAGCTGGCATCCACATTACACCCCCTCCATACACGTGTGTGGAGGGATTTACACCTTGTGTTAGCTTCTCTTAGAAGCTTAAGAATTGAATTCCTATAAGAGGGGAGGCCCTCCTCCCTTCTCAGAGGTTCTAAAAATTAGGGTTAGGAAGTTTGTATCTATCTATCTCTATATCTTCCTCTCATTTGATTTGTGTGTGTAATAGTGTTCAAAAGTGAGTTTTTGTCTTACTTTTGCCCTTAAACACCTAGTGTTACACTATCTCTTAGTTGCTGAGGTGCTAAGGAGTTGTTTTCAGAGTTCTTGGGCTGGTTTTGATCCAAGGAAGGTGCTGGAGTGGGGTTCTTGAAGAGGTTCTTCAAAGGTGAGAAACTTACCCTTTTATTCCCCATTTTTGCACAAGCTTTTAGCCTATCTTGTATCTATTTTTAAGCTTAACTTATAACTAATAAAAGTTCTGTTTTTAAGTGCTTAAAATAGTTGTTTAAGATCACTTTGGTGTTTGGGGTTGTTTACCTCCTCTTAGGCCTTGTTTGGCCTCTTTTTGTCCCTTTTTTTGTGAACTCCGGGACCACCTTGTATTGGCCTTCTCACCACTGAAATCTAGAGGGATTTCAATGGTGGGAATGGTGTTTTGAGGTCCTAAGAAGGAGAAGGTCATCCCCTCTTCTTGTTGTCTTCAATACTTGTCATATTAGCCTCATATGTGAGCACCTTTGTTAAGTTCATGTTGATCATGTCTTAGCTGGTATTTGTAGTTGTTTTATCATGATATAGTACTATTTTGAGTTGGTTTAGACATGCCTTGTATGCTTCATACACTTGTCTTGTAATTATTTGCCTTAACATGCACCTTGTGTATAGACCACCATACTTACATGTTTTGGCTTAGCTTCATGAAGCTTTTAGCTTTGTTTTACCATGCTTAAGGTCTGATTTTGGTTGCTTAGGTCACATGTGACTTGCTTTGTATAGCTACCACGCAATCTAGCTTATAGGCTTTGGGTGTTGAATCCTCTAGCATGCTTTACTTGGATCATTTCAGTGGTTTGGCATCACTTCTAATGTTATTTCAGTCCATATAGTATGCTTGAATACTTGCATTTATCACCTATTCCATGCCTTGAAGAGTATGTGTTTTATGCCTCATGAATGTGTCATTGTGTATGCCATCATGTCTAGGCCTTTGGGATGCCATCTAGGTGGGTTTTTGGACTCATTTTGACATGTCATAACTCTGTTTTAGGTTACTTAAATCATGCCATGTTTGGTTGTATTAGGTGTAGTGTAACACCTCTTTGATGGCCTTGCATGCCTCATGATTTTACCCCTTTGTTTTGGCTTGTTTTGGCTTTGGTCATTGCATGATTTAGGCTCATTTTAACATGATTTAGGACTTTTTTGGGTCATACTCGCCATATGCTCTTTCTTTTGTGTAGCATTAGTTCAATTCCCTTGCCTAGTTTTAAGCCTTAAGCCTTAATCATGCATGCTTGACTTGTTTATGTGATTTGCACTCTTAGCACCATTTCAGAGCATGTAATGTTGTCACATTTGCATACTTTCCTTTCCTTTTAAGTGTTCTAAAAAGTTGCCCTTTTATGCTTAAGTATTGGACCATTTAGCATGCATGTTTGTATGTGCATTTGCCTTCATGTCCTTAGCACTTTGGCCAATGTTTTGGACCTATTTGAGAGCTGTCCATCTTGGTGTAAGTCCATCATTTGCATGTTGTTGCATGCTTGCCTTGTATGTTGTCGCATACTCGGCTCATTAACATGTTGTTGCATGTTTAAGTGGTATTGTATTTGGCATGCATCTCTTGTTAAGTTGCCTAACATGTTGTTACATGTTTGCCTCACTTGTTATTACATGTTTGCATGTTTGTTCACATGCTCATGTTGCATTAGTTTTCTTGTATGTTTAGGTTGCATAGCATTGTGCATGTTTACATCCCTTGCCTCTTGATAAATCATGATAGAGGTTGGGGCTCTTCTATGTATTTGTGTGCATTTCATTTGATATCAAAATGCACACTTGACCTCTTTGGCCATCATGCATCGAAATGCGTGATTGGTGGCCCGAGGGTCGAGGGCTACACTCCCTTGAGTTCATAACATGATAGGGAGGGTGGTCGTGCAAACATTTCTTTGCAAATGCATTGTCATGCCTTGTCTGTCCTCTGCTGCAACAAAACAGGATTCTACAGGAAGAGATGGCCGGTCGGCCATCTTCAGTGTCGGCCGGCTATGTATTTTTGGCCGATGGCGCCACTTTTGGTCGGTGACTATATTTCTATGGCCGGTGGTCCCATCTCTTGGCCGGTGACATCCCTCAGTGCTCAGGGAGTGGTTCTGAAGCAGCTTTGGGACTTGTGTAGCTTTCAGAGGTATAAAACAGTGCAAACAGAGCAGCATGGGCATGTCGATGGATTTCCGAGCGAAGCCGAGCATGCATACATTCGCCCCTCTTCCCGAGGCTGTTTTACTGCTTTAGTAGCTTAATTAATTTGTTTAAATTAGTTAAGTACTGTGTAATATTTAATTAGCTTGTTAGTTAATTAATTTGTATTATTCTTTCGGCCCCTCCCTCGAAAGGGCGCAATTGTGTAATAAGCATGCGTGTGTGTAATGCATGTCTTCCAACCCCACGTCTTTCTCCCTTTTACTTACCTGCTTACGATGGTTAGTTTTAGGGCATATTTGATTTAGCATACCTTATGCTATGCATGTTTGCATTCATTCATTTGTATTGTATGCACTAGGCTCGGCGCATCATACTAATTGCATTGTACTTCAATTCCAACTTGAATACGTTTATCGAGTTGTCGCATTTCACATGCCATTCTTAGACTAGCCGAGCGTATTCTAGTTGCACTTTGTATGCGATGCATTAGCCATTTCAACATGGACTAGGATCATGCATGATTTCTAACTGGTTTCTTGTTTTGGCTCAGAGTACACTATGAGTGTTTATGTTTTAGCATACTACATGTATGTTAATGTTGCCATGAAAACATGCTTTCCATGAGGCTAACTGCTTATTTGTTATAATTGCCTGAATGCCTGTGGGTGAAGGTTGGATTGCTTGAATTGGATTAATTCATCGAAATCCATGTTTTAGCCTACTTGCGAGTAGCAAAATTCAAAACCATTTCCAAACAAATGGATATGCGATGCTTTGTTCCAAGTTAGGCGATCTAGTCTATACTTGTATACTGTGCGCATCACGTAGCAATTCTAGGCTAATAAACCAGAATAAGAGCACATAATGTTTTCAAAACTAGATATCATGGTTAGTAGAGGCTGATCTTCGATTGGGCGAGCGGGGGTGCTCATAACTGACCTTCCCCAATCGTACCCAAATTCCCGAGCCGAGGCAACTTTGGTGATGACGGACACGTGGCCTTAGGCAACGAGTCAGGGTTTCCTAAATTTTTCCAAAATAAAATATTTAGGTGGCGACTCTATATCTGGCAAAGCAGTCCATGTTTGACACTTCTTTCTAAAAATCTGTTTTTCAAAACGATTTGCCGGATTTGGACTCTTTGATGATTCATCGGTCTTGCATTGCACTCTGCGAGATTAGATACAGGACCGTGACATTGAGTCCGAACTGTAGTGAGCCCAAATGAACAAAATGGGATTTTCCCTCCCGGGACGTTCGGGGACATCTACAATAGTGTTTATTTATGGTTTTCCATACTTGTGATCATTCTTAATCACCTCTGCAACCTCCCTCCTTTCTTGGCTTTTGTTTTGCTTTGAAAGTAGTTTCAAACTACTTATTTGTTTAAGCATGAGATTGAGATGTCATGCTTAATGGTTTAATCCCTTTGGGGGTTCATTACCAATGGTATGATGTCTTTTACATGCCCAAAGCAACTCTTGGTTTGATCTCTCTTTCCATTAGAGGGCTTAAATTCACCTTTGGATTCAATTAACTAAAAATTGATGGTAATCTAAAATGAAGTAATAAAATTTAGGCTTAAAAAGGTGCAAGATAATAATTTAGTTTGGGTTCAATCGGACGTTAATTGAACCCTTGAGTCTTGAGTCGTTTCATACTCATTAGTGATGAAAATGGTTCAAGATTCATTGTCGAATACTTCCCTTGATCTTTCATGATAGGGAGGTGGTTTTGAGAATCTTGTTTGATTGCATTCATGGAATTTGCATACTTGATTCGTAAGCCATTATGTAATGAAATTGCATCCATTGGTGGTTTGCGAATCAAGTTTTACTACTTCTTTAAGCTGTTCAAATGATAAGGAGAGGTAAATTGTGCAAACAAACCCTAGAGAATACCCTGTTCCTGCTGTATTTGCTCTCTGTTGCAGAAAAACAATCCAGTTAGCAGTGGCCAGCAGACCAATATTGGTGGCCGGCAGACTACTATTGGTGGCCGACAGACCATCATCAGTGGATGGCAGGCCCTCTGTCGACCACCAGTGCAAAATCTAGCAGTGTACTTTTAAAACAGAATAGAATTGGTCTAGAGGTAGAAATTAGTGCAAATGTTCTACTGTGCAATAGAGGCATCCACCAGCAGAAACAATGGCATTTTCGGGTGGAAACCGCATTCATGCATGAGCCCTCTATCAATCCACTGGATCCGTATTGTAAATATATTAGTGTTGTGCTTAAAATAATGGCTTTGTAATTAATTAGTTAGAATAGCTAATTCGTCTCATATTGTAATTATTTTAATTAGCTAGATTAGTTAATTAATCAGTTCATTCGGTTTGTAATAATTAGTTAAGTAGTTTAGTGTCACGACCCAAACTCGTCCCTATAGATTTAGTGTTGTAATCGGCCAGTAATCCTTGGATTACCCAAGGCCTCTGAATAGAATAACATATAACTAGGGGCTATGAAAGCAATTATATAAAAATGTACATAGTTCATCGAGCTATGTAAACATACATAGGACAGATAATCTTAAATTTATAAGCATACATATAACGTCATAAAGGTACAGTAGTTATACGTCATCCCATGTACATATAAACATAAATTTTGTTCGTGAGCCAAAAGAAACAAAGTCTTAAACATTCACAAAACATGACCATAAGACTTGCCTTAATCTGGAACCTCCTCAGGAGGCGCAAAAGGTGGTTGACAAACACAAAATTCTTCAGGCATCATCTTAAGCCTGGTCATGAGCCTGCTCACCTACATACAATAAATAATAGTAAGCGAGAGCACAGTGAATAATAACAGAATAAAGCGATAAATGAATGATGTCCCAAAACCAATTCAGGAACCAGAGTTCATATCGATAACAGATTCACATTCATATTCTTTTTCAGAGCATATACAGAAATCAGAGTTCATGCTTAATCTTACATAGTACATCCGTTAGCGCTAACAGATCATTTACAGAGCATCATAGATCATACTTGTCAGTTCCATAGAGGAACCTCCAGCCGGGTATGGATAACTTGTCAGTTCCATGAAGGAACCTTCGGACTAGGAACGGATAACTTGTCAGTTCCATAAAGAAACCTCCAGCTAGGTGCAGATAACTAGTTAGTTCCATAAGGAACCTCTGGTCCGGGTACAGATAACATACTTGAATCAAAGCATAAATGCCCCAATATTTGTCAGAGTTGGACAATCATTCATAGTACAAAACATAGCATTTCATAGAACAGATCTATTTCATATACAGAAAATAATTTAACTTGAACATAGCTTTACTGAGTCATTACTCACAAATAACAAATGGCTCCAAGTAGACGAACAGAGTAGGCAATTCAGATATCTTGTGGTGCGTGACCTACACAGGTACAGAACAAATACATACTGAATTACACAACTTTCTTATCTTGGTGTGTTACTACTTTTATCCTCATTAGTGTGCTTTAATCTTGGCCTAGGAATGCCTAGGATGGAATGAGGTTGCAAAAATGCATTTGAAAACACTTGGTCAAAAATGCTAGAAACAGGGGTCCCGCTCAAGCACAACTTCCATCGCTCGAGCAAACATGCAAACATGTGAGGGGCCGCTCGAGCTCAACTTTCTTTGCTCGAGCGGTCTGCAAACTTTGAAAAGTACTAGTTGTGTGATTTTCATGCTTGACGGTCGCTCGAGCGTGAGACTCAGGTCGCTCGAGCGGTCTATAAAAACATGAAACTTCTAAGAGCTCGCATTTCACGCTAGAACGGACTTCTGGTCACTCGAGCGGAAAAGTAAGATCACAGAGTGGTCACTCAAGCACAGGTTCTGTCGCTCAAGCGGAGAGCAAAATTCTAGAACTTCCAGATTGCTCTTCTCAACTCAAAACTCAAATTCAACCCTTTAAAACACAACTCTTGGGCCCCAAAACTTAAGAAAACAAGTCTAAACTTGGAAAACATAAAGAAGTAAAGATTATTTCATGAAATCAAGGCCCATAAGAATGTCAATTATACAAACTCAAGCTTGAATTGTGAAAACATAACATGAATATGACATGCATGGAGTGATTGAAGCTCCAAGTTTACAAATCATGAGCAAATGAGATGTTTAGATCAAAAACTTGTTGAATTCCTTAAACAAAACAAAGATACGGACATACATGTGGCAATTCTTGAGAATCAAACTCGAAATGCTGTGATATATACATGCATGCATGATACACTTCTATAGTCAACCATCTAAGTTCAATTCTTGCACTATATAACTCAATTCTTTGAATTCATGTGCTAAGTGACTCAATCCCAAAACTAGAAGGTTGAATTCTTACCTTCAATGGTCAATTGTTTGAAGTATCAAGCCAAACTCTCTAAATTCTCTTGTAATTCTCCTAAGATGGGCTCAATCTTCTCTTCTCCCTCTCTCTCTCTACGTTTGTCTCTTGAAGGCTCAAGGATGATGAAAAAAAGGTGGCTCAAATGGTGTGTATAAGCCTTATATAGGCTTGCTTAGGACTTTTAATTAATCTCAACTTAAGCTAGGCAATTGACACCAATTATCCTAATTTGATTCATTCTGAATTGAATTTCAATTGAACCTACCATAATGTTCTAAAAATTCTAAATAACACATACCAAGTCAATTTCGTAATCGGATGCCTATAAGGCCTTCGATTTGCAAAATATAACAAAATTTCAAATAGATATTCCTACAATAGACAGATAGATACACAAATAATGCAATGCACAAATAATTAATGCAGGATTTCATCTTAATTACTTATTAAGCGTATTGAATCATGGATTATCGTTAATCAGAGGTCGGGGTTGTTACAATTAGCTAATTTATTCATTTGGGTTTGTAGTTAATTAGCTTAGCTTAGCTAGTTAGTTCATTCGGACCCTTCTATGTAAGGGCACCATGTTGTAATAATGTGTATGTCTTCCAACCCCACATCTTTCTCCCTTTTATTTACTAGCTTATGATGGTTAGTTTAGGGAATCATGTTTTGTTTAGCATACTTCATGTTTACATCCACTCATTTTGCATATACCAAGGCTCGATTCATCATTCTAACTTGCATTGTCGTTTAAATACTTCTTTGAATACGTGCTTAGACCGCATGCTATCAAATTGCTTCATTTGCCACATTAGTAACCGAGCCTAGTAAATTGCATATCCCATGTGTTGCATTAGTCATGTTGCATAGTTAGGAATCGTGCATTTTTCTAACTCATTTCTCTATTGGCTTGGAGTACTAGGTGAGCCTTTACTCGCTTTAGCATAGCACATGTTGATGTTGCCATGTCTAGTATGCTTGCCTTGAGGCTAATTGCTTAAGTGCTATAATTACTTGAATACCTGTAGATGAAGGCTAATTGCTTGAATTGAAATAATTTGAGTAATGTTTATATGCGATCACTTTTTTTAAGTGGTACATATTCGAAATAATTTTCCAAACAGACATGAATCAAAGCATTCCAATTCTTGCAAATTAATCTATACTTGTGTGTGTGTGCATCACATAGTAATGCTAGCCTAATAACCGGAACAAGAGCATATAATGTACATAAGATTCATATCATGATTAGTAGAGGTCGATCTTTGATCGGGCGAGCAGGGGTGCTCAATTCATGACCTTTCCCTCTCGTACCTAAGTTCTCGAGCCGAGACAATCTTGGTGATGATGGACACATGACCTTTGGCACGAGTCATGGGTTTCTTAAATTTCTCAAAAATATTTAGGTGGAAACTCTGTATCTGGTAAAGCAGTCCATTTTTGGCAATTTGATTCAAAATCAAATTTCCAAAAGATTTGCCGAATTTGGACTCTTTGGTGTTTATCTATTTCACTTTGCACTTGTAAGATCAGATTCAGAACCGCGGGAGTCCAATACTGTAGGACTTATTTGTCTTCTGAAAGGGGGCACGAAAAGTCGAGCTACACCCATTCCCAACAAATACAAATTCAGGCATAACAGGTAGTCAGAATACAACAGTTTTTTTCACAGAATTAATAGTTGCACAGTACTTCGTTAACCAATCCATACCCAATAAGCAATCAAAATGATCAATTCCCAAAGGCAGCAAATCAACACATAATGTCATATCACCAATCATAACATCACATGCTGGATAAACATAAGCACATATCATAGAATCTCCAGATGGTGTAGACACAGATAGTAAACAATTCATAGGTTCCAAAGGTCTAATTAATTTTCGAGAAAAAACATGCGATAGAAACAAGTGCGTGGAACCAGAATCTATCAACACATAGGCATTCTGAGCACAGCTAGAGATTATACCTGACACCACTAATTCCGTGTTTTGTACATCCCCAAGCACTAGTGCAAACACTCTCCCTTATCCTAGCGTTTCATTCCCGGTGTTACCCCTGCCATTAGTCCTGGCATTTGACCTTGTTACGGAAGCAGATCCGGTTGAACTTGTTATGGGGCGATTGGTATCCTCGAACCAAACTAGATAATCTCTCATCATGTGGCCAGTTTTACCACATCAGAAATAGGAACCCGTGGCTTGATAACAGACTCCCTTTTGTTTCCTTCCACAATCCGAACAAATTGGTATAGACTCACACTCACTACTCTGACTAGAGCTGCTAGAGGATCCCGTGTTTTGCTTCTTGCTTCCAAAGGAGTTGCCCCTTCTAAACCTATTCCCTGATGTAACAGCGCACGTGGGCCTCTATGCTACAGTTCGGACTCCCCTGTTTTGTTTGTTTTGTTGCGGTTCTGAATCTGAACCAAAGAGTCCAACTCTGGCAAATCGTTTGAGAAAACAGATTTTTGAAAAGTAATGCCAAACATGGACTGCTTTGCCAGATACAGAGTCGCCACCTAAATATTTTTAAAATGGGAAATTTAGGAAACCACGACTTCGGTCTTAGAAGGCCACGTGTCCGTCATCACCAAAGTTGTCTTGGCTCGGGAGCTTGGGTACGATCGGGGAAGGTCAGCTGTGAGCACCCTCTTTCGCCCGGTCCGAAGACCGGCCTCTACTAACCGTGATATCTGATTTTGAAAACGTTACATGCTCTTATTCCAATTATTACCCTAGAATAACTATGTTATGCGCGTAGCAAACAAGTATAGACTAGATTGTCTAATTTGGAAATAATCATTGCATATCCGTTCGTTTTGAAAATGCTTTGGATTTGCTACTCGCAAGTAGGCTAAAACACGGATTTCAACGAGTTATTTCAACTCAAGCAATCCAACCTCCACCCACAGGCATTCAAACAGTTTATCTCATATAAGCACTTAGCCGCATGGTAAGCATACTGTTATGTTAACATCCACACGCATGCGATATGCTAAAGCATAAATACTTACATCGTACTCCGTGCCAAAACAAGAAACTAGTTAGCAAAAATGCATGCCCTAGTTCATGTTAAGTGACTAATGCAACACATGCAAGATGCAGCTTAGAGTAGGCTCGGCTAACCCTAAAAATGGCATATGAAATGCACTTTATTCGATGCACGTATTCAATTTGGAATTGAAAATACAATGCAGTTTGTATGATGTACCGAGCCCGGTGCATGTTTAGACAAATGCATGGATGCACGCATGCATTGCATAAGGTGTGCTAAAATAAACGTGCCCTAATCTACCATCGTAAGCGGGTAAATAAAAGGGAAGAAAGAAGTGGGGGTTAGAAGACATACACACCACTCACCCACACTTATTACAGATTTGCCCTCGCTTGGAGGGACCAAAAGAATAATACAAATAATTAACTACGCAAGCTAATTAAATATTACAAATAGCCTAATTAATTAACAAATTAATTAATCTAAGAAAAACCGTAAACCGCCTCGGGGCGAGGACCCAATGCATGCGCGCTCGGATTCCGCTCGGAATTGCACTGCCATGCCTAGCTTGCCTTTGTTTTCCCTGCTTTGCATCTCAGAAGACTGCCACAGTCTTAGGAATACTTTCTTAGGTACTGAAGATCACTACCGGCTGCTCAAAACTTCCACCGGCAGTGAATTGAGCTCATCGGCACTGAATTGATCCATCAACAAATCGATCACGGTCGGCACTAACACCGCCACGTAAGCCTTTGAATGCTCGCAGAACACGCAACTCACAGAAAAAGGGCAACATCGCATAGCAATGCAATTCAAAGCATATAGGCACTAAACACACTTCTTATCATACTAATGACTCAAAGGAAGATGTGCCTCGATTCTCGGACCACCAATCACGCATTTCCATGCATGATGGCCCAAAGAATCAAGTGTGCAACTTTGATTTCAAATGCATGCAATGCAAACAAGCACATAAGGGTGCTAAACCTCTATCACACACACTTCAAGAGGCCAAGCATGCACAATGCAATGCAATGAAGTCCTAAGCATGTCATCTATATGCAATATGAGCAATACAATATACTTATGCAAACATACAAGTGAACATGCAAAATAAGCATGCAAACCAATTGAAGGATGGACTTAAACATGAATTGGGCAACTCTAAAAAGGCTCAAAACAGTGGCCAAATGCTATAGAAGTGAAGGCTAAGATACATGCAACACATGTACACATGCAAGCATACATGATCCAACACTTAGGCATAAACAAGACAACATTCAAGCACACTTGAAATGAGTTAAAAATTGACAATTAGCATGCATAGAAAGCTCTGAAAATCATGCAAAATATGATGCTAAACCAAGCAACAAAGTAGGCTAAGCATGCAACAAGTGGCCCAAGTACTTAAGGCAAACCAATGAGGCATCGAACCACACATACTACAACCACACATGGTAACACTTAACCAATTAAAAACAGAGTTTTAACACATAAGACTAAGCCCAAAAGACCACTTAGATGGCATCTAAATGGCATGAATCCAAAGGCATGCACAAATGCTAAAGCATGAGGCATACAACACATGCTTTTAAAGCATTAAAGAGGCAACTAAGGCAAGCATACAAGCACACCAAAGGGACTGAAATGACATGCCAAATGGTTCCAAACCATCAAAATGAGGTAAGCAACACATGCTACACATGCATACTCAAAGGCTAGCAAGCCTAAAATGCAAAGGGGCTATATAATGCATGCCAAGATCAACCCAAATGACTATGGACAGAGCTAAAACATGTCAAAATAAGTATAAAACATTCATAAGTCTAAGCCTAAAGCATGCTCAAACTAGGGTTAACAACCTAGGCATGTTAAGGGACTAAAGAGGCATTACAAAGCAACCATGCAAAACATGCAAGGAGTACTAAAACCAACACTTAGCAATGTCATATTAGGGCATAATGAGCATAAAGTGTAGCCAAGACATGCTCTTCAAATATTCAAAACTATGCTCCCTTAAGAGACCAAAACTTGCCCTTTTCAAGGACATCAAGGAAAGGGGGTGGCCCTCTCCTTCTTACGACTTTAAGGCATCATCTACACCACTGAAATCTCTCAAGATTTCAGTGATGAAGAGACCCAAACACCAAAATCCCGGAGCTCAACAAAATAGTACAAAATGAGGCCCTTTTCAAGGCCTAAGAGGGGTCAAACCTCCCCAAAGCACAAAGTACCCTTAATAAACTATCAAGAAGACTAAAAAACAGAAATTTTTTGTATTGAACACCAAGCACAAAAATAGTTCAAGGATAGGTCAAAATGGAGTGCAAGAATGGGGTAAATAAAGTAAGTTTCTCACCCTTGTTGACCCTCTTCACAAATGTTGACTTTATTGCTTCCTTGAGCTCCAAACCAGTCAAGAACAGCAAGAATAACCTCTTGGGACCTCAGTAGCCAAGGGAAGGTGAAACACTAGAACCAGAGCTTCTTCTCTGTCTTTTCCTCTCTAAAAATGTCTAAGCCTTTCAACCCTTGAGCCAAGAGGAGGAAGCCTTCTCTTATAGAGGACAAAGCTTACAAGCTAAGTCAATTAAAGGCTCATCCCTCCATACGCGTGTATGGAGGGGAAAGAAGTGCTACAAAGCTGTCTGAAAATATCTCCAAAAGCAAATTGTAAAGTGATCGTGAGGCAAAATGGTCATTTGCCAAAAATAGTGCCGGCCAAGCACAACATAGTGCCGATGGCAACATCAACCGACGGTGGCCTCACGGCCGGGTGGTGTGTGGGGATGCCTCGAAGGCATTCCTGCCCCTCAAAAAAGCACAAGTGTTTGGTGCAAAACCAAACACAAAGCGATCAAGTTTGGAGGTCTGAGGCAAAGGCGGCGTGGCGAGAACTCGGGAACTCCAAACGAACACGAACATGGATAATCACCAGTGTTCAAGTGGTGGCGTCCAAGTCTTGAGGCGATCAAAAATGGGGTGTCTCTGATTGCCTCTTTGACAGAACTCGGAAGTCATAACAATGACGGAGTGAATGTCAAAGCCCGAGCGACCCATTTTTGACAAGGCCGAAGACTTGGACAAACATGCAAGACAAAACAAGGTATGCGCCCGAAGGCAGGGGCAAAATGCAAGACGATGCAAGAAGCCAAGCATAACTTATGATCATGCAAAGAAAGCTGTAATGAAGCACGCATGCAACAGTTATAAGCTAGCATATGCCAATCTACACTATAATGCAGAAAGGATGTAAGAGAATTATGCGATTCTCAATACGTCTCACGCGGAGGATACAATACCTGTGCAGCTCGTCCGGTTGCACCGGCCTCAAATGAGCCGTACATACAATATCGTGCCTGCAAAGAAAGTAAACTTAACAGGTACAATATTGTTAGCCATATGCATGGCAATGCGAAATGCAAAATGATACGCAATATATACAAAATGATGTATGAACAATGCAAATGATAATGCAATTCAATTGAAACTATGCAAACTACATGCAGAGCAATTGAATCATGATTCAATCATGAGCGGTTCGAAACCACACATATGTCAAATAGATTGATGGAAGTAACGAGTCCGTCTACCATAGAACGATGTCTGAACTATGAGTGATGCAGACGAACACAAGAACAAGTATTGGGTGGAATGACATAAGTGGGGTGACGACCCGCTGAGGAAAGAATAATGATCCTAATGCCGGATACAATAATTACACTACAATGCAATAGAAATGGATATGGCATGCGGCCAAACCGTATCTCGCTTAGGAAAGGCATGCACACATACAAGCCATGTCTAACACAGAAAATGTACGGCAACCTCAAACCAAGTTCATCAAGGAATAGGCGCGATGCACATGAACCATGCTTTGACGTGAAAAGTAAGGGCACATACCAGACCAAGCTCAACAAGGAAAGGCGCAAGCCATAGATGGAAGATGATGCAGTGAATGCATGCAACTACAATGCAATAGAAATGGATATTTACAGAAAATGCATGACACATGCACTATACTACAATGATGATGCATGACGTATGCATTTTTTGTTTTCGGTTTTGAATTTTTTGAAATGCATGACAAATGCAATATTTACAATGATACATGACAATGCACGTGTTTTTTTTGTTGGTTGTTGTTTTTTTTTTGAATTTTTTGAAATGCATGACATATGCGATATTTACAATGATGCATGACAATGCAGTATGATGCAATGGCTGCGATTGCAGTTTTCCCTATTCTCCCAACAGGGCGATATACTAGGTTGGTTCGGTATCCAGAATTGAGGCGTACACACGCCGCCTCAACCTATGGGGTTTCCATACAGATTTCAAGCCGAGGGTACACCCCCTGGGTATTTAAACCAGACTTTAGTCTCGGAAATCCCAAACCTTTGCGTTCTAGGCATAAGCCATTCAAACTCTAGTTTTCACCGTCCCCATTGGTCTTCTAGGAACTCACCGCAAACACAGACAGGTGGCTTTACCAGACCACCGAAAGTCGTTCGGGCACGACAAACACCGAAGGAGTTGCACCTTCAGAGGATTTAAGGTCTCCTAGACCGAGATGCGATGCATGACAATGCATGTTTTCTTTTTATTTTGAAATGCACATGATGCATGATGTTTGAAATGCGCGCCAACGCGCGACTTTTGAATGCATGACAGTGCATGAATTGGAAATACGCGGCAACGCGCGGCTTTATGAATGCATGATAATGCGCGAATTTGAAATGCGCGGCAACGCGCGGCTTTACGAATGCATGACAATGCATGAATTGGGTGTGCTAAAGCAATGAAGGTCTTGCACCCTCCGAGGATTTAAGGTCTCCTAGACCGTGCGTGTTTAAGGTCTCGCCAGACCATGATGGGGAAACAATGAGGTGTGCAAAATAGCACGATGCGTTAGACAACGCGAGCGCACAAGACAGTGCAATACGATGCATGCCAAATGCGATGAAGTGCGCAAAATAGCGCGATGGAATGCATGCCAAATGCAATGAGGTGCACATTAATGCACCGAAGGTCTTACACCTCCCGAGGATTTAAGGTCTCCTAGACCGTGCGTGTATGGTGAAGGTTTCGCACCCCCCAAGGATTTAAGGTCTCCTAGACCGTGCGTGTTTAAGGTCTCGCCAGACCATGGTGGGGCAACAATTACACAACACTTTAAGTGAATGCGATGCAAATGAGTAAACTCGAACCAAACTACATCTCATGCAGCAGGGATTAAGCGAGTTATGCAATTCTCACGGCGTCTACGCGGAGAAGGCTAGAAGCGACTACCGAGAACACTCGGAGTCTCAAACACAACGTCTCTCTGCGTTTCGCACGCAGGAGAGGAAAAAACAAGGCAAAAAAGAAACCTCTCAGCGTAGTACACGCGAGAGAGGGAAAACGAAAGGAAACCTCTCAGCGTAGTACATGCGAGAGAGGAAAAACCAAAGCCTCTCAGCGTAGTACACGCGAGAGAGGGAAAACGAAAGGAAACCTCTCAATGTAGTACACGTGAGAGAGGAAAAACAAAAGCCTCTCAGCGTAGTACACGCGAGAGGGGGGGAAAAAGGCAACGCACATGGGACGCGCATGCCAATGCAAATGAGACACGCATGCGGATGCAAATGGGGCAAATGAGACGTGCGTGCAATGAGGTACGCTTGCCTCAAAGGATGGAAAATGAAGTGCAATGAGGTACGCGTGCCTCAAAGGATGGAAAATGAAGTGCAATGAGGGTCGTAAGCGGCGCGTCATAAAATAAGCCGAATGAAATGTAATGCACAAGAGTCGCATTGCGCCAAAATAGCACGATCGTTCGACAGCGAAGTCGCCAAAAGCGATGCGATTGAATGCATGCCAAATGCAATATGATCGCCAAGATAGTGCAATGCGTTAGACAACGCGAGTGCACAAAACAGTCGATTGAATGCATGCCAAATGCAATATGATGCAAGATAAGCGCGATAGGTTTGAAATGCACATGGGGCAACTTTTGAATCTTGTAAAGACCAAAGGATACAAAAGGATACAATCTTTGCTTGAATCGAGTGCCACGCCACGAAGACACGGTCCGAGGTCAAAACGGAGGCCGGTTGAGCATCGGGGATTCACTTTCTTGCACTTTTTTGAGCTATGAAGACCAAAAACTACTCACATGGCCTAAACAAGGCTGTGGGAACATCACCAGCTGGACTAGGTGGCCACCGGTTGGCCACCGGCTGCAGGAAAGTTACACCGGCACAATATTGTGCCGACCGGCACAAAATAGTGCCGACCGGCCAAAAATTGCTGAATCGGGGCAGTTTTGACATTTTGCCTCGGGTTTTATAAAATAGGGCTTGAAACCCTATTCTCTTCATTTCTATACCGCCGAAATTCATTCCCTCTCTCTCTAGAGCTCTTTTTCTCTCCTCATGTCCTCATTTCTTTGAGTTTTCGCGCCATTTTCATCGTCCGATTCGCGAAGTTCACCGCGTTTCGGACATTTTCGACCGATCGAAATTTCATTTCGGCGCTCCCTTCACTATTTCCACTTTTTCGAGACTTGTTCCCCTTGATTTCCTCTTCATTTCCGTATCTTTCTATCTTCCGGCCTTCCCGATCATTTTCGGCCCGCTCGGGGTTGACTTTTTCGGTTGACTCTTCACATTCCGGCTCTTCCGGCCATTTTCTCATCACCATTGCCATGGCTGACGATGTTCCACACATCGGGACTCCCCCGGATCACGAGATGGATCCCGGGGTCAAGCTCCTCCCATTGAGCGAGCGTCCCTTCGACCCGGCGACCTACCGCCCGGCGATCCACGTTCTACCTCCGAATGGTCTTCGCCATTTCCGCGGCTTCGACCGAGCGCTGGACCCAAAGCTTCTCCTGCGCGAGCCGACCTCTCACCTATCCTTCGGCGCTTCCGAGGTAACATTTTTTTCTCTGTTTTACTTTCATGCAATGTAGAACTATTAACTGCCTAGTTGAGTCTGTTCTCTAATTGCTTAACTCTGATAGGCTACGGACTGTAGTTGATCGCAATCATGTTTACAACCGATATCTGTTTGAGACGGACACATGCACACACACTGCACTAGCCTCAATCACCCAAACACACGGCACACACCGTTCTTCACTGCAAACCTACCGACGCCCGGCACTTATTTGAATCTGAAAACATATTGTATGTTGTATTTAAACTGAACCACACAAAACATGCTCTTCACAAAAACTCCTGAAAATTTTTCCATCAAATTGAGTGTCGTTGTCAGATATCAAGGCCTTGGGAATTCCAAATCGAATAATGATGTTCTGTCAGACAAACTTCTTGACGTCCTTTTCTTTGATGGATGCAGGCGCCTCAGCCTCCACCCATTTTGTAAAGTAGTTTGTTGCCGCGATAAAGAGCTTTCTATTACTCGGTGCGGTTGGGAGTGGTCCCACGATGTCTAAGCCCCACATTGCAAAGGCCCAAGGACTGGTCAAAGATAAGAACTCTCTAGCTGGTTGATGGATTTGATGTGCGAACTTCTGATATTTCTCGCATTTTTTGGCATACTTCTCTACGTCTACTTGCATGTATGGCCACCAATACCCCTGTGAAATAACTCAATAGGCCAGAAATCTCCCTCCTTGATGACTTCCACAAATGCCCTTATGGATTTTGAACAAGAATGCTTCGACTTTGCTAGGATGGACACACTTCAAGTACGGTCCTGTGAAGGACTTTTTGTACAATGCTAGTGATGGGGAGAGCCAAAATCGCTGCGACTTTGTCCTAATCTTATTGGCTTCCTTCTTCTCCTCTGGCAAAATGCCATTTTTTAAGAACACCATGATAGGGTCCATCTAGGAGGGGCCTAGCTCGACGCAACGTACCTCGGCTGCTTTAGGTTCCTCAATGCTCGGTCTCGGTAGGAAGTCCACTGGCAATGGGTGTGAGATAGATGTATCTGCCATTGACGTGAAACCAGCCAGTTCATCTGCCTTGCTATTTTCTTCTCGACCGATTTGCTTTATCCTTACCACTTCAAACTTCATGATCTCTTTTCTGACAAACTCTTAGTACTTAGCCATTTTATCATCCTTCGCTTTATAATTGCCTGAAATTTGGTTGATTACTAGTTGGGAGTCACTGTACACGATTAGCTCGGTGGCCTTTATTCAACAAGCTGACTTCAAACCGGCTAACAATGCTTCGTACTCTGCCTCGTTATTGGATGTTAGAAAACCGAAGTTGATAACCTGTTCAATGGTCAAGCCATCTGGTGAGATGAAGACTATCCCAAGTGCAGCCCCATGTCTGTTGGACGCTCCATCCACAAAGAGTTTCCACATCTCTCCTACAAACAACTTCTAGCATGTGGAGGGATTTGAGGACGCCTTAGGATCAAGGGCATTGATGACGCCTTCTTCTTAGCCTTCGTCCATCGTTAGGATCTGCTTTTTACTGCCTGGCTATCCCATCACTTCACTTTCAGGCACGTCCTTACTTGTAGTAGTGCAGTTTGTCCCTTCCCCTCCTATTGTAAGACTAAATAATTCGCTGCATAGTTCAACGACTTGCTGCGGGGGCTGCGCAATTCCTGCTGCACTTTCCTTCATTTGCTCGGTTGCCTTGGTCAAGTCCACTGGGAAAACATAATGACTTCCTAGGAAAAACTCGACCATGAAGTCTGCTAAAGCTTGGGCCTTTATGGTGGTTTGTGGCTAAAACTTGATATTGAACCGTCCTAACTCGACAGCCCATTTTAATATTCGCCCCAAAAAATCCACTCTCTCAAACAATGCTTTTAAGGGGAATGTTGTTAAGATGACCACCGTGTAGGTATGAAAATAATGCGTCAGTTTTCTTAAGGCCATTATTAAAGCTAAGGCCAGCTTTTCTAACGGTAAGTACCTTGTCTCGGCGCCAGTAATGTCTTGCTCACATAAAAGATGGGCAAGTGTTGTATTCCCTCGGTGCGCACCAATACTACACTAACAGCATGTTGGGATACTGCTAAGTAAAGGAAAAGTTCCTCTCCTGGCACTGGGGTTGTTAACAGGGATGGAGAGGTCATGTATTCTTTTAAGCTCTCCAGGGCTCAGTCATACTCATCATCCCACTCAAACTTGGCCTTAAATGCCTGGAAGAACAGTCGACACCTGTCTGATAACTGACTTATGAATCAGTTAATGCTATAGCCAGGCTTGTGAGATGTTGTAATTCTTTGACTGTGTTGGGCCTCTCTAGATCTTGAATTGCTTTGATCTGAGAAGGATCGGCTTCTATACCTTAGTTGGTCACTAGAAAGCCAAGAAATTTTCCTGACTCCAAACCAAACACGCACTTGGATGCGTTTAGTCGCAGTTTGTGGGTTTTTAAAATTTGAAACATCTCAGCTAAGTCCTTGAGATGGTCTCCTTTATTCTTGATCTTGACCACCATGTCATCTATGTAAGTTTCCATTATTCTGCCTAACAATGGCTCGAACATTTTGATGATCATTCGCTAGAATGTTGCCCCTGCATTTTTTAGGCCAAAGGGCATGACCTAGAAGCAATATAATCCTTTGGGTGCTGTAAATGATGTGACCTTCTGGTCCAGTTCATGCATAGCGATTTGATGGTAATCATGATACGCATCAAGAAAGCTAAGTCGGTTGTGACCTGCAGTTAGGTCCACCAGTTAGTCTATCCGTGGTAGAGAAAAACTATCTTTCAGGCATGCTTTGTTGACTGTCTTGTAGTCCACGCAAAAGCGTCACTTGCCGTTCTTCTTTGGTACTACCATGGTGTTGGAGATCCACTTGGGATAGTAAACCTCTCTGATTGCCCCTGCCTCCAGCAGGTTTCTTACTTTCTCATCCACTATCTCGATGTGGTGAAGTGTCGATCAGTGAGTTCATTGTATAATTGGTCTGGCGGTTTGGTGGACATTAAGTTGATGGCAAATGAAAGTTGGGTTAATGCCTGGCATATCATGCAATGTCCAGGCAAACACCTCTATGTTAGAAATCAAGAATTCCATGATCTATATTCTCTCGATGTTGGACAAGGATGAGCGAAGTAAAAAGTATTTCTTTGGGACCTTCTCGTATATTCTGACTTCCACCAGATCTTTAACTACCTTTTGTTCGGCTGCCTTGCCGACATCTACGAATAACCCATTGCGTTTTGGCTCCTCCACCATTTGTATGAACCCTTTGGCAACTCAGCTACAATTTACTATCACGAAGCATTACTTGGACATGATTTGGTCTCCTAAGACCTCCTCGATCATTCTGGCTTCGTTAGGGAATTGCATCACCTGGTGGTAGGTTAACGCTACCGCTCGTATGGCATGCAACCATGCTCTTCCCAAAATTATGTTATAAGTGGAAAGGACTTTCAACACACTTAATTCCACTTGTTTTGTCATCGTCCCTCCTTTGACCGGCATAATTATCTTGCCAACAGGTCATTCTGGCATTGAGTTAAAACCGACCAAGGGGGATGTTGCAGGTGCCAAATCTTTGTCCTCCAATTTGAGTTGCTTAAAAGTCTCATAGTACATTATGTCGCACGAGCTCCTTTGATCTATCAAGATCCACTTGATATCAAAATTCTTGACGCACAGCGTAACTACTAGTCCGTCATTGTAAGGGCTTTGTAACCACGATAAGTCCCTGTAGGAGAATGTGATGGCGTTTTTCTCCTCGCTCTTCCCTCTTTTCACAGTAGATTGTACACTTTGTATTTTCCTCATGTGCTTCACCTTCTTGATCATCCCTCTCAGCTCGCATACTCGTTTAGGCTCGATTATCCCATGAATCACATTGATTGTGCCTTAAGACGGACCGTTGATGGGCATTCCATCTGGCCCATTGTGGTTTGGGGGGCTGGCTGAGCTCCCCCTTCAATATACTGGTCCAGGTGGCTAACAGCCACTAACTCCTCTAGATGCTGCCTTAATGGCGTCAATTTTTAGTTCAATACCCATTTTCATCATAAAAAGTGCACCGGTACCTATCGTTATAGCCCCTCTACGCTTCTCCCAACTTGGTTGGCTGCCGAACAAAGGGTTCGTCGTGTATCTTGCTAAGAATTCGGTAGATAGGCTTATTAAACACTGTGGTTATAGCAGTGCAGACTCTCAACCCCCTTGTTTGGGAGTCCTCGTCATTTTTTCGTCTGCCTCAACCATTTTTGTTCGGTCGTTCCTCCTGGCCGACCATGTTAACTTTTGCAATGGATTTTCTAACCGACATTGCTATTATGCCAGACTTTTCCTTGGCATGCACGCCATCTTTGTCTACCCTGATATGCTGATGCATTCTCTTCATCAGGGCTTCCATTGTGAGGAGTGGCATCATTGTCATTGAATCCCTCAATTTATTGCCCGCCAACAAACCCCATTTATACTGTGCGATAGCTAGGTTTGTGGGGCAATCTCCGATCTGATTAAAAGTCTCCCAATATCAGTTGTTGTAAAACTTTAGTGTTTCTTTCTCATCTATGTCGATGGAGAGCAGCTGGTCTATCTCTACCGGCATCTTGGTGTTTGTCTTAAACCTAGTGACAAACACCTCTGCAAGTTATGCCCATGAAGCTATGCTGCCTTCTAGCAACCTCTCAAACCAAGTCAAGCCCAGATAGCCTAAGCTGAAGGGGAACATGATACATATTAGAGCCTTGTTTCGTCGATATATGGCCCTCACCTGGTAAAAGTGGCTCAAGTGCATATAGGGGTCTAACTTCCCCTCATAAGTTGTGAACTTAGGTTGGTGGAAGCCCAAGGGTAATGGTGTGTTCTCTATCGCTGGAACGAATGGCGAGCTTTGCAACCTTGCTAATGCTTTGTCTGCCGGTTCGTAAGCAAGGCGCAACAATGGCATTCCAACCTCGATACTTCCATGTATCTGAGGAGCCAACCGTTGTAGAGCAAAGATCCTTTGGAGGTCGCATGCCTAGGCATCTTCTCTCATTCAAGCCCTTTCTTCTAGCACGGTCCGCACGTCCGCCAACCTAGGTAACTTGGTGTGCTAAGAGATTGTTTGATGCGTATGTGAAGGTCAATAATTGCTTCTCTCCGTGCAAGACCTTTTAGTCCTCATTCTCTCAGACCTAGAGTAACGAGTCCTGGAGGTTCTTGATTGTGTATCGCCTGTCCTGAGGCTTCTGCTTTCATATTGTGATGGTGTGACTTGCCTGTCACGATCTCTTGAGTGATGAGAACGCGTTCTGCCTTCGCAAATCTTTTCTCCGATCACCCATTTCCCTTCATCTGGCACTTCATTGTCTCCATGTCAGCCGCCATTCTCTTTATCAATTTGTCTTGCTCCTTTATGCGATCTTCCAGAACCTGAGGATCCATCATCCGTCTCTGTCTATCAGGGCTTTGAAAGCAATGAGGACTTATGCCCTGTATTTCTCGTGCGTCTCTCCGTGGATTCCATCGCTGGAGATCCAATTCTGCCATGAGCGGGACAAAAGGCAAACCTTCGTGCCACCCACCTCCTTCTAGGCCTATCAATAGCAGAATGTGGCAAGTCTTCATCGTGCACCATTGAAATCAATTGAAGGAAAACTTAATCAAAAGATTTATTCTCTGTTGTGCTTCCCACAGGCAGCGCTAATTGTACAAGCACAGAATAATCTTCTCGTATAATCCTATTGACCAAGTTTGCACTCCTCTAAACGTCGTCGCTTTACCTGAAAATGCAAACGTGAGCTAGCCGACGAGTGTGTGCCAGAAACCTCTCCGATGCTTAAGTCAGTAAAGTACACAATAGACACAAAAGCTCTGTATATTTAAGAGTAAGAATTACAACACCTGTGCATACATCCTACCATGAGCTTTTATAGATTCCGCCTAGCACAATCCTAGTAGGACTCTAACTCTCCCTAGCAGAGTTCTCCTAGGAATCACACTCCCAAGATAATGCCTATCCTGATAACACGCTACTCACTGTTAACCAAGTGAGATGGTTCAAACCCTTTATCTCGGTTGTTTGCTTTGTCAATCAAGCCATCTTGGCTCCGATCTGTGTTTGACAGAACCAAGATGGCACTCTACTAAGCTAAACCTAGCTCGACCCTCTGCACTAGTGATACCTTGGTCCGCTACCGGACTACGTCTAGACAACACAGTCCAAGTCCTAGCCACATACCTAGCTGGCCTAATACTTGTGTGGCCGAAGACTGAGCTACACAAGCTCTTATGTCTTCCAACTTGCGCGGCCCAACACCTAAAGGAGACTATTCTTAGCTCGGCCCAATCTGCACAGAAATTACCCTCTCATCAAACATAATATCATCACCCAAGTTATGCACACCAACCTCATGTGCACACCCTCTCCATCAATGAATGACGAATGACGATCCCTCTCCTCTAACAAACTAAAGAACGATGGTCTCTCTTTCTCTTTGATTTATTTGAAACCCTAAACTCATTAACAATGAGAACATCATTGCATCTCATCTAAAACTAAATGACGGTTCTTCAATTTCATACCATTGCATCTTTTCTTCAAACATGTATGGAACTGAGGAGCAAAGTCATCGAAAATCTATCCTCCAACATATCAGGGGAAAAACCCTCAATTGAAACAACTGGTGTAAGGTCCTGGTGTCCCACATCGGGAATGGAGAGGAGTTCATGGGCTATAAAAGTAAAAAACCTAGACCCTTATATAGTATCGAGGCCTTTTCCTGAGTGGTGAAATCCCTAAAAAGAACTCCCCAGTTAAGCGTACTTAGGCTAGAGTAGTTCTGGGATGGATGACCCACTGGGAAGAACAAATCCGTGCGGGCGTGGCCCAAAGCAGACAATATCTGTGAAGGGTTGGGGCGTTACAAATGGTATCAGAGCTGACTCTCTGGAGTACCGAGTATGGGCCATAGTTCTAAATTGCGGTATCAGGTAACGTAATGGTATCGATCGCGGAGCATCGGTATCGGTAGTATCGACCGGTACGTATTAGGTATCGGGCATCGCGGTTGTGAAATTTCAAAAATCATTAGCAATCCCTCTAAAACTCAATTTTATGTATTTTTTTTTTGACTCTTTTAGCCTTAATTTACCACATTTTAATCAAAATTTTGATATGTAAAGGCACTTTTGACTCATTTTCAACTAAATGATATGTATTTATTTTAGTTTCAAGCTTTTATTTGGCATATATGTTAAACTTTAATATAAAATTGATGTGGAAATATTTTTTTACTTATTTTCAACAATGAAATACTTCCACATGCACAACAAATTAATAAGAGAAAGAGGGACGTGAAAATAAATCATTCACTTCAGTCATAATCACATACAAACAATCTACTACAAATCAACAACTCTAAAACTTAGTAATAAAAAGAATTACGTGGTGGTACAAAAGAATCTCCATATCTCACATCACTTTAATCATCACTATGAATTGGTTGGCCTATTTCTCCATATTGATATTCCTAGTAGTAGTTATTGAAAGTGCATTGATCATAAGTAGTGTTGTTGTTGCCACTGCTACTTGATTGTTGTGATGTCATTGCAAGCCCTCATGTACCATAATTGAAACCCTCTATATATGGATATTGATGAGGTTGTTGAGAGTAATTCCAATTTCCCATATAAGGTTGTTGATAGATGTGTGGTGGTGGTTGACTTGGAGGAGGGTAATAAGGATATGGTACTTGGCATATTAGTCGCCAATGTTGAGTTCCCCTTCCATCTTCTTGTCTAACTTCGAGATGTCCAAATTGATTTCTAAGATCACGATGACCATAAATATCATCAATATGTCATGAACGCCCAATTGATGCTTCTACATCAAGAGTAGAAATAGAATGTCGTCGTTGCTGTGTAGAATCCCTGTTCCAATCATGATCAATATGATGAATACTGTATCTACAACCATGTGCAGAACCTACAAACTCCCATTGTCCACCACTACCACCACTTGTTGGAGGACGACTGCACTATCATCTCCACTACCATTAGGTGGACTCAAACCGCGACCCTCACTAGAGCCACTTCTAGCAGACCCTGCTCTTTGATAGTGTTGAGGTACTTGGCTACTAGTTGCATGATCTCCCTCATCATCATCAACAATCAACCAACCTGAGTTATCTTCATCATCCAAGACTGCATGTTCTCTTTCTTGAAGCCATGGAGTTAATAGATCATCTTTTTCAAATATATAGTCAAGATTGATAGGGTTAAAAGATTCTTCTCTGTCATCTTGGCTTTTTCGTGTTGCATGTCTGATCTTTAGCCTTATATTGTAATACACATAAACAAGTTTATTTAATTTTTTATACTTCAACCGATTCCTTGTCTTTGTATATATCAAGCTAAATGTACTCCAATTGCGCTCATAATTAGAAGAAGACGTGGCTTGGCTCAATACTCTCACAGCCACTTTTTGGAGTGCCGGAGCTGATGTACCATAATGGATCCACCATTCAGCTATATACAAATCAATCAAATATTAGTGATTATGTTATAATTTGATATAGAAGTGTTGACAATGTAACAATAATATGTAATTAAAATAGTTAATAGTTCATTGAGTATATAATAATTACCAGGATTTGTTGTTTTCACTGCTCTTTGTGCTAACACAGCACCAAAAGAACCTTCTTTATTACAAAATAAAGAGATCTGCAATGAACAAAAGGCAATAAGCAGTTTTACAAACACAATTCACAAGTTAAATAATAAGTTATCAATTTAACTAATATTAAACAATGACTAACTTGGTTTATCGCCTGTATTTGCTCGTTTAAATCTGGTAGAAGTCTCGAAATCATATTTCTAACTCCACTTATCACTTCTCGATGATTAGAAAGGTGCTCCCCATATTGGAATATGGGATTTAAAAAATAACCTACGTTCAAATATAAAATAATAATAAAAGTGAGACAAGGAACACATAATTTATAATTTAAATAAATTAAAAATTACTTACCAGCAGCATGCAAGTCCGTGTGTAGTTGGAAAGCCCATCGATTATCAATAATCTTCCAATAATCTACATAATAGCGACAATTTTGTTTGATGGCCAATTTTGCTCTATCCATGGCTTCATATATAAAACCCATTGTGGGCTTTTCATCCCCATCTACAAGTCTAAGCACCTTTAGAAGTGGTTCTTGAACTTTTAATACATCTGCCGCCTTGGTCCAAAAATCTTTACTTTGTATAATTTTTTTCGCTTCTTTTGCATCATCCTTTTGGACCATTTGTCAGGCTTCCACTCTTGAGAATGAAACATATCCTGTAAAGCAGTATTATGTTTGACAATGCTTTCCAAAGTAATGAAATTGGTGGCAAAGCGTGTGATGACGGGACGTAATAACTCTCTATCTCCTGTGAATCTCTTCATGAAATCAACGACCCAATTGGAGTTGTAAATAAAGTATGTGATTACTTTTGCACAATCCAACACCTTTGCTACACTTTTTTTCTTCTCAATATCCTCTAACATAAGATCAATACAATGAGCTGCACATCCTGTCCAATACAGATTCTTCCTTTTTGCATGAGTTTGTAACCAGCAGCTTTTGTCGCAGCTTCGTTATCAATTACGATTTGCATAACATATTCTTCTCCAATTTCATCCACTACCTTGTCCATGAGGCCCAAGTAATAATCAGCTGTCCTACTAGGTGCATCAATTACATCCACAAACTTCTGAAAAATTGTTCCACGATTGCTATACACAAGAAAATTAACAATGTGCTTTCTTGTGGGCCCAGACCATCCATCACACATAATTGTAACACCTCTCTCAGCCCAACTAGATTTATGAGATTTTATCCAATTTTGTAAAGCTTCATACTCCATTGGTAAATACACTTCAGTTACCTATTTAATAATAAATAACAAACAAAAACTATTAACAAGCATCTTAATAATTCATTTATTTTTAAACATAGATAGAGTTTTTTCCAACTTTAAGTTAAAGGCTTACTTCATAAGAAGTAGGTAGCTTTGTTCCTTTTCCAACCTCTCTTGCAGTATCCAACATTGGTTCTAGCCATTTAGAATTAACAACATTAGTAGGCACTGAAGTGAACAATACAAACTGGCTAACTACTCTTCCTAATTTTTTCTTTGCTTCTTTCAAGAATCTAGAGGAGAGTTTGGATTGCTTGTTGCCTTTGGTCCTATAAAGATCCACATCTATGTCTAATAATTGAACTTCTAGAGAGGATGTATCAATCCATTTTCTACTTGTACTAGCCTCACGAACACTATGACTTCGCCTAGCAAAACCAGGAGAAGGTGCAACCTTAATATCACTAGCCCTATTTTGTCGGGCCATAACCATTTCTAAGTCCTCCTCATCATTTTCATCATCATCACACTGACTGGCTCTAATTTGTTCTGTCAATTCCTCAATCATCTTTCTTTTGTCAAGCTTTTTGCCCTTATAATTATTCAAATGATCCATCATTAGTATTCGAACTTCACCACTGACATTAGCACAAGGTGCGACTTGACTTTTCATATGGGCTAAATGTTGCTTCAACCTAGTTATACCACCATTTAGCTTTTTTCCACAAAATTTACACCTAATTTTATGCCTATTATTTTCTAGTGGAATTCCAATTTTCCAACCAATAACATTACTTGGAAGTTTTCCACTAGAACCACCTCCGTGCGCCATTATAACTTTCAATTATCTACAATAACAGTTTTCAATTAACAAATATTGTAATTCTAATTTAATTACTAATAATAATGCATTTAAAATAAAAATAAAAAATCTAAAATATTAAACCTCTTTACTTAACAATTAAACCTCTTTAAAAAAATCAAACAGATGAAACCTCTTTAAAAAAAATCTGATATAAAAATATATCTGAAATAAAAAGATTTGACAAATTAAAAAATCTAAAATAAAATCTAAAATAATAAAAAAATCTGAAATAAAAAATCTAATAGATTAAATCTCTTTAAATAAAAATAAAAAATCTAAAATATTAAACCTCTTTAAAAAAAAAATTGAACAATCAAACTATTGACAGACAAAAGTTTTGAAAACTGTAGTGAAAGTTAGTCAAGCAGATTCGATACATGAGCCTAATTATACACTGCTACCACCCACTTAATTTATTGGTTTTAATAGGTCCATGAACAATGAGTCTAATAAATCAACTTAAAGGAATGAAGAAGTGAAATAAGTATGAAACATACTCTACAGGTACATTGCTAAGAAAAAAAATAAAATAATATATATAAAAAATTATGTACATTTAAAATATATTGAGCTTCTGAACTTATATATTGTGCATTTAAAAACAATTGCTCCTGAGTTCTATGCCGATAAAGTTAAGGTACTGATACAATACTAACCTTCACCTCTCATAATAATGTTAGATAATTTTTCAAACAAAATGATTAAATGGGAAAAATGCGATTCAGAATTTGGTGCACATAATGTTAGACTCTGCAAAGAAACTAATCAACACATGGGAGACTGAAATAGAAAAACAAAGTGGGAAAGGTGCAGAGCTTTGTTTCAATATATATAAATGCTCCTAATATATATATAAATATTTGAAGAATTATAAATATATATTAAAATATATCTCATTCCCATCCCATACCATAATATAAATAAAAAAATAACCACAGAAAAAAGAAAAAAAAAAACAAATTATAAACAAAAAGAACACAACTTACCAAGCAAAACCATCCCATACCATAATATAAACAAAAAAATAACCACAGAAAAAAGAAAAAGAAAAAAAAAACAAATTATAAACAAACCGAACACAACTTACCAAGCAAAACCATGACTTCTTTAGCCAAAAGAAAAAACAGAGCATGACAAATACAGACAGAGCATGAGAGAACAAACCTTCAACGAAGAAGCTTGAAATCAGTGATGGGTTTGGGTTCGATTCGATGCTTCTCCGTGCAACACTTTACAAGATCGATGCCCTTGGGAGATGGATTTAGGTTTGATTGAGGAGTTGGGTTTAGTCCGATTGAGGGTTTTTCTCTAAAGGTTGTTACACATTTATGGTGTCTGTGAGTCTGTGTGTGTATTATTGCTTGAAGAAGACAAAAAATTTGAAGTGAAATGTTTGAGTCTGTGAGTCTATTTCCTTTCTTTTTTGCTTTTGCTTTTGTTTTTGCAGGTACTTTGGTCGATTATTTTTTCTTTTGCAGGTGCTTTGCTCATTATTTTTTGTTTTTCCAGGTGCTTTGCTTTGCTCAATTATTTTTGTAGGTGCTTTGCTCATTTTCAGTAGTATTGGATTGTATCGGAACAACATTGCTCACGTATCGGATTCAAGCCGATACGTATCGGGAATCGGCTGCTACGGACACGAAATTCATTCTCACCGGTATACCGGTGAGTATCCGACTCGGCACTCCCATTTTCTGGTACGAACCGGCCGGTACAGCACATACCGGCCGATATTTAGAACCTTGGTGTGGGCCCCTGGCATCTCTCGGTGTATGTGAGCGAGCTTGTGAGCTGACAGGCTACTGCACGGAGACATGCAGCTTTAAAGGGGATAGATTGTAAGGTCTCAGTGTCCCAAATCGGGAATGGAGGAGGAGTTCCTGGGCTATGAAAGTAAAAATCTGGACCCTTATATAGTATCGAGGCCTTTTCCCGGGTGGTGAAATCCCTAAAAAAAACTTCCCAATTAAGCGTGCTTATGCTGGAGTAGTTCTAGAATGGGTGACACACTAAAAAGAACAAATCTGTGCGGACGTGGCCCAAAGCAAACAATATCGATGACATGTGAAGGGTTGGGGCGTTACAACTGGGGAAAAAACCCTACAAATGGGAATTGTTTAGCACACCAGTGCTAAACAAAACATTACTTTTTGGTCTTACCTTCTGAACTAAATGTTTTTGTTTAACACTATGTTACCAAATAAAACCTTAATAGTCAGCAAACCAATATCAATGCGACACCAATTTCGTCTGATTTGTCATCATCCTCCCTTGTTGGACTTATCTAAACTGTTGATTTCTTATATCAACGAATGGTGACAATGATTTGAACCAACGACTTCAGCCCACAGTGACAATGATTTCTGGTTTAGGGTTTAGGGTAGTGGTGAGGAGATGAATACCCTTTAGGGTTTAGGTTGGTGAATGGTCTCTATCGAATGGTTTGGTGGGGGAGGTGGAGGTGGGTGTACAATATTATGGAGTATGATTCTAATTATCTTCATTTGGTGGGTACAAATGGGAACTGTTTAGCACACTAGTGCTAAACAAAACATTACTTTTCGGACCTATCTTCTGAACTAAATGTTTTCGTTTAACACTAGGTTGCCAAATAAAACCTTAACAGTTGGCAAACCAATACCAATGCAACGCCAACCTCGTCCGATTTGTCATCGTCCTCCCTTGTTGGGCTTATCTAAACTATTGATTTCTTATATCAATGAATGGTGACAATGATTTGAACCAACAATTTCAACCTACAGTGACAATGATTCTGGTTTAGGGTTTAGTGTAGTGATGAGAAGATGAATACCCTTTAGGGTTTAGGTTGGTGAAGGGTCTTTGGTTTGGTGGGGGGGGTTGGAGGTGGGTGTACAATATTGGCCCTGTTTGTTACTGCTTATTTTCAGCTTTCAGCTTAATTTAAGCTGTTTTGATATGTTTGGTTTAGCTTATGCTTTTAGCTTATAGCTTTGTGGAAGTCAGAAATCAGCTTATTCTTTGAGTGGGGCAGGAGATACTTTAAGAATAAGCTGGAAATCAGCTTAAGCTGAAAGTTATAGTTATAAGTCGTTTATAATTTGTTATGGCATAAGCGGGTTCTAGCAAAATACCAAACAGGGCCATTATAATGCGTGATTCTAATTATTTTTATTTGGTGGATGGATGTTCCACTAGAGGTTGTTCTTTATTATAATTTTACTTCAAGTTATAATTGTAATAATAATAATTAGAAAAAGAAGAAGAAGAAGAAGTTAAAATTGAAGGGTCTAAAGAATAAAGGTATGTACTAATAGCAACCCTAAAAAACATTTGACTCCTATCGGTGTAAAAAGACTAACTTGCCCTCACATTAATTTTTTCCATACAACTAGGTATTGTTTGGCAATACTACATTTTAGTTTAAAAGTCAAAAAAATCACAAAAAAAAAAAATTCAAAAATCAATAATTTCATCCAACCCTCATGGGTCATACGTGTTTGAGCAAAAAGATGAAACTGCCCTCACTTTATTAGAAGGCTCCAGCCACATAATGTATGACAAAAGAGTAATGTTAGGGATTATGAAAAAAATATCATGAAGATGATCATGAAAGATTCTTCACGTTTGGATTACATATATAACAAAACACCACACACTAATCAAAAGATGAAAAATCTTTATGATACGTTTCATGATATTTTTTTTATAATCCTAATATTATTCATGACAGAACCCTATTTCCCCTTTCCCTTATAAACACCCCTACCTTTCTGTACAAATGCTAGGAGATCGTTTGTCCAACCGATGACCACATCAAGTTTTCCTCAACAGTTTTGCCACAGAGCTCTAATTAGAGCTGCTCTAAAGCAGCTCTAATGAGCTGGCACCACATATTTAAAATAAAAATAATAATAATAATAAAAAAACAGTGAGGTAAAAGACAAAATATGAGGGAAAAAAAGACAAATTAATACCCCATTAGAGGTCTCTTTTTAGAGATCTCACTCATTTTTCTTTCCTCAATTCCCAAATACATTAATTTTTTCCCCCCTTCTAAAATAGCAAAAAAAATAATAATAATACAAAAGTATTTTCAAACAACACCTAAAAGAAGGGTAAAATAGAAATTTCAAATAAAAAAAGTTAAAACATCACATCAATTTTTCACATTTTTCTATACAATTAAAAAATAATAAAAAAATTATTTTCAAGCACATTAAATTTTTTTTTTAAATTAAAAAATTAAGAAAAAAATTATTCTCAGATGACACATTAGACTATAACTAGTTTGAAAATAATGTTGATCTGTTGATGAATCAATTGGCAAGTTCTCTAATGTTTATCCAGATCAACTAATCAAACATAAGGGACCACATAAACCCATATCACACGTCTCCAAAAAACTAAAAAGTCTCATGGCAAAAAATTAATCAACTATATAAAACATAGATCAAGCAATTTAAGTAAAATGGTAACTTTTATGATAATTTCACCATATGATATATATATATATATATATAGAAGTGACCGGACACACAATATATGCACATATTAAATTTAAAATTTCAAAATTAAAATGAATTCGAAAAGATCAAAAGTTGAGAGATTTGAAAAAAAAAAAAAAAAAAAACTGAATTTAAGGTTGCCCATGTAATTATCCGAGGATATTTTGAACAAATTTAAAAAATAAGACACCAAGGTGAACTTTAACATTTGTACCATATAACGGTATAGTATAAATATACATGTGATTTAATTCTGTAATCAATTTTATGTACTCGTAGAGTTGTAATAAAAATGATATAGGCTTATCAAAATCAAAGGCATGGATAGACTATATTGAATATTTTAAGCAAAAATGCAGCACTTCAAGCATAAAGACAAAAAAAGGGTACACCAGATAATCAAACCTACTGGTTTTTATACAAAAGCTCCAAGGAATGAAACTAGCACTGTCTCATCTGTCAATCAAACCAACCAGTTTTGCCATATCCATGAAAACCAAAGCCACCAATATAAAGCTTTTGGATAACAGATATATGGTAGTAGATTCTCTGATATTTATCTGCAATTTCAGATTATATATACATATATGTACTTCAAAACCAGCCCAAAAACAAGTGCAAGAAAAATAAAAATCCAGTTGTTGTCAGTGAGAGTATTGTGAAATGGATGAGACAATAACACAGATTCTGATACCTGTGGCTGCCTTGGTGGGGATTGGGTTTGCTTTGGTTCAGTGGATTTTGGTATCAAAGGTTAAGGTTTCAATTGCGCCTGCGATGTTGGACATCAGTGGATACAAGAGTGCCTTGCTTGAACAAGATGACGAAGAAGAGGGTATTGACTCTGATGAAGCTGTTCACAAGTGTGCTGAGATTCAGAATGCTATTTCTCTTGGTCAGTTCTTCAACTCTCTCTCTCTCTCTCTCTCTCTCTCTCTTGTGGTGCATTTTTGTTTCACTGGTTGTGGTAAATACTTCAATTTCCATTCAAAAACCTTTCTATTTGTTTCTTCTTTTTCTGCTCTGAATTTTTTACTTGGTTTAATTTTGGGGTATGTATTTGAACACAGAAATATTCAAATTTTATATTTTTTGACAGATCAAGTATCCAAAATCTGCATTTTCTTTTCTTTTCTTTTCTTTTCTTTTCTTTTCTTGGAAACAAATTTTTTGACTTTTCACAATAAAGATTTGTTTTTCTATGTTTTTGTTTACTGTTCTCTGTTCTACATGTATGATAGTGTGTGTTTTTATTTTTATTGGTTCTACTCTTTTTTCTTTTTTTTTATTCTTCTTTTTTTTTTCTCTTTAAGTGCTATATTTGGATTCTGGAATTCATACATAAAGTATATTCCTCATCATTTTTGTTACATAATTTATAATTATGTCTCCTTTATTAACTAATCATTATGATGAATTAGAGTTGTTAAAGAATCAGATGTCACCCAAAAAAGAAAAATTAAACTTGACAATTAGAAACTTGTCTTTTATATAACTAGTGGATCGCTGTCGTCCCAACTCAGGGTACTTCTGTTTTTTGATGTTTTGTGTTTGTGTTTTTCTTATCTATCAATTTTGCCTGATCTATATTTCTTATTCTGCTCCAATAGTTTTAAATATTGCAGTTTGGTTCTCTTTTGAAATTATGATTCTAATCAAAAAATTTAAATTTTTTGAAAAACTCATAACTAAACACACTATTAAAAATTCAATTTAAAAATTATTTTCAAAACTCTTAACTAAACACACAACTTAAAACTCTTTTCAAAACTCAAAACTAAAGGTAGCATTTGGTTTAATTTTCAAAACTCAATTATATTTTCAAATCAAAATTTATAACCAAATAAATTTTTAAAATACAATTCAAAATTACTTTCAAAACTCTTTTATTATTATTATTATTATTATTATTATTATTATTAATCAATTAATCAATTACTTTTTCTCTCTCATCTCTCCTCTCACATTATTTACATCAATTAATCCAAAAAAAAAAACAAATCATCCCAAAACTATTTTCAAAACTCATAATCAAACAAATTTTCTATTTTCAAATCATAATTCAAAAGCTCAACACTCAAAACACAACTCCACACTTAAATCATAACTCTATTTTTTTTAAAAATCAAAAAATAATTTTTTATTTTTTTAAAAAAAATTATTTTTAAAACTATGATTTGAGTGTAGAATTGAATTTTGAGTTATGAGTTTTGAGTTGAGTTTTGAAAATATAAAATTTGTTTGATTATGAATTTTGAAAAGATTTTTGAGTTGTATTTTGAAATTTTTTGAATTCATTTTTTTTTTAAATATTTAAAAGATTTCTTAATTTTATTTTTTTATGTAAATATTTTATATTTTAAATATGTATTTATTTATTTTAATATGCACTATATTTCATACATTTGTATGTTGTAATTTTTAAAATATTTTAAATGTTAAAAAAAATTAAAATTTTATTTTTTAATTTTAAAATTTAAATATTTTAATTTTTTTGTGATATGTTTTATTACGATTTGAGTGTGGAGTAATGTTTTAAGTTTAAAATATTAAAATTAAAAGAATTTAAATATTTACAAAATAAAATAAAATATTTAAAATAAAAATAATAAATAAAATTAAAATTAAAATTATATATTTAAAATAAATAAAATAAATTTTTCTGAAATATTTTTTAATATTTAAAAAAAATAAAATTGCAGATAAAAAATAAATTAATATTTTTAATTATTTTAAAAATTAAAAATTAATTTGGTTGAGAAATAAAAAATAAAAAATAATTATCATTTAAGAGTAAAAAATAATTATCATTTTAACTTTTGGGCAGGTTATATACATACGTATGACTGTTTCAATTTAATTTGTAAAAAATTATTTCTAACCACTCGAAAGATGAAAATTATATAAAAATTATAATTATTTTTTATTTTTTATTTCTTTACCAAATTAATTTTTAATTTTTTAAAAAAAATTTCTAAAAATCAAACCGTACATAGCCTAAAAATCTTTTGATAAGTCATTTCTTACGTTGGTAACTTATTTAATTACTTGTTAATTTTACGATATTTTTACCATTTGAAGCCTGTTTGGTAACCATTTCGTTTTCAGTTTTCAATTTATATTTACGAAAATTTTAAAAACTGTCCTAAAAACATGTTTGATAATTTTTTTAGTTTATAAATGTTGTCTCAATTTGTAAATTTGAGGAAAAAATATAAATTTCAAAAAATGAGTTTACGTTGATTTTTAAACAGAAATTTAAAAATTTTACTAACAAATTTTTTTTTCAATTAATTATTTTTTTTCAAATAGTTTTTTTTTTTCAAATAATTGTTTTTCCAATTAATTTTTTTTTTTCAATGAATTTTTTTTCCAACTAATATTAACTGATGGGCCAATTGGTAATGTTACTTTAAACTTTAGGGAGGAGATTGTAATTTCTAAAATATGAGGGGTGTCAATGTAATTTACCCAATGAGGGAAAATTTGGTATTTAAAAAAATTAAATTATTGAGAGAGAAATCTGTAATGAAACTTTAAACCTTAGGGAGAGATAATTTTTAAAAGATGAAAAAAGAACTATAATAAGTATAAACCTCAGAAAATGTCAGTGTAATTTAGCCTAAAATATATATACTTGGACCTTCACATGTATATATATGTGCAATCACACGATTATCAGCACATAAATATTCACTATTTTGATCAATAGTTCCTGCTTTCTGTTTGTGTAAATCAAATTTCTTTGTATTTATGTGTAGGAACCTCACAACCTTACTTTATATTTTTGGTGCATGGCATATTTGCAGGTGCAACATCATTTCTCTTTACTCAATACAAGTACTTAGGCATCTTCACAGTTGTATTTAGTGCAATCATCTTCCTCTTCCTTGGATCAGTCAACGGTTTCAGCACCAAAAGCGAACCTTGCACTTACAATCAAGGCAACCTCTGCAAACCGGCCCTTGCCAACGCCATCTTTACCACAATCGCCTTCTTGCTCGGCGCTTTCACTTCTGTTCTCTCCGGCTTTCTAGGGATGAAAATTGCAACATTTGCTAATGCTCGAACTACTTTAGAAGCAAGGAAAGGTGTTGGGAAGGCATTCATAACTGCTTTTCGCTCTGGCGCGGTGATGGGATTCCTTCTAGCTGCCAATGGGCTTTTGGTTCTTTATGTCACTATCAATCTGTTTAAATTGTACTATGGGGATGATTGGGAGGGACTTTACGAGTCTATTACCGGTTATGGTCTCGGGGGTTCTTCAATGGCGCTCTTTGGAAGAGTTGGAGGTGGTATATACACAAAAGCGGCTGATGTTGGTGCTGACCTTGTTGGAAAAGTTGAGCGAAATATTCCAGAAGATGATCCACGTAACCCCGCCGTAAGTTTCTATCTTCAGTATTTTCTGAACTTCTTCCAAATCAATCCGGGTGGTAGGCTATTGACGGAGGGAAAGTGTATGGAATGAATGAAAAACATAAAGAAAAACTAGAGCAATATAGAAAAGTGAAAACTTTCTTTGAATTTTATTATTCCATACATGATCGTCTTGACTAAAAGGCTTACAACTCAATTTATAGTAAGCATTACATGGTGACCAAGCTCCAATTCATGCTTCAAATCAAGACAAAATTACATTAAGAGTCTAAAATTACTCAAAGTAGTTGGAATGTAGAATAAAAAGATAACTTTGCAAAAAAAACATGATCCAAAATGGATTTTTCTAGTCCCCAAAATTGCTCATTCAAAATTTTTCAAAAATAGTAAATTTCCTAATTTGGAGGTGCCCAAAATCCAACACAGATCATTCTGACGCAGTGAGTTTTAGCTGTTTCAGATCGAACATGAGTGTTTTGGGTTTGATCTGACGGCTTTGGAAAATCAGCAAAATTATCATTTTATTTTACCATCAAACGGTCAAACTAGTCTCCATGAACTTGCCATCAATAACAATTGCATAAATTATTCAATAAACTAGTAATCTTATAGATTGGTCTGTACTATCAAAATGGATTGGTGTCACTCACTGTTGTGTTACTTTTTCGCAGGTAATTGCAGATAATGTGGGTGACAATGTAGGAGACATTGCTGGGATGGGCTCAGACCTTTTTGGCTCGTATGCAGAATCATCCTGCGCCGCTCTATTCGTTGCATCTATATCATCCTTTGGCACCACTCATGATTACTCAGCCATGTCTTATCCTCTTATTATAAGCTCCACAGGGATTGTGGTTTGCTTGTTAACAACTCTTTTCGCAACTGAATTGTCTGAGATTAAGAATGTGACTGAAATTGAACCGTCCTTGAAGCAACAACTTTTAATCTCAACCGTCCTCATGACTGCCGGGATTGCCATTGTGACCTTTTTTGCTTTGCCCTCGGAGTTCACTCTCTATGCCTTTGGGACCGAGAAGGCTGTGAAAAATTGGTATGATTCTCATTTTTCTCTCCTCCTAGCATTCATTTCCTTGTGGAATTATGGAACGTTGACATAAATATCACTCAATGCAATGCAGGTACCTGTTTGTCTGTGTGTCCATTGGCTTGTGGGCTGGCCTTGTAATTGGATATACTACTGAGTATTACACTAGCAATGCTTATGGGTGAGTTATTATCATCAATCACATCATGCAAATAGGCCTTTCTTTTGGTCCTAATCTGCGTTAGGTGCAGGTGCATATCTAGGGTGCCTCTATTTACACCACATTTTGTCTCAATTCACACCATTAATTGGTTATTTTTTATTACAATAATGACTTTACCTAAAATGACCAAAATGACCACAAAAGAATATCAATACACACCTTATTTGAATACACAACATCCAAACCCTAACCCTAGCTACAATTGTTGCAACCGTCACCATTTCACCGCCGCTACCTCGTCACCCCTCTCTAGCTTCGGCGAATCCCCGTCACCACAAACCCTCACCAGCAATCTCTTTCTCTTTCTCTCTCTCTTGCAATCTGTATTCTCGCAATATGCAAGGTGGTGGGTTACGCGGTTGATGACGGAAGGGAGGCGCGATTGGACTAGGAAGGGGACAGGGGCAGAGCACGAGTGAGAAGAGAGGTTGACAACGGTGAAGGTGATCTACGAAAGGAGGCAACTTACAGGATTGGGCAATGGGTGGAATACAAAGGGTCATCCATTTTTGAAAATGAAACAGAAAACAAGATAAGTCCATTTGGAAGTACAGAGCCGGACTATTCAATTTTGTTCGACACAAAATGTCAAACACATTGAAGTTGTTCGATAGAAACACTCCGGACAAAAGGTTAATGTTCGACAGACCAGTGTCGAACGGTTCACAAAATCAAACATTTATATACAATGCTCATAGCAATGGAAAAACGTACATAAAACCCTCAAATCTAAGCAAAATGAGAATTCTCACCTACTGTATCTCCAATTGGAGTTATTTCCCCCAACGTCTTTGATGAAACTGCGAATAGAGGAGAATGGGCTTTCACCACCGGCGTCTTTGATAAAACAAAGAATGGAGGGGGAGATGGAAGATTGTGGGTGGGGTGTGTGAGTAAGAATAAAGATGAAAGATTGTGGTGTGTATTGAACAGATTTTGTATTTATCAAATTACTAAAGGTGTGCACTGAGTAGTGGTGTGTCTTGAGAGGAAATGTGATGTACAAATAGAGGCACTCCATATCTAGAGATCAGACACATCAAAACTTCAAATTTTAAAATACAGATAAGTTATACATTGTCTAATTTATATATGTAAAATTTATTCATGATATATATATTATATAGAATGATTTTATAAGTTTAATATATTGGTAATGCAAAATATATAATATAGTGATTTTACTATAATTGTAATATATTGGCAATGATTTTACTCCAAATTTTACTCATTTTTTTCTCAAAAAAAAATAAAAATAAAAGAAGAGCAAAAAAAAATTTAAGAAGAATTTTGGCAATGATTTTACTCCAATAAAACTCATTTTTTCACTCATAGCTGGGTAGTGTCGTATTGACATGAGTAGGTTTAGGAAAACTTGAAGATTCCATGTAACATAGGTCATGATACATAGTTAGAATGGAGCTTCCTAACGTGTGCAAAGCACATGGTTGAGACTTGTCAATAAACCAGTCTGATCAAGCAGTGATTTAAAATTTTTATTTTGGAATAAGTCAAAATTTTCCATTTATTTTAAATTTAAAAAAACAAAACAAAAAAGAATAAGTGTTCATAACTAGGATTTTTTCAATAAGAACTTTCATGGAAATAAAGGCCCCTTTTTGAGAAAACTCTTTAGTGCAGTAAAATTTTTATGTAGTTGGTTTAGTGATCCCTTAGCCCTAGATTGCATTCTTACCATTTTTTGAATATTTTGCAAGATTTGTATAGAAGTTCTGGATTTATTTCCACATGTAGTATAATAATGCCTCATAATCTAAATTCTTATGCATGTTTTTGTCTTGCAAAAAACTTGCAGTCCAGTGCAAGACGTGGCAGATTCATGCAGGACTGGTGCGGCAACAAATGTGATCTTTGGATTGGCACTGGGATACAAATCTGTCATTATTCCCATTTTTGCCATAGCTTTTGCTATCTATGTGAGCTTTAGTTTAGCTGCTATGTATGGAATTGCAATGGCCGCTCTTGGGATGCTTAGTACTATTGCCACGGGGCTGGCAATCGATGCTTATGGCCCCATAAGCGACAATGCAGGTGGTATTGCAGAAATGGCTGGAATGAGCCACAAAATACGAGAAAGAACTGATGCTTTGGATGCTGCCGGAAACACAACAGCTGCAATTGGCAAGGTAGGCTTCTTCTGATATATAATAGTTCTTCATATCCATTAAACTATGCATTTGGTTATCAGAACCCTGTGGTAGGCAATTATATTAAGACATGGATGATGGATTGCAACGATTGATGGCTATTTAGGGTATGTTAGGTGCAAGTTCTTGCAAATTGGAAATTGATAATCAAAAAGTATAAATTAAAAGCGCCCCCTTCTCAACTCTCCAATAATTAGCTTATTTAAGCTATTTTTGCCTAGCTGCAAGCAGAAATATGGGCATGCATTGCAAACATTGGTGGCTATCTAGGGTCTGTTTGGTGCAACTTCTTTCAAATTGAAGGTTGAAAATCAAAAAGTAAAAACTATAGTGCCCCTTTCTCAAATTTCAAACAATCAGCTATTTAAGCTATATTTGCTTAGCAGCAAGGAGAAATTGCACCAAATATTATGTTACAAACTGCCAAAATAAATTTAACAAGAAGAAGAAGAAGTTATAAGCAATCCTTATAAGTTGCACTAAACAAGGCCTCACAGTATGTGAACGAATATTGCAATATGTTCATTATGTCACACTGAAAGATCAGAAAATATATTTTAAATATTTGAGGCTTCCATTTTATCCCATGAATATGATCATTTCCAATGACAAATGGCAATGTCTTTCCATTGGTTTAAGACTGAAAGTCACTAGGCCTCTCAAATTTTATTCACATAAAGATCAATCAATATGTGATGTACAATAAATTCAATTTTAACTTCAGCCAACAAATTTTTTTTCTGATACATTGAGCTTGTGCCTTGTCAGGGTTTTGCAATTGGATCAGCTGCCCTTGTCTCCCTTGCTTTGTTTGGCGCTTTTGTGAGCAGAGCTGGAGTCAAGATGGTTGATGTCTTGACTCCAAAGGTCTTCATCGGATTGCTTGTTGGTGCCATGTTGCCATACTGGTTTTCAGCAATGACAATGAAGAGTGTAGGAAGTGCAGCCTTGAAAATGGTTGAAGAGGTTCGCCGACAATTTAATGATATTCCAGGGCTTATGGAAGGAACAGCAAAACCGGACTATGCAACTTGTGTCAAGATTTCCACCGATGCTTCGCTCAAGGAGATGATCCCACCTGGTGCTCTGGTCATGCTTACACCATTGATTGCCGGAACTTTGTTTGGGGTGGAAACACTTGCTGGTGTGTTGGCTGGTTCACTTGTTTCTGGTGTGCAGGTATGCTCTTAAAAAATAAATAAATCAATTAAAAAGAAAGAAAAAGAAAACTCTTCCTTTGTCCAAAGGCCTAAAAAAACTTTGTAAAGGGTTAAAAAGGAACATTTCTTGTGAAAAAACAAAATTTTCCTATTTAAAGATCCCATTTTTTGAATAAAAAAAAGCTTTCATTGTCCAAAAGTTCGTAATAGTAAAGGCTATGAATAAACCCGAATTTTTTTTAGAAAGGTGAAAGGAAAAAATAAGTTTTACATTGCAAAGTTCTAATAGAATTTTATTTTTTTTTTTAGAAAAAATATTTAAAATGTAAGAAATGCCTCTTACTAATATTTCGCCCTACCAAAAGTTGGGCTGCCCCTGGTGAATCCTCCCTCCAAATTACTTCTCAACATTTACTAAAGGCTTCTCTCCACATCCAACATTTTTATGAGTTTTTTCTTCTCTTCTTTTTGTTTCTCCTTTTCTCAAAACTGTTTCTACTTTCAAATATTCACAACATTTGTCAAGATTCCTTGTAAATTTTCATACTAACCTTTACTTTGCATACTATTTTGTTTTTATCAATGTTCATAATTTGTTGTTTGTTCTCCTTCAACAATTCTTTAGTATGATGAACCTCCATTTCTCCTCCTAGGTTGCTATTTCAGCCTCTAACACAGGCGGTGCATGGGATAACGCAAAAAAGTACATAGAGGTACAAATGATCGAATCACTCTTGCAAACATTGGATTCCTTGTTGCCATTGTCATAGTTTTTTTTTTTTACCTTCCAATTTGAAATTTGATTTCATGCTTTCATTTTCTTTCTATAGGCAGGTGCTACTGAACACGCTCGTACGCTGGGCCCAAAGGGGTCAGATGCTCACAAGGCTGCTGTGATAGGTGACACGGTTGGAGACCCTTTAAAGGACACTTCTGGTCCATCACTCAATATCTTAATCAAGCTCATGGCTGTTGAGTCATTGGTGTTTGCTCCATTCTTTGCCACTCATGGAGGATTGTTGTTCAAATGGCTCTGATATAACTGAGTTATTACTCAACCAAGCATATATATATGTGTATATATGTCAATGGAAAAGGATATGGATCTGTTAAATTTGTGGAGCAATAATGAGGCTAGCCAAGCTTTTTAATGCATATTATGGTTTTAAATGGATGTAATTAGAATAATTAAAGCGAAAATGATGTGGTTTTTAGATGTTGCTTTCAAAATTTTGTACTAAGTTTTACATTTGTATATGATGTGCAGGTTCCTGATGTTTCATTGTTGGAACTATAAAATGTATTATGAATTTATCAAGCTCTCGAGTTGTATAGTGGTTTGAGTTTGGTTAGAATGAAAAGTGGTGGAAAGTGGGAAAGAGCAAAAAAAATTATATGGAAGTTTTCCCGTGTTTGTTTATCATGAGAGTGAAATGGAAAATGCAAGAAAGTTAAATTCCTCTTAGCTTTTAATATCTTGCAAAAGGTTCAAGAATTTATATTTTTTGCTCATTATATTTTTCACTTTAATCAAACCGACCTCGTTCCTTCCCGATGCCTGTGAACTTGATCCATTTTTCCTTAAAAGTTATACCCGAGTCTAATAACATAGATAGATGGATAGATATATACATCTCTTCAAATTCTCTTATCAATTAATGTGGGGTTCTTCATAGTCAATGTAGGGTTTTTCATATTCTTAAGCACTAACTACTCAACAATGTCCATTGCTCCCACTGACTCCTCATTCGTGCACCATGTGAAAAGTCTCAATGGGCCCATTCGTGCACCATGTCCATTGCTCCCACTAACCTCTTCTTAGGTGTTATCAATCCTTGTGTTGGGCCAGTCCATACAGAGCTTTGCTCTGACTTTAAATGGGCCTCCGCTAGTGGATAGTGGGATTGGTCCTCCAGAGATTAGTCAAGATGCGCGCAAGCTGACTCAAACACCCTAAGTTATCCACAAAAAAAAAAATGTGAAAAGTCTCAAACAAATAAATAATTAATCAATAACACATTAAAATGCACAAACACTTCCTATGACCAAACCAGCATAAAGCAACTCTCTGTCACCAAAAAAAAAAAAAGCATAAAGCAACTCTTATTAAAGGCTTGCTTTTCTTTTCTTTCAGAGTTTTCTATTTGTTAATTTTGACACCCTTTACACACACTTATTATTTGCTAGCAAGAAAATTCAGGTGGTGATTTCTCCATCAAAGGTAATGACTAACTTACAAATTCTAGTTTGGCTTCAAATGGAAGGGACTGGGAACACAATGCTACTCTGATTACATTTGTCTTTGCCACAACTTTAAACAAGGGCAGCTGTGCCATTTCAGACCAATGACAATGTTTCTTATGTTTCACTCCTGAAATTTCAGTAATAGAACTGTACGGGAAAGAAATACACCTTCTCGTATAATCCTGTTGACCAAGTCTTCGTTCCTCTGTCCGATGTCGTTCCACCACCTGAAAATATCAACGTGAGCTAGCCGGCGGGTGCGTGCCGGAAACCTCTCCGATGCCTAAGTCAGTAAGCAAGACAAATAAGCAAAAGCTCAGTATATCCAGGGAGCAAAATTGTATTACCTCTCCAAAGGTGATATTAGTGAGCTTTATATAGGTTTCACGTGGCACATCTGGTAGGACTCTAACTTCTCCTGCAAGAGTCCTCCTAGGACTCTTATTCCTCCATCGTAGAGTCCTTCTAGGATTCATACTCTCTTGGAAGATAATGCTTATCTTCAACACCCCCTCAACCGTGCATAGGCCAAGTGAGATGGCTTCATTATGGCGAACTCCATTACGGCCAAGTAACCCATAATCCGGACTTCGCTTTTTCTTCTCTTACCTCGGTTTCGCATACAACCGAGCTAACCATAAGAGAGCTCAACCGACTAGGCGCGACCCAACCGGACTACCGAGTCCCAGGTCCATCAATCTCACACCGTCGGTTCAAAATGTCTCGATGACCTAGCTCATGAGCAGGACTAACTTGATAATTTGCCGCAACCGAGCTACGGATGCCCATTTTGTAACCGAACTAACGTGCTACTCCATCGCGACCGATGTATTTACTATCTGCCGTTCTTGGGCCTACCTCGGCCCAACATCTAGCTTCGCCCAATTTGAATATAAATTACCCTCTCAATTGCCCTTAATCCCATCTGCAAAGCATGATTGGGATTACACCTTTCAACCGAACTAGTCTTAACCTCTCGGTAGAGCTAAAATCCCTGTTAGCCATTCCAGCCGAGCTAAGACCTTTTACTTTGTCCAACCGAGCTAGGCTTAGGCCGTCTTGTGCCGCGTCAAACGCGTCTCTTCACTCTTGACCAGATCGATTCAAGATTCCATGACACATGGCGAGCTCGTTGGCTCTCCACAGCTGTCGCGCCGCCCTCGTACTCCGAAAAAATTAAACAGTTCCCGCCCATTTAGTCATTTTCACCAAAAGAACCTCTTAGCTTTGAATCACACTATTCTCTGTTCATCTCCTCTCTCTCTATTGCCTCTGAAGCTCGTGCTCTTGTTTACAACTGCCTCCGCCTCCATCCCACTCTCCTTCCTCTTGGTAAGTGCACGAACCTACTTTCATTTAACTGTTTTTTGCTTTCAGTTTAATCCATGGCTTTCTGTTTTGTGTATTTGCAAAGCATGTTTCCACTTTATACTTTCTGAAAAAACCAGTCACAAGAACACTATGAAACGGCACGCAGAACACCTTTTTGATCTTGGCACATGCCCCAACCGAACTAGGATAGTGTTTGCGCTATATGTAGATCTTATCTGTATATAACCGAACTAGAACTTGTGCAAAGCACAGTAACTCCAGTAGATCAACTGATTCACACTAGCCGAAACGAGAACCCACCGAACTAGAAGCTCCTAAACCTTTGACCGAGCTAAGCTTTGGGGGGCTAAGCCAGCATTCTGTGTTCTAAAACCGAACTTCAGAAAGCTGCCCCTTGTAGCCTAACCGAAGTAATAAAGACCAAAAGTGCAACAACCGAGATAACAAGAACTTATCAGAAACCGAGGTAGAAACCGTAACACCCTGTAGAGCCGAAATAAGACCAGTCTTTTCCTGCTTTGTTTTCATAGCACGGTCTATGATCTGTGCTTAACTCCTTGTTTTCCTACTTTGCAGACTTAGGCTGCCAGCACTCCTCTCTGCGTCCGGACCATCGAGCACGTTCTTTCAACCGAGATAAATTATTTCATAACTTATAAAATAAATGGGGAAGTACAGACATTTGGTAGAAACCCCAGGCGGCCTAGCCGATTTCTGAGAACAGTATAACATTCCAGCCGATGTAAGTCTAGAACTAGCCGAACAAGGAGTCGACCCATGGGACGAAGAGGGCTTTGTCCCATTTACCCTCCAATCCATAGTAGAAACCGGACTCAGATTCCCGATCCGACCACTAATATGCGAATTCCTTAGGCGGACCGGACTACGCCCAACTCAACTATCCACCAATACATACCGAATTATAATGGGCATAGATGCTCTAAACCAACAAACGATGCGAACCTAGTGCGGCGAGATACTACGTCAATATTCAATAGGATCCAAAAACCAAGGTTGGTGCTACTATTTGAGAGTCTTGTGAGGTAAAAAAGATAATAAAGCACACCGGATAAAGACGTTAATGATGACGACTTCTTCGGGTTTCGCAATTTTAAAGACCTCGAAGCCCACATCGAACCAAAAATAAAGCGGAAGAAAGGAGAGTATTCATACTTGGTTGCATTCTTTACCATTGTTCATTTCGGTTTTCCTTTCTCTAACCGAACTAACACTTCATCTATTTTTGCAGATAAGTCCCACCTCATCTTCAACTACAACCACCCCAACATCTCAAGATTACTCAAGGCCGCATTAGGGTGAAAGAAATGAGTTGGGCAAAACTTCTTGACTTGAGCCGACCTCTGAGATACTCCGTTCGAAAAGCAAGAGTAACCGATTTTCCTCGAAGACCCACGAGCCGGACCCAACTTTGCGAAATCGTCCTTGTGCGACTAACCCCGAACAAGAGATGGCGAAGAAAAAAGATCGAGGGCCATGCTCACCAAACAAGCCCAACCGAGGTACCACACCGCCAATCAACCCGGTAGTGGTGGCTCTTCCATCGCAGCAGCCTTCATCCTCCCGCCGAAACAAGCGTGCCCGGACTGAACAAACCGGGCCACAACTTGGTGATGAAGATGAGAATGTTCTGCCACCAAACCCACCAAGCGCATTACCAGTAGAACCCCGGTAGGAGTCCTCAAACCGGTCGAGACCCCGATGGGCTCCTAGTCTTCAACAACTGGCTATCAACGAGGATGACTCGTTGTCTCGGATAAGGACCACCTTCCGCCTTCAATTTGGCGAGGTGTGTGCCTACCTAAAGTCATGGAGCACCATTCGAAGAAGCTCAACACCGAAGTAAAGTCACTCCGGTCTGCTTCGAAGTTCATGATCGTGGTAAGCAATACGGTCCTTTCTGTCTCTAAAATTTGTCCAACTTCGATTCGGTCAACAATCAAAAACTTACCATACTTTTGCGGGCTCTTCAGAAACCACGCTTGCACGGCAAGTGATGGAACTTCAGAAGACCGCCAGCGAATATGAAAACGCCGTAATAAAGCAACCGAACTAACAGGCCTAAAACAAGGCGGCAACGAGGCGAGGTATCACGTCTCATCGGATGGTCACCTCGGTGAAGGTGACAAACAAAAAGGTGACGAAGTGAAAGACTATTACCTATGGGAGATGGCCCAGATTGAGACAAAGAAAACGCCGAGATAGACCAATAGCGGAGTGAAGAAGGCCAAAAGCAAGGCTTCAGGAGGCCAAGACGATACATGCTCCAATGCGGTGCGGCCAAGGATCTCTTCTTCAAGTGCGGTTGGCGGAGTCGGTGGAAAGCTTCGGTTGTACTCGACACCGATGTTTAACGCTCCTCCGTACTCTATTCCGGCTTCACTCGAAATACGCAGACGATCTCCAAAAGCATTCCTAGAAGGGCAGGGGCGAAGAAGATGATGATGAAGATGATGATGATGAAGAGGAGCTAACTCGACCCGGTTGCCACCGATCAACAAGGCAATCAGGCAACTCGGTTGCAGCCAACAGTTGATTTATCACGCGAGGTACCAGCTGACTCTGTCCCACCAACGGACACTACGGTCCAAACCGAGCTCCTTCCTCAAACTGGTCTCCAGGCTGCTGCCGAAGCGGAGCTTGACGCCGAACTCGATGCGCTCCTTGGATGACTGTTTTTCTTGTTTATTTATTTCTTTTTCATACTTCGGTTTTGGATGCCTGTAACCGGGCTATGACCCCTCAGTTTGTACTTCCTTTTGTCTGTAATGAAAAAATTTTGAACTTTCATTCCGGTTGTGTACTTGCCTGCTTGTATGTTTACTTTTCCATGAGCTTGATTACACAACTGTGATCTCGGTTGACTATATACCTCACTAGCCAACCACTCTTCAGCCGATGTAACTTACTTCGGCTGAAGAGTACAAAGAGTTGGTTTATTCCAGCCAACCACTCTTCAGCCGGTATAACTTACTTCGGCTGAAGAGTACAAAGTGTTGGTTTAATCCAGCCAACCACTCTTCAAATGCAGATAACTTACTTGGTGAAGAGTACAAAGAGTTGGTTTAATCCGACCAACCACTCTTCATGCAGATAACTTACTTCTTTGAAGAGTACAAAGAGTTGGTTTAATCCACCAACCACTCTTCAAATTAGATAACTTACTTTGGTCAAGAGTACAAAGAGTTGGTTTAATCAGACCAACCACTCTTCAAATTGTAGATAACTTACTTGGTCAAGAGTACAAAGAGTTGGTTTAATCCAGCCAACCACTCTTCAAATTCTAAGATAACTTACTTCTAAAGAGTACAAAGAGTTGGTTTAATCCGACCAACCACTCTTCAAATTTAAGATAACTTACTTCGGCTGAAGAGTACAAAGTGTTGGTTTAATCCAGCCAACCTCTATATAGCCATTCCCATACTTTGGCTGAATGTTGGTTTACTCCAACCAACCTCTAAGTTGGTTTTTCCAGCCAGCTTAGAATAGAATGTTTGGTTATTCCGACCAAACGTCTGCAACTGGATCCCGATCCGGGTTTAGGAGGTCAATAGTTGGTTATTAGGCCAACTATGTTTACAATGCTACTAACCTGCTAACACTACTATCTATGGAAAACAAATATACTGAAAAGAATCGACTTGTTTTATTGAGAAAGTTGAAAATTACACATACTTAGAAAAGAAAAAAGCTAGAAGTAAAATATCTTGAGATTGGCGAGATTCCATGGTCTAGGAATTGCTTTGTCGCCCTTATCTTCCAAGTGGTATGCCCTTGCCCGCTAATCCAACCACTTTGCCAGTCCTTCCAGTTGGGGCCTAACTTGCCATCTCCAGGACCAATGTGTTGCCCATAACTGCGAAGTACCCAATCGCCGATCTTGAATTGTCTTGGATGAACACTTTTGTTGTATTTCTGGACAATTCTTCTTGGTAGGAAGCGATGTGAACCAATGCCTTTTCTCTTCTTTCTTCCGCAAGGTCAAGTTCCAATGCTATAGCCGCCATTTAGGTCCGGATCAAAATTTTCGCTCGAATGGTAGGAAGGCCAACTTCTAGTGGGATGACGCTTCCATGCCATATGCTAGGGAGAACGGTGTTTCTCTGTTGATCGCCGTGGCGTAGTGCGATAAGCCCATAAAACATGAGGAGCTCTTACGCCCACTTGCCTTTGGCTTTTTCCAACCTTTTCTTCAATCCGCCCAAGACTACCTTGTTTGACGCCTCGCTTGTCCATTTGCTTGGGGATATGCCGTGTGAGTTGTAGAACTCTATCTTGTATTCTTCACAAAAGCTTCAAAATTCTCGCCATCAAACCGAGTCCGTTGTGCAAATCGGCTTTTGGTATGCCAAAGCGAGTAATGATGTTTTGCGCATAAACTTCTTCACATCTTTCTCCTTGATTGATGCCAAGGCCTCTGCTTCCACCCACTTTGTGAAGTAGTCTGCTGTCGCAAGAAAGAACTTCTGTTGCTGGTCTTTGTTGGGAGTGGTCCCACTATGTCTAAGCCCCACATTCTGCGAAAGGCCACGGACTAGTGAGAGGTAGGAGTTCTCTGGCAGGTTGATGTATTTGATGTGCAAACTTCTGACACTTTTCGTATTTTTTGACATACTTCTCTGAATCCGCTTGCATGTATGGCCACCAATACCCTTGTGAAATAGCTCGGTATGCCAATGATCTTCCTCCTTGGTGGCTGCCACAAACCCCTTCGTGTATTTCGAACAAGAATGCTTCTACCTTGCTGGGGTGGACACATTTTAAGTAAGGTCCTGAGAACGACTTCTTGTATAAAGCCAAGGATGGAGAGAGCCAAAATCGTTGCGACTTGGCTCTGATTTTGTTGGCTTCTTTCTTTTCTTCCGTAGGGTCTTGTCTTTTAGGAACAATGATGGGATCCATCCAAAAGGACCTAACTCCGCACAACATACCTCTTCACACGGGTCTTCAATACTTGGTGCAGGCAGTAGTCGATCGAGAGGATGTGGGATGGAGGTATCTGCCATTGAGGCGAAGCTCGCTAGTTCGTCTGCTCTACTATTCTCCTCCACCTTAATCTGTTCTATTCTCGACGACCGCAAACTTCTTGATCTTCGTCTGACTAAGTCTTGGTACTTAGCCATTCGGTCGTCCTTTGCTTCATAGTCGCCAAATTTGATTCACCACCAACTGTGAGTCATCAGAGACCATGAGTTCGGTAGCCTTCATGTAGGCCGTGACTTGAGTCCCGCAAGCGCTTAGACTCGCTTCATTGTTTGATCTTTGGGAAGCCAAGGTTGATTGCTTGTTCCACTACTAGACCGTTCGAGAGATGAGGACTATGCCAAGTCTGCGCCATGTCTGTTGGATGCCCCATCCACAAAGAGCTTCCACATCTCCCCAACAAACAACTTCCAAAGATGTGGAGGATCAGATGATGCCTTGGGGTCGTCCAGGGTGCTAATGTCTTTTTCAGAGTCCAAAGTTGCGGTCTGCCCCTTGTCTTCTGATGGGCTCAAGTCCTCAGTTGTTGGCGAGTTTTGACTTGGTGTAGCAAGGTCTGCTTTCTCTTTGCCTTCTCTATTCTGGTCTGCCTTGGGTTCTGACTGAGTAGCTTGTACTAGGGGTTGCGCTATTCCGGCGTCAACCTCCATCCCTAGTTTAGTTGTGTCAGTCAGGTCGATTGGGCAGACTTGGTGGCTTCCAGGGGTGAACTCTGCGACGAAGTCTGCCAAAGATTGGGCCTTTACTGCGGTTCTGGGTTGGAACTTCACATCATATTGTCCCAACTCCCCACTTCAAAATCCGCCCAGAAAAGTTTGCCCTCTCAAACAAAGCTTTTAGTGGAAAGGCTGTGAGGACGACAATGGTGTGGGCGTGAAAGTAGTGCGTCAATTTCCTGGAGGCCATCATTAAGGCCAGTGCTAACTTCTCTAGAGGCAAGTACCTTGTTTCGGCTCCCAGTAATGTCTTGCTGACATAGAAGATAGGCAGGTGTTGGATTCCTTCGCCGAACCAACACTGCACTCATCAAGTCTTTGAGATCGCCAAATAGAGGAAGAGTTCTTCCCTGTATGGGGGTAACGAGTAATGGTGGAGAAGACATGTACTCCTTCAGATGGCGAGCTTTGTCGCATTCTTCGTCCCACTCAAACTTAGCTTTTAATTTGAAAGAATGGGCAATCTGCAAGACCTACCGATGAATCGGTTAAGTCTTTGCCGGTGAGATCTTGCACTTCTTTCATCGAGTTAGGCCTCTCTAACTCTTGAATTGCTTTGATCGAGAAGGATCGCCTCTATACCTCGATTGGTCACCAAGCCTAAGAATTTGCACGATCCCAATTCGAAGCACATTTCGACGCGTTAAGGCGTAACTTATGCTTTTTCAGGATCTCGAACATCTCGCTTAGGTCCTTGAGATGGTCACTCTCATCCTTGCTCTTGACCACCATATCATCGATGTAAGCTTCCATTGTTTTGCCTAACAATGGCTCGAACATCTTGGTGACCATCCTCTGGAATGTCGCCCCTGCGTTTTTTAGGCCAAAGGGCATGACCTTGTAACAATATAGTCCTCTTGGAGTGGTGAAAGACGTTACTTCCTGATCTGGTTCGTGCATGGCTATCTGATGGTAGCCTCTGTATGCGTTTAGGAAGCTAAGCTTCGCTGTGTCTGCCATTAGGTCCACCAATTGATCTATCCTTGGCAGGGAACCTCTTTTGGACATGCTTTGTTGACAGTTTGTAGTCGACCTGACGCCGCCACTTCCCATTCTTTTTGGCACTACTACCGTTAGAGATCCACCTGGGGTAGTGCACCTCTCTAATCGCCCCTGCTTCTAACAAGTTACCCACCTCTTCTGCCACTATCTCGGCGTGGTGGAGTCCGATCTGCGAAGTCGTTGGATGACCGGTCTAGCGAAGGGTGGACGTTGGTGATGGCAAATGAAGTTGGGATCAATGCGGCATGTCGTATGGGGTCGGCGAACACTTCGATGTTGGAGGTCGAAATTCCAAGACTTCCAATCTCTCGTCTTTGACAACGACGATCCAAGAAGGAAGAACTTTTCCGGTTCTTCTCATCTATTCGACTTCTACCAGTCCTCTCGCTTTTGATCACCGCTTTGCCAACATCCGCGAATAGTTCATTACTCTGGTTCTTCAACCGAATGAACATATCCTTTGGCGTAGCTACCATTTGTCGCGACGAAGCCTTCGCTTGGACATTATCCGTCCCCATAAACCTCTTCTATTACTCGGTGTCGTTGGGAACCTCATCACTTGGTGGTAGGAGGAAGCCACCGAGCGCATGGCGCTGACCATGTTCGCCTAAGATGATGTTGTAGGTGGAGGGACCTTGACCCGAACTCTACTTGCCCGTCACACTTCCCGCCTCGACCGAAGGATGATTTTGCCGATCGCCACTCCGGCATAGAGTTGAATCCAATCAAAGGGATACTGGTGGGGCCAAGTCTTTATCTTGCGACTTGAGTTGCTTGAAGGTTTCATAGTACATGATTTCGCACGAGCTACCTTGGTCGATCGTAATCCGCTGACGCCAAAAATCCTTGATTCGGAGAGTGACGACCAAGGCATCGTTGTGTGGGCAATATATTCTGTCCAAGTCTCTATCTGAAAAGGACATGATGTTTGTGGCTTCTGTCCTTCCCCTTTTGACGACTGGTTGGGCACTTAGCACTTCTTTCAAGTGCTCTGCCTTTTTGATTGAACCTCTGAGCTCGCATACTCGCTCTGGTTCAAAGACTCCATGGATTACGTTGATGGTGCCTTGTGGCGGGGCGTCGATCGGCATTCCATTGGGGAGGTTGTGGTTTTGGGGGGCTGGCTGCGCCCCTCCTTCTATGTATTTATCCAGGTGGCCTGCCGCCACCAATTCTTCCAAATGTTGCCTCAACGGCGTGCAGTTTTCAGTTCGGTGCCCCTTTTTCTTTGTGGAAGGTGCATCTGGATCTGTCATCATAATCTTTCTGGGCCTCGCCTAACTTGGCTGGCCACTTGACGAAAGGCTCGTCTCGAATCTCACTGAGTATACGGTAGATAGGCTTCTTGAACACCGTGGTTATGGCAGTTCGGACTCTCAACCATCTCTTGTCTTGGTCTTCATCATTGTCTCGTCTGCCCTGTTTGTTTTGGTTTCTGCTCACCGTATTGACCTTTCTTGAGGTCTTCTTCTCTCGTGTTCTTGATGCGCACCGCTTTTTGCCTTAACGAGCGCCATCCTCTTCCACCCTGATGTGCTGGTGCACTCTTTCCATCAGGGCTTCCATGGTGAGAGGTGGCGTCATGGTGATAGAGTCCCTCAGTCTGTTCCCGACTGGAAGACCTCTTTTGTATTGCGCAATGGCGAGGTTGGTTGGGCAGTCCCCAATCTGGTTGAATGTCTCCCAGTAGCGACTGTTATACGACCTCAGAGTCTCCTTGTCTCCCATGTCGATGGAGAGCAACTGGTCGATCTCCACCGGAGTCTTTGTGTTTGTTCTGAACCGAGTTACAAACGCCTCGCTAATCGCCCGTGAGGCTATCTTTGCCCTGGAAGCTTCTCAAACCAGGTTAAGCCTAGGTCGCCGAGGCTTGAGGGGAATAAGATACACATCAACGCCTCATTCCGCCGATACATGCCCATAACTGGCGAAAGTGGCTCAAGTGGGTGTAAAGTGCATCTTTCCTTCATACGTCATGAACTTGGGTTGTAGGAAGGCGGAAGAGGCGCGTTCTCAATCTCTCGGGACGAATGGTGAGGTCTGCAGCCTCGCCAATGCCTTATCCGCGGTTCGTATGCCAAGTCGCGCCTTGGCATTCCAACCTCGACGCTTCCATGCGTCCGAGGAGCCAATCGCCGCAAAGCGAGAACCTGTGGGGATCGCGTCTGGCGTCCTCCTTCCATCGTGCCTTTTCTTCCAACATGGACCTTAGGTCGGACGACCTAGGTAATTCCGCTTTGTCTGGACCTCGTATGGTGTGTATGTGAAGGCCAATAGGTACTCCCTCGATGTATGACCTCTCGTGCCTCGTCTCTCGGACACTGGTGACGAGTCCCGAAGTTACGGATCGCGTGTCGCTGTCCCGAGGCTTGCCTTCGGTTGAGAGGTGTAGAATTCCTACCACGACCCTCGGAGTGGCGATGGGCGTCTTGTTGTTGCGCCCACTCCTGCCGCCACTTCTTTTCCTTTCATCTGGCGTTTGAGACTCCATGTCCGCTGCCATCTTACGGATCAGTTCGTCTTGCTCTCTGACGCGATCCTCCAGAATTTGAGAATCAACTCTGCGCCTTTGTCTTTCTGGACTTTGCGAACGAGAGGGATGAGGGCTGCTATTCCTCCTTCGTCCCCTCGCATCCCTCCTGGAATTCTGCCTTTGTGGTTCCAGGCTCGCCATGGGAGGGACCAAAGGAAGGCCTTCGCGCCTTGCACCTCCTTCTGGAGTTAGTCCGTCAACGGCGGACTGAGGTAGTTCTTCGTTGTTCGCCATTGATGTTTAAGAGAAAGCTTGATCAAGAGGTTGTTCTTGTCTGTTGTTCCCACAGACGGCGCCAATTGTACGGGAAAGAAATACACCTTCTCGTATAATCCTGTTGACCAAGTCTTCGTTCCTCTGTCCAATGTCGTTCCACCACCTGAAAATATCAACGTGAGCTAGCCGGCGGGTGCGTGCCGGAAACCTCTCCGATGCCTAAGTCAGTAAGCAAGACAAATAAGCAAAAGCTCTGTATATCCAGGGAGCAAAATTGTATTACCTCTCCAAAGGTGATATTAGTGAGCTTTATATAGGTTTCACAAGGGCACAATCTGGTAGGACTCTAACTTCTCCTGCGAAGAGTCCTCCTAGGACTCTTATTCCTCCATGCGAGAGTCCTTCTAGGATTCATACTCCTACCGAAGATAATGCTTATCTTCAACACCCCCTCACCGTGATAGGCCAAGTGAGATGGCTTCATTATGGCCAACTCCATTACCGGCAAGTAACCCATAATCCGGACTTCGCTTTCTTACCCTTGCCAAGATACACAACCGAAGCTACCCATAAGAGAGCTCAACCTGACTAGGGCGCGACCCAACCGGACTACCGAGTCCGAACCCAGATCAATCTCACACCGCCGGCCTCAAATGTCTCGATCGACCTAGCTCACAGACCGGACTAACTTGATAATTTGCCGCAACCGAGCTACGGATGCCCATTTTGTAACCGAACTAACCGTGCTACTCCACTGCGACCGATGTATTTACTATCTGCCGTTCTTGGGCCTACCTCGGCCCAACATCTAGCTCGGCCCAATTTACGAATATAAATTACCCTCTCAAGAACTTAGTGTAAACTATACATGTGATGCTTATAATTTGTTTCTTATATCAATTTACTCTCTTTAAGAGTTACATCACTATAGATAAATTTGGTACCATAGAGTTATGAGTGATTACCAAGATGGAAAATCCTAGAGTACTATGTGGTACTATTAGCCAATGAGAAACAACGTACACACTAAGGTCCATTTGGCAACCTAGTTTTTTGGCTAAAATAGTCCAAAAGTAAAAAAATCACTAAAAAGCCAAAACCAAAATGTTAAAAAGCAACTAAAAAAAATTAATTCTCAAACAAAGCCTAAGTAAGTCATCATTTGTCTTCTAACTATTTAATAAAGGTGAGTTAACATGTATCACTCGTAAAAAATTTCGCTACATGATTGGTTTAAATCACCAAGATAGACAACTAAATAATTATTTGACAAAGACTTGCTGCTAAATATTGTGTGCTCACCCAATAACACGAACATGATAACATGCTCTAAAAAATAGAGGATAAAGTGATTGCATTTCTCTTCTATTAAGAGAGTATACCGTTATGATAACTCTCTCTCACATTGAAAGTTTGCATAGGTGGAGTATATAATTTGAGTTTCAGCATTTTGGATCTGCTGGAATAAGAGATATACCACTTATCATATGAGTTGAACTTATACATAGGTCAAATTTAATGGCGATATCTTGAGAAATTGATATTAGAAAATAGAAAAATGATCCGGACCCCCTTTTTCCCCCACCCCTTGACCCCCTCTCTCTCTAATTAGTTAGATTTTCTTTTTTTTTTTCTTTTTTTTTTCCTTCTCCTCCAATCACCAGCCGCCACATATTTGTGGGGATGATGATTGAGGGGGTCTCAATCACTTCCCGGGAAGACCATTTCTTTTACCCTCTCTTTCAGTCAAAATTTTCAACTTGTGCCAACTAGCTTGACTGGTGCTGTGGCTGATATATATACTAGAAAAAAAAATACCAGTTATTGTAATAAATTTGCGTTTCACAAATATAATATTTTTGTAGTAAATTTAAATTTCACAACTACAATACTTTTAGTTTTACTGAAAATAATATTTAGTTTGTTACAAAATAGATAATATCATTTTAAAAAATATAAATTCTGAATTTTTAATTTTGTCAATTTAAATTCTATTTTTTATTTATTTTCAATATAAACCATCTATCTATTTTTGTTAAGTAAAATAGGCAGAGAAAAAAATGTTTTAGTCATTAAACTCACTGTAGGTGTATAAAAAATAATGTAAAATATCATTTTTATTGAGTTTAATTATTAAAATACTATTATTTTCGTCAATTTTACTTAATGAAAATAGATAGATTGTTTAGATCACAAACAAATAAAAAGATTAGGATTTAAATGAATAAAATTAAAAATCTAAAGTTTATTTTATTATAGGGTTCAAACCCTTGGATATTTTTAAATAATTTTCCCTAATAATTATTATAATACATTTCATTTTTATTCCAATAAACCAAACATTACTCAATATAATTTTTACAAAATTATATAAAAGAAAAATTGTTTACAAATAAAAAATTTATACAAGAAAAAATATATATTTATAATAAAGTGTTAATGACATTTTTGAAATTACGAAGATGTAACAACCCTCGTACTGATTATCGATAACTCACTGAATTAGCTACTGGTTACTGCTAAACAGAACTGATAATGACTGATAATTGGATTAACCTAAGTACTGAATGGACTGATTGAAATCGAAACTGAAATTGAATAAGTTTATCTATTGAATTGCATATCGCATCTGTTTGATTATTTGATTATCTGTTGAGTGTATGTGTTTAAACTGTTAATTGGAGGCCTTATCGGCGGCCGAATTAGAAGCCGTTTGGTGTTTTGTAATCAGTAGAATATTTGTGATTTTATGACATATTTACCCGAAAATCGATTAGGAATGATTAAATTAGATTTAAACGAGTTAATTGCCAAGTTTGATTTAATTACCAAATTGCCATGTGAGTGGCCCACTTGTTTATTGATTTCCAAGAGCCTTATTACACTTAACAAAACTTTCATCAGCCCATTTTGTTGCCTCACCACCGACCATAGAGAGAGGGGAATAGAGAGAGTTGATTTCATCTTGTATGTTGGCTTGGAACCTAGAAAAATTGCTTGAGGATTGAAGTGTATTTGCATAATTGAGCTTCTAGGCTTAAATTACAAGACTTAGGTAAGGAAATCATTGTCTTCTTGTTATCTTTAAGCTCCATCTTGCATGTATCCTGGTTATAGAGAATTTGAGTCTTGATTTTGTTCATAATTGTTGAATTGGAACTCCATTGTTGCATGCATGGCCATTTTGGTGCATTTTTGAGTTGAATTCATAATGGATTGTACATGCATGCTCATGTTGTTATTAAAGTCCATGTTTTCATCTTGTTTTCAAAGAATTGAGCTCATTTGAGCTAGTATTGAAGCTTAAAATTGTTTAAAAAATCATGCATGTCATGTTTTGAAATTGTTCATGACATTGATTTCGAATTGGGTTTAATTGAAACACCCTTGGGCCTTGATTTCTTAAATTGAGCTTTAAAACGTGTTATTCTATGTGTTTGGAAGAGTTTTCCAGAAAATGGGCCCAAGAGGATCGAGTTAGAAGCATCAAACTTGAGTTTTGAACTTGGAACACAAACCTGGATTTTCCAGATTTTTTATGTCCGCTCGAGCGGGGAAATCATACTCCCAGGATTTTCTTCGACTTGTTTTACAGTACGCTCGAACGGAGTGTTTCGCGCTCGAGCGGAGAAATCGCGCATCCAGCATCTTGCACCATTCATCAGTACGTTCAAGCGGAGGAATGTACGCCGAAATGGACCTTTGTTTGCTTGTTTGTCACCGAAGGAAACTCAAGGCCGAAATGAGGCCCTGCTTTCATCGAAAATTTCAAACCGATTACAGGCACATCTTTGCATCTTCATCCCATCCTAGGCATTCTTACGCCTAGTTTAAGGCATCTTAATGAGGATTTAGACATAGAACCACACCGAGGAAATTTAGGGATTTAATTGTCATCTTTCCGACTGTGAACTTAGAGTGTGTTCTATTTGTTAACCTGCTTAGGGTTGGCTCTCGGACGCTCTAGTCGCTATTAGCCCAATCTCCGTGAGTAACGATTGTAAAGATATGTTCAAAATGGTTATCTTTTGAATATCGAATCGAATCTTATTGAACGATATTGTTTATTAAATGAATGTATGTCTCAGATTCAATCAGACAGGCATCCTTAAGACTTATCGCATCGTTATAGAGCTCGCTTGCCTTGTGGAACCATACTCACATCGATTGATGGCCATCATTATCATGGTCATGTCTTGGCCTCTTTGGACCTACTGCTTATAGGCTAATGGATGTACCACATACGATCGATTGATCGAAAATCGAAAGATCAAATATCGTTTAATGAACTGATTTCATTATCAGAAGGACATTCATTCATAACCTCTTTACGCTTTATGTTATTCATCGATTTAGTTCATCGTTTATATATATGTAGGTTCTCAAAGCCTGATCGAGCTAGGAGCGTGGGATTAGTCCCCAGTTTTGTCAAGCCAGCCTATGTGCCTCACTGCGAGGTTCCGAGTTGCCATGCTATGGCTTGGGGTGTTTTTGTGTCCCCTATCGATCTCCTTACTGTTTGTACCACTGTATAGACTGTTTACTATTTTACTACACTGTTATCGAGGGATTAGGTCCCCGTACTGAATGTTTGTATATGATGGTATAGACTGTATGTAAACCGTACTGTATAAATGCATGGAAAATGTTTTTGGCATACAGATTGTCATAACTCTATGGACACTAGTTATTTATCAGATTGGCTTCCGCTGCACTTCGACTGCTTAATCAGACATCGTTTCAAAGAGCCTTCTAATCTCTTGACATCGCCACTTATGCTAAACCCATAGGGCCGGGTTTGGGTCGTGACAGAAGATAATGATAGATTGTATTTTAATTGAAAATGAAACAATCAAAAGAAGTTATATTATTCTATATATAAATTTGTATAAAAATCTATTGGAAAAATTTTTTTAAAAAAAATCCCAAGGTTTGAGCCATGTAACAAAATAAATTTTTTATTTTATCAATTTAACCTCTAAACTTTTGATTTGTTTTCAATCTAAACTATTTGCCTATTTTTGTTAAATAAAGCAGACAAAAAAATTTATATTTAGTCATTAAATTCAATGGGCTGTTTTGGGAAGTTGGTAAAAAGGTGATTTTTGGCTTTTTACTAAGCTTTTTAGCTTTTTGGAAAGTGATTTGGAAAGTTGGTAAAAAGTTGGCTTTTAGCTTTTTAGTTTAATATTTGTTTATAGTGTCAAATCAAATTAAAATGACCAAAATACCCTTACCCAATATAAGAAATTTATTTTTTTATTTTTTGTCATAGGCCCTAATTTGTAATTTCACACTTGGGTTTTTATAACTTCTCAACCCAATTTTGTTGCGTTTTTGCCACTTGCATTTTTGGACCTTTTGACAAAAACATAACTTTTTTTTTTGGTTCCCAAAACGGCACAATGTAAGTGTATAAAAATATCTAAAATATAATTCTCATTAAATTTAATAACTAAAATATATAATTTTCATTTATTTTACTTAACAAAAATAGGCAAATAGTTTAGATTGAGAGCAAATCAAAAGTTTAGGGTTTAAATTAACAAAATTAAAAATTCAAAGTTTATTTTGTTATAGGATTCAAATTCTAGGTTTTTTTTTTTTATTTAAATTTTTTTTTTCTATTCTATTTGTATATCATTACTCTTAAATAAGAATCGGAGATTATTGCATTATGTTTGATTAGGTTGCAATAAAAATATTTAATTATTTTTACTATTAATTGGATAACATAGGAAAGTAATTTGAAGTGACATAACAAATATATTATTTTTTAGGTGATTGTCTAACAATATTTGATATTTTCAATCTCTAAACAATTCTATATAATTCTTATTTACTTAGGAGTGTTTTGGGAAGTTAGTAAAAAGTTGACTTTTGACTTTTTATCAAGTTTTTTAGCTTTTTTAGAAAGTGATTTGAGAAGTTAGTAAAAAGTTTACTTATTGCTTTTTTATTTAATATTTGTTTACGGTGTCAAATCACTTTTAAATGACCAAAATACCCTTACCCAACTTTTAAAATTTGCCCCAATTTGTTAAGACGGAGGGTAGTTATGTAATTTGATAGACTTGCGTTTTGATCTCTTCGCAAATGGTGTTTGTTGCATTTTTACAAAGCATTGCGTTTTTCTCCTTGCACAAAAACGGTGTTTTTTTTTAATGTTCCCAAAACGGCACTTAGTCTTCGTTTGGTAAATATTTTGAGACTAAAAAAACACAAAAGACAAAATAAGCTATATAAGTCAATAAGACAAAATATCATATTCAAATCATAATCATTACACTTTTTCTCTCACAAAAATCAAAAAAGTCCAAAAACAAAAATCAAACGAATCTAAAAAAGTTCCAACACGAAAAAAAATTGACTACCGTAACCAATACTAAATAACATTTGATATTGTCCTATCTAACACTCACTTAAACTTTACCAAATATATATCTATGCACTTATATATAAGGGGGACTTGGGTTTTACTACAGCAACATGGCTCTCTGTTTTGTCAGATACATATGGGTTTTCTAACAATAATAACCTTATCATACAAAGTAAAAATTTTTAAACTTCAAATATTTTTAAAACTAACTCAAAAAAATTTTATTTGGATATTAGTATTTGTCATCATTGCATAATAATAAACATTAATATGACAAATTTATGTACAATATTTTATTATCATTTCATGTGTCATAATTTTAATAATTTAATATATCCTTACTAAAGAAAGTATTGATAGATAATGACTCAATTTGGTATTATATGTAACTGAGTTTTTACGATTATAACGGTTTGGGTTATTAATTTGAAATAATTAAAATAAGTTCTGAATTTGTTTGGTATAATTTTTTATATTCTGTTTAAAAAAAACAAAAGGTTAAATTTGTTTGATTGCACGTTATGTGTAAATATCTAACATTCACTCAAAAATATAATTAAGACAAAAGAAATAGAGTTATTTTTTTCATATGCATTAAGAGTCTTAAATAAGTTTCAAAAATTATATTTTACAACTTAAAAATATTTCTCATTTTTTTTACTTTTCAAATTAATTGAAAAAATGCAATAAATTATAATCTAAAATTGCAACTAAACACAATTAGTGAATTTTTTTTTATTACATAATTGATTTATAAATGTTATCAAAAGGGACAAAAATTATAAACAAAATATAAAAATTACAAAATTTTCCAAGCAAGAAGAGAAGGAAAAAAAAAACCACAAACACAAAACAAAACAAAAGACAAGGACAAAAAAAGAAAAACAAGAGAGTCGTGCTACTGTAGCACAACCCAACTCCCTCTTATATATGTGTATAGATCTGGATATGAGAGAGAGAGAGAGAGAGAGAGAGAGAGATTTCTTTGGATGGCAATAAAAGCATGTGATTGATTTTTGCTCATTGTTCAAGCAACAACCAAGTAGACAAAGGCCATGAAAATTATTGCTTCCATGCCCAAAACAAAATTATTACTTGGAATAATTTCACTTTTATAATTTAAAGTGTTATCATTTTTTTTTAAATCTCTAAATTATCAAGTTCACTTATTTAATATTTTAAGTTTTTAATTTCAGTTCATGTGATTCAATTAGATATGATCCATCTAAATTAGTGATCATAAAAACCAGATCTAATGAGCAAAGATTAATTTTTATAACTTAAATCATTCAATCTACTTCCCTGGTGAATAAAATATGAATGTTTAGTTATAATTTAAAGAGTTATTTATATCAAGACCCTTCAACTATTGACGATATCACTTTACCTTTTATCTGTTCTCTATAAATCTGTATATTTTAACTCTATTAACTATAAAATTATATTAATTTTACTTAGACCTCATCTAGACTACTTCCAAAATAACTGTATTTGTATAATTTTTTTTATGATTAAGAGAATTAATATATATAAGTTTATAGATGAGTGCGTAAAGTGATAGTCACAAATAGTTATAGGGTCGGACTGTAATTAACCCTCATTTAAATTGTTCAAATATTTTGACCATCAATCTAGGTTTTATCCAATTGGATTACATTAGCATAAATAAGGAATAAAAATAAGGGTCATTCCAGAATGCAAATCATATACAAAGAATAATGCTATATGTACTAATTAGTATACTAACAGATGATGTGACATAATTTTAGAAGTTTTGAGTATTTGTGATTTGTATAATAGGTACGGTCAGTAATGATAGCATAACACTAATTGGTACTCTAATGTATATATTAATTGATGGATGTAACAACACTGTTTTTGCTCATTGTTCAAGCAACAACCAAGTAGACAAAGGCCATGAAAATTATTGCTTCCACTGATACACAAATTATGATATTTAACTAATGTACTAACAGATGTTGGTATATTAGTGTGTATATTAATTGGTTCGTATAACACCACTGATATACGATGGTGCTACATGCACCAACTAGTATACAAATTAGTGTATCAATACTAGTTATGATATTATTATTAACCTCACTCATTAATTACATTACAAATATTAAAAATCTCTTAAATTATGCCACATTATCAATTGCTATACTAATTAATATATTAATTGGTGCATATAGCATTATTCTAACATTAATTTGTGGTGTTAATTACCACAAATCACTTTCCATCATAATTAAAAAAAATTAATGAGTCATAATATATGTACCAATTAATATATTAACTAATATACTAATGATAATGTGACATAATTTTAGAAGTTTTGGATATTTATAATTTGTATAATAGGTGGGGTATAATTAATGATAACACTAGTTATACACTAAATACAGTGTATATTAATTGGTGCATATAAGATCACCGTAAAATACCACATAAAGTATAACCAAAGACTTTTTCGATCATAACAAAATAATAATCATAATAAATAATAATTAATATCACAATATATTATAACTAATAATACAATAAATCATAACTAAATATTACAAACATCATACTGTGATTGTTCCAATAAGGAAAGAAGAAAAAAAACAATAAAAAATAAAATAATATAATTAATCCACATCATTTTAGGGGTCATGGGGATCTCTAAGTCCCGAGCATTTTTATATATGTATTATAGAATTTTTCAAAATGACATTAACATTTTTTTTTTCCCCAAAAAGAAGAAGAGGTAGGGTTGACTATCCACTAAATTCGTGATGAAGTTTTCACTGGCTTCTAACTAAAGCATCTAAAACCAGATAAGCACAAGATAAAAAAGAGCGAGCGCCGGCCTACTTTTGGACTGTTTAGTGTTTGGAGAATGTTCCGGAGCTCTAATTAAAGCTGAAAAAGGACAGTTCTAATGAGCTGTCACCTATTTAAAAAAAAAAAAAAAATAGTGAAATAGAAGATAAAAAAAATTGAAAAAAAGACAAATTAATGCTATTTTAATGCTCTTTTTTTAGAGTTCCGGAGCATTGCTGTTAGTGTTTAATGATCCTAACCTATCTACATTATCTTATGCTCTGGATCTTTTGCCCTTGCCATTCATTTTCTTAAACCCCATAAAATTTTCAAAACACACACACATATATTTTAGCATCTTACAAATTATACATTTATAGGTACCTACAAAAAAATATATAAAAGAATATTTTTGGCAAGCAAATTGAAAGAAATCCAAGAGGAAGAGAAAAATGAAAAATCAATTGTGTTTGGGAAGGGCTCCCAGGCTCTTTGAGCCACTAAGGTCTCGTTTGGGAATCTTTTTTTTTAATTAAAAAGTCAAAAAATTATTAAATTAGGCCCCGTTTGAGGACTTACCTTTTTAGCCAATTAGCCAAAAAATTACTAAATTAGCCAAAAAGCCAACAACTCATACCAAAAAGTCAAAGATTCTCTTTTCTCTCTACTTTTTGAACATCTTTTCGTAATTAGCCAAAAAGTCATCCCAAACATACAAGTTTTTTTTACTTACCTTTTTAGTCAAATAGCCAAAAAGTTACTAAATTAGCCTGTTCCCAAACGAGGCCTTAGCTAAAAAGCCAACAATCCATACCAAAAAGTCAAAGATTCTCTTTTCTTTCCACTTTTTGCACATCTTTTCGTAAAAAGTCAAAAAGTCATCCCAAACATATTAGTTTTTTTTAGCTCATATTTTAGTCAAATAGCCAAAAAGTTACTAAATTAGCCTGTTCCCAAACGGAGCCTAAATGCCAAAAGAGGCTCAAAGAGCCACTAAAAGACAAAAGCCAAAAGCCAAAAGCCAAAATCTTGCTGGGCAAGTTCCAACGCCAAGCTCAATTTACAGAACTACCCTCATCAAAGAGGGGTATGCGGCAGCACCCAAAAAAAAAAAAAAAATTCCAAAAAACACATTTATTACGTGAGTGGTTACGATTTGAGTGTAGAGTTGTGAAAGTAGTATGGAGTTTCAAGTTATGTGTTTGGTTATGAGTTTTAAAAATAATTTATTACTTGAGTTTTATTTTATGTGTTTGGTTACGATTTGAGTGTAGAGTTTTTTTTAAATTTAAAATATTAACATTTTAAACTATTTAAATTGTTTGAATATTTAAATTATTTAAATTTCTTTGTTAAAATAATTTTTTAATATTTAAATTATTTAAATTTTTACGATTTAAATTTTTTGAATATTTATTTTAATTTTTTACTATTGAAAGAATTTTTAGATTATTTACATTATTTAAATACTTAAACTAAAATTAAAATAAATATAAAAATTAAAACGCAAATTAAAATAAACATAAAATTAAATAAAAATTAAATTATTTAAAATAAAAACAACATAAATTAATAACATTAATAACATTTTAAAATAATTTACAAAAAAAAAATAATAACATTTTAAATTAATAAAAACGAAAAAAGCGTAAATTACAAATAAAAAAACGACAAAACCGTAAATTAGTAATTAATAAAAAAACTTACAAATAAAAAAAAATTTATTAAGCCAAAAATAAATCCAAAATAAAATAAAATAAACAAAAAGATAATTTTTTTCCGAAAATAAGCCAAAATAAAAAAATTAAATAAAGTATAAAAAAATTAAATAAACAAAAACATAAATTTTTTTAAAAAAAAAGTTAAGCAAAACACGCCAAATCCAAAATAAAAAATATATATATATTTTACCAAAATAAGCCAAAATAAAACCCAAAGTAATAAAATAATAAATTTTTAAAAAATACGCCAAATCCAAAATATATATATATATATATATATTTTACCAAAATAAGCCAAAATAAAACCCAAAATAATAAAATAATAAATAATAAAATTTCAACAAAATACAAAAAACGTAAATTTGCCAAATCAAAACCCAAAAAAAAAAAATTTAAAAAATTACAAAAACGCCACATCCAAACCCAAAATTAAAATAAATAAATAAATAAAAAAATTAAGCAAAATATGGGAAATCCAAACCCAAAATAAAAATCAAAATAAAAAACAAAAGCAAAAAAGGGCAGTTTGGTAATTTATCAGGATGACACCTCACCAAAAAGTCAAAAAGTCAAAAAAGTCAAAAAGTCCTTCCCAAATCAGGTTTTTAAGCCCAGGCTCATATAGCCAAAAAAGCTAAAAAGTCAAAAAGCCAACCCACTTCCCAAACGGAGAGGCTAAATAAATGTACATTGTAACAAGTCAAGTTGAAGATTGAGGATTGGAAAGTATGACTCATCAATTGAATTCTTTGAATAATATTTTACTTATTAATAATATATTTTTTTTAATCTTTATAATAGAGAAGAATGCAACGAATAACAAGAATTCATCATTTATCACAACCGATAAAAGAAAGTTTTATCTATTAAATCAAGAAAAATGTCTTGGACCCCCAGCTGGGGGTGCTGGGGGTCACCCGTGATTGGTGGAAAAAAAACAATTTTCTTTTTTTTTTTTTTTGTGTTTTCGGCCAATCCCAAGCCGATACGTAATCGGGGTCGGTGGGGATCGTCTGCATTTAGGGTCTCAGAAGCATTGTTTTTAAATCAAACAGTGATATCTATTAACAAAACTTATTTAAATAATGTGAACGATTGTTTTATTAATTACTTTTGTGGAACACCCTATGATTCATATAAAATGGCATAGTGGGTATTATTATTATTATTATTATTATTATTATGGGTATTACTCTAAATCTAATGCTAGTTTAGAGTAGATGTTACATAAGAACCCTGTAGAAAGTATAAATCACTATTTTATCTAAATTTACCTCTTTGCAAAAATACTTTTATATGTATTTTAAATTCAATTATTGGATTAAAAAAAGAACAAAACATCTTCAACTTAATTAATGCCGTGTTTAGATTGTACATTTATAAAAGAAAAAAATGGAAGGGAAATTAAATTGTTTATACATTGTTTTGTAATTTTTTTTTAAATTTTCTTTTTATTTTATCAAGAAAGACTCTCAAATGGATCAACGTAGTTGTTCACGTGTTCATTGTGCAATTAGACTCGAGAGATTATTCGATGGTTAAAGTAATACTCTACACCATTTAAATTGTGCCATTTGTCTAATTATTTTTAAAAGTTAATATAAAAGTCACAGATCTTTTCATTTAAATTAAGGTAAATTATAAATACATTTGTTAAATTTATTTAAATTTATTTTAAATATATATTATCTTATGTGATTTTATAAATTAAAAATACTCTATTATTAAAATTTGTCTTCTGACAGAATTGACAAAAATAAAATTCATAACTATCCATTATTAATTGAAATATATTATTGATACCATTAAAAACTGTGTCTCCGTTTGGCATGAGCTTTTGTGGCTATTTTAGCCATAAAAGACAAAACAAATTATTTTAGCCACAACAAACAAAACATCACATCAAATTCATAATCATTACACTCTTCTCTCATAAAAAAGTCAAAAAAATCAAAAAATCAAAAAGCTCTTCCCAAATTAAGTTTTTTAGCCCAGGCTAAAATAGTCAAAAAAAATTAAAAAGTCAAAAAGTCAACTCACTTCCTAAATAGAGACTTAATAGACTTAATAAAAGATGTTATTTATTACGTAATTAAAAATTTTAAAAGACGTGATATAATTTTTAAAATTATAAAGATAATTAATATTTTGAACAAACTTATTCATACACTTTAAATTAATAAAATCAAATTAGAGAATTACATACAATAACATTAAATAATTTTCCACTAAACTCATGTATAACATTTAAAAAAATTTGCCCCATTTTTTTGGCTAAGATCAAACGATGGTGCTATATGACATTATTATTGACCACACTCATTAATCATATTACAAATATTAAAAACTTCTTAAATTATATCATATTATCAATTGGTAAATTAGTTAGTATATTAGTTGGTGCATATAGCATTATTCATTATAATATTATTATTGACTCCACTCATTATATAAATTATAAATATCAAAAACTTTTAAAATCATACTATATCATCTGTTAATATATTAATTGACATGATTCAAAATCAAATCAAGGTATTTAAGACTCACATGCAAAATCACTGTTTACATAAATGCCGTTTGGCAAGTGAGTTGGGTTTGGATTGAGACTAAAAAAATTATCAAAGATAAAATAGACTTAATAAGATAAAATGTTACATTTAAGGGGTGGTTTTACCGATCTAAATAAGTCAGACTTTTTGACTTTTTTATGAAACATGAGTTGGGTATGAGTTAGTTTGAAGTGATGTGTTAGAGAGGTGATATAACTTAAATAAGATGATATGACTTAAATTTGACTTTTTGACTTTTTTAAATCATGCCAAATAAGACCTAAATCATAATTATTTTACTTTTTCTTTCGTAAAAATTCAAAAAATCAAAATAATCAAAAAAATCTTTCCAAACCGAGCTAATTTAGCCAGATTAGACCTCGTTTAGAAACATGCTATTTTAATAATTTTTTAATTTTTTACAAAAACATATATAAAAAATAAAAAATAATAATATAATAATTATAATGACTTTTTAATCTTTTAACTAAAATATATTATCCCTAAACAAATATGGCCATCAGTTCAAAAATCTAGAAGTCTGGCTAAGAAAAATGTTGTTCCCATAATATAAAATAAATAAAAGGAAAATCACATGGCTAATATCATAAAATTACCCAACCAAGATTGTCCATCTGTCTTGTACTCCCCAATCGCTCCTGTTCGTGTAGTTTACCAATTGTTCACCGCCACGTGACACCCATGACACTCAAATCCGACATGTATTTCTCTAATTCGTCCACGTCAACATCCACTCTCCAGCTCGGACATTAACATCGATCATATCACCACCGTAAAAACCACTATATATTTACGTCTCTCTCTCTAGGCTGTATCTCTCTCTTTCTCTCTCAGTGGCCATGGCGTCGGAGAGATGGAACCCTAGTGTTGTCTCTCTCATTCTCTCTCTCTCCTCCCGATCGCATCAGCTGAAGTGTTCTTCGAAGAACGTTTTGATGGTACGTCCGATCTCTCTCTCTCTCTCTCTCTAGGTCTTTTTTCTCTGCTGCTTTAATTACTGATTTTGGCTTGCATTTCGGAGGATTAGGGTTTTTAGGTAGTTAATTGAAGTTGAATTTGATCTTTGTTATGGAAGATTGGTGTTGTTGTTATGGTTTATGTTGCGATCTCTTGATTTTGAATCAGTAGTTTGTTTTTTTACTTCAGAATTCATCTGGAACTAGGACTGTTTAGTGGATCTGTTGAGGAATTGATTTGTGTTGCCTTATCTGTATTGTTTTTTGGATTTGTGTTTGCTTCCTGTAGTTTGATTTTGTAAATACTGATTGTTTCAAATGAAAGAAGAGTAAATTACCTATGCACAAGCTTTAATTTGCAATTTTAATTAGTAAAAAATCAACAACTGTGTAGCTTAAACATTTTGTATGTGTTCCCTATGTATAAATCCCCCAATACACATTACGTATGAATGCATTACCTCTATTGCGCTTACATTTAACATCAACAAGATGCTATTGGTGAAGAGAAGTTAGAAACAAAGATATATATAGTTGTGCTTTTGACTTTTTGTTGTCCATTGTTTTAGCAAGTGAATTGCTTAATAAGCAGTTCTGTTTTTTTTTTTTTTTTTAATAAAAGCATCTGGGACTTTCTGGGTTCACATTCATCCTCATTATGTGTTTTTGTTGTTGTACTTTTTTAAGATGGTGGCTGGGAGAATCGGTGGGTTAAATCTGACTGGAAGAAAGATGAAAACTTGGCTGGGGAGTGGAACTTTACTTCTGGTAAATGGAATGGAGATGCTGAGGATAAAGGTACCTTTTTACTCTTTTTTATTCTAATATATCTATGACAGTATACAATTTTGCTTGACCTCTACACTACATCATCAATCTAGAATGTAGCATTTTAGTGTGTTTGTGTGTGTGTGTGGAGTTCTATGCTACATGATGGTCCAGATAGATAACACTACAACAGACATGTTTCTTCGAAGTTTTATTTTTTCCCTAATGGATTACGGTTCGTTTGGGAAGTGGTTTTTTGGCTAAAATATGGGATGAAAAAAACTGCGAAATGGCCTTTTGGCTATTTTTGAAAAATGTGCAAAAAGTAGACAGAATGGAAAGTCTTTGATTTTTTTTATTATTTTTTTTGATGGCTTTTCGGCCTTTTTTAGTGGCTTTCTGGCTAAATTAGCTTATTGTCAAACGAACTCTCAGCCTTACAAAAGTTTTCTTCAGATCTTTACTTGATTTGACTTTTGTGTCCTAATGCAGGCATCCAGACCAGCGAAGACTACAGGTTCTATGCTATTTCAGCTGAATTCCCTGAATTCAGCAACAAGGATAAGACATTGGTTTTCCAATTTTCTGTTAAGCATGAACAGAAGCTTGACTGTGGCGGTGGCTACATGAAGTTGCTTAGCAGTGGAATTGATCAAAAGAAATTCGGTGGTGATACGCCATATAGGTAACACAGAGACGCTTTTTTACTTTCCAGTAGAAGTGTCTTATCTCTGATAATGTGTTTTTCATTTGCTTTATCACATGGTTGTATGCAGTATCATGTTTGGTCCAGATATCTGTGGCTACAGCACCAAGAAAGTTCATGCTATTCTTACATACAACGACACAAATCACTTGATCAAGAAGGAAGTTCCTTGTGAGACCGACCAGCTGACTCATGTCTACACATTCATCCTTCGTCCAGATGCTACCTACAGCATCCTCATTGACAATGTTGAGAAGCAAACTGGCAGCTTGTACTCTGATTGGGACCTTCTACCACCAAAGAAAATCAAGGACCCTGAGGCCAAGAAGGTAATTGCTTATGCTTGGATGATTTATCTCATGTTTGACTAATTCAGTGTTTTTATTTAATTTTTTTTAATTTTTGATAATGACCAAACTGCTTATTGATGACAGCCTGAAGATTGGGATGACAAAGAATTCATTCCTGATCCTGAAGATAAGAAACCAGAGGTAGTGAACATTTAATTAATAAATCATTCTTATTTTTTCCTAAATTTATTTGGCAATTGAGAATATGGGTTTTGCAGTTGGACTAAACATTTTCTTGTTTTGACAGGGTTATGATGATATCCCAAAGGAGATACCAGATCCTGATGCCAAAAAGGTAAGTCATTTAAAATTTTCTGTTCAGTATCATATACTTGTGTTCTGAAATTCTTGGTGAAAGTAACTGAGTAAGATGGCTTTCGATTTCAGCCTGAAGATTGGGATGATGAGGAAGATGGTGAGTGGACACCCCCTACAATGGATAACCCAGAGTACAAGGGTCCATGGAAGGCAAAGGTTTGTGTAATTTCTAAGTTAAATTTATGTAAGTGTTGTGATTGGAGACCAATGATTTATAACAAGCTCGTTCCTGCTTTCAGAAAATTAAGAATCCCAACTACCAGGGCAAGTGGAAGACACCTATGATTGATAACCCAGGTTGCTCTTCCTTTTTTTTGAAGGCTTCATGTATTATCTCTAGTCTACATCTTTAAGTTACATGTTTCATTAACACCGAAAAATTGCTACTATATGCAGAGTTCAAAGATGACCCTGAAATCTATGTTTTCCCAAAGTTGAAGTATGTGGGCATTGAATTGTGGCAGGTATTTCTGTTTTTTCCCTTATAAATGGTTTATCATTCTTATGGAATTGTGACTATGACTAAGCAAGTTGCATGAATTTTGTCAGGTGAAATCTGGAACCCTGTTTGACAATGTCTTGATTTGTGATGATCCGGAGTATGCGATGAAGCTGGCGGAGGAAACATGGGGCAAACAAAAGGATGTATGTTGTCTTTTGCCCCTCAAAAGCAAGTTTTGTTCTTTTTGAAAATATCTTCCAATTGTTGAAGTTTGGGATTATATTTGATTTTTGCAGGCTGAGAAGGCAGCATTTGATGAGGCAGAGAAGAAGAGAGAGGAGGAGGTATTATTTTTTGTTCATAATTGCTGTTATTTAATATCTCATTTAATAAATCTTTTACATTTTTTCTATTATTAATATCTCCACTGTGAAATCTAGATTGGCAACTATAAATAATTGAGAAATAGTATCCTCTTAGGATGTGTTTGGATCATGGATTTAGGTAAAGATTTGAAAAGGGTAACAGAAAAGGGAAAGATGAGGCAAATGAGAATGAAATATAAGCTAAATTTTTTTCTCTATTTTCATTTTCCTTTTCAAATTGCTGTACCCTAATCCATGAACCAAGCACAACATTAGTATTTATTTTGCCAGAAATGCATAAATGCAGACAGAATGGATATCAGAACATGTATTAACATTTGTCAAATTTGAACATGTTTAACTAGCTTCTCTGAGTCATCAGTGCATTTATTTGGTTGAATACAATATTGATTCTGCTATTCCATGTCTTGTTGCCAACTTCTCAATTTGATTTTCTGCCAGGAATCAAAGGATGATCCTGTAGATTCTGATGTAAGTGCCACACGAATTCTTCTCAGCAATATAATTTGTTTATTTTAACCGTGTCCTAATCTTGATAAACTGGTGTTTACAGGCTGAAGGTGAAGGTGATGATGATGATGCCGAGGCTGATGATGATGAAACTGACAAAGATGCTGATGATACAGAAGAGAGTGCACATGTAGGATTTCTTTCTACTTTTAATTGTTTAAAAATATCAATTCCACAAAGGATCCACTTTTATATATCTTGTTTGTTGCTTTGTATTTGCAGGATGAATTGTAGGAGGCAGAGCACTGTTGTGGTTTTCTGCTGACAATTCACTCGCCGAGATCTCTGAATTTTTTTTCTCGCTTAGTTTATTTGTAGCTTTTAGTTTTGTTTGTGTTTTAGGGAAAGAAACATTGGAGGCTGCATAGCAAGCAAGAACTGTGGCTAATTGTTTTAATCTCATTTGACTCCTGAGAAGTATTTAGAACATAAAGGGAAACAAACTTGTCTGATTTTGATTCAGAATTTGAAATATAGTTTGGAGACGTGGTGCTAATTGTGTGGAATGGCCAGTTTTAACGTTCTCGGCTCACTCTATTTTGCCATAACAAAAGATTTTTCCAGTTTCGTCAGTGGCTTTCTTTATAGTAAGAATGTGAGATGGTATCTGATCCAGATTTGGCCTGTTTTTTGTGTGTTTTGAGGGGTCTGAACTGTGTTAGGATCACGAAATTTCATGGTTTTACTATTTTTTGACCTCTTGGAAAACAATGGGGAGTGTATTTTAATTATAATGGATGAAAATTAATTATATAGGTTTTTTAATCTTCTTAAATTTATCAAAATAGGTTAAACTATAAATATGGTCCTTGTACTGTTGGTGTCACTTCTCTTTTAAGTTTTGAAGTTTTGTCAATTTTGTTCTTAAAAATTTTAATTTGAATTAATTAATTTGATTCAATTTTAAATGGATAGTTTCATTAGTAAACGGATTACTAATGAAAGACACAAATTTTGGCTAAACTTTGGTCTTTATAGTTTTTAAATGAAGTTTTGTCAATTTAGTCTTAAAATATTGATGATGAAAATAAAATGTTAATTCATAATATTGGGGGATGAAATTGATAAAATTATAACTTCAGGGATTATAGTTCAAATTTATAATTATTTTGTTAAAAACATTTTGGAATTAGAATAATTTGATTCAAATTAAAAAATAAAATTGATAAAACTAAAGTTTGCAAAACTAAAATGATAAAAACAGACAATAAATGCTTTTAATCCTATCAAAATATTATCTTTATCATTTTCTCGCTGCCAAATGATTGGTAGTTCGAATTTGAGTTTGTCTGAATCGTTTGAATTTGTGCATGCCGGACGATTGGCAGATGACTATTCGGACGACCGGTACAACATTTGTTTATCGTAATTGTCACTCTTGTTAACTATAACTGTCATTTTATTATCGGATATCTAATCAAATGACCGACAAATTAAAATTTGAATGATTCAAACAAACTAATATATGGACGATGTATAATTGCTCCATTCTTTTATGCCATCTCCAACAACTCACCTGTCACTCTTCTCACCCTCTCCATCACCCCCTTAACCGTATGGTTATTTAAACCGAGGCACGTTTTGTTTTCCTCCATAGCCAATATGCAATAGGATTAGATAGGCCCACAAGAATTATATTTGTTTGGAAAATAGTCATGGGACTAATCTCAAGGGATTATACCCTCTAGTGAAATCCATGGGAGGAATGGTATTCAAATCCAATCCCATAGATTTGAGGTGAAATGATTGTTTTATTTCTCATTTTATAAAAATTTACCTTCTACATGATGAGAATTTTTATATATTTTTAAATATTTAATACCAATCAATTAATACCATCATTTTATTATACAAATAAACACAATTTATATTATATATCAAACTTAAAACTACTACATTAATAATTTTTTTATAAAATCCCAACATTTTCATAATTTCATCTAACCTGGCAAACAAACAGATCCTAAAAGCACTCAACATTCAGTTAGCAAAATCTAAATCACCAAAATGACAAATTTTACACTAGACAGTGTCTTATATATATATATGCTATTGTTTTCTCAATGCGAAGTTATATTGTTTTCCGGGCTGGCCCTGAGCATAGGCTCACCAGGTCATAGCTTAGGATCCCTCAAAATAGAGCTAAAAAAGGGACTCCTCCGGTTATAGTTTAGTGCAATATATTAGATATATTTTAAGTTCAAAAAAAATAAATGAAGGCCCAAACTAACTTAAAATAAATTGACCCATTTAAAAATTAAAAGGTCCATTCAAAATAAAAAGGGTCCATTCTCTCTCCTTATCTAATTCCTAACCTTAACTCTTAATTCAATTTTCTAAAAAATTTGAGAGAAGCGGCACAACAAAGCACTAACGAATTTTTAAAAAATTCAAAGCAAGTATAATTGATTTATTTGCTTTTAAAAATACAAAAAGAGTGATGATCAGGTGATACTTATTAGTTGTTGTAATGTAATGCTAAATATTTTTTGTGATTTTGACACAAATCTTTTGTTCTTTACTTTCAAAAAAAATTCGTTGAATGAAAAAAATATATATGTAAAAGGTCCAAATGATCTAGTAATATTTATTAATTAATTATCGACTTTGGATCTCGAAAGTATTAGGGCCGGGCCTGATTCTTTTCAAAAGCAAATGTCTACAAAATTTCTTTGAGATTGGTTACAGGCATTGTCCATTTCATAAGGCTCTATCTAACACCACAACAGTGGAAAAATAAATAAATACAACATCAATAATAAAATGAGATTATTGCCACATTTGAGTAAACCAACAGAACTTGAACACAACTGAATGGAAAAATATAGAAAACCAAAGAATGGCTTGTGTTCCTTTCATGTTCGTTAATATTGTATTTAGATTTTAAATTTGTGTACAAAATTATATAAGGAAAAGAAAAGGAAAACAACAATATAAGAAAATAAGCCTAAATCCTAAATAAATTCTTCTTTATTACCTCTTTATCTTCTTCTTTTCTTTTATTTTTTATTTACAAATTCAAAATCCAAGCATAGGTTAAAAAACTTAAATATACGAAGAACAAGTGGAAGTGTTTAAAGAATGAGAAATGATAATTAGGATCTTTCTACCATATACATTTCTCAAAAAAAATATATTTGGGAGTTCTAATTGAGCACTCTTAATTCACCTCTAATAACATAGAATGGACCATATAAAGGGTGGATCCACACTTTTCTTTCTATCTCTCTACTCTCTCTCTCCTCCACCTCATTAGAGGTTAAAATGGATGTGATGTATTAGGAGATGTAACACCACTCTTTCCAAAATGGGATATATCAAATATAAGTTATGATATTTTATGTTTTATTTTATTTTTATTTTTTTTTGGGCGAATGATATTTTATGTTATTGATACTACAGAGTGTCAGTAATTAAACATCACTTGAAATATAATTAAAGGTCTTTTTCGTCATACTAAAAGGGTGTTTGTGATGATTTAAATAAATATTTTTTTTAACTTTTTACAAAAAGATGTGCAAAAAATAGAGAGGTAATGTGACCTAAAAAATATAAAAATATAAAAAAGTGTTCTAATATAGGAGATGTCAAATAGTGTCTTATAATAGGTTATAATTAGGGCCGTAAACGAACCGAGGTCGAGTAATCCTAAGCTCAGCTCAATAAGTCTCGTGAATATAAAAATAAATAAATAAATATTTATTTTTAATAATATATTAAATAAATTTTTAATAATCTATTTTATTTTTTATTTATATTTAGTGTTTGTGTAAATTTACATATTTGATTGATGAAATTTTTTATTAATATAATAAGTCTTATATATTTTACTCATAATTTTATTTTATTTTTTATCTTAATAAGTAAATTAATTTAAATTTTTTTTTTTTCGAGCTCAAGCTTGAACTCGGCTCATTTATGAAATCAAACGAGTTCGAGCCAAGCTCGAGTTCAACAAATATTTGACGAGCCGAGCTCAAGCTCGATTTTTTAAGCTCGACTAGAGCTTGGCTTGAGCTCGACTAATTCTTAATAAACGAGCTTGAATATTCAAAAGCTCGGCTCTGTTCGTTTGTAGCCCTAGTTATAACCAACATCACAATGAATCATAACCAAATTAAGTTATAACCAAAAATCTCATTGACCATAATTAAAATAATAATCACAATAAGTCATAATTAAGTTATAATCACAATAAATTACAAGCAAAGATCACAAAAATCATAACTGAGACATACAGTACATACGTTTTTGAAGTGTTAAAAAAATTTCTTATATTTATAGAATAATGATAGGGATAAAAAAAAACTGTTACCAAATTTTCTAAAAAAATTAATAAAAAATTTAGGGAGTTTTTTTGATAAATTCCCTTTCTAAGACTTTTATACCATAAAACCCAAATCATTTTTTATTATCCCATTAGGTCCATTCAGTGTAGTAAGACCAAAATACCCTTCCTTTCACACGCGCCTATTCCATTCCCAAAACAAAATTGTTCCTATTCCATATCTTCTCAAATTTCACCCCATAAATCATTCATTTCCCAAACTGCTATCGCGTTCTCCAAAACTCCTAAACTGTAACCCTACTGTTTTTCTTCAATTCTGGGTATTTCCAGACCTCCCCCTCCCCCAATACAATAAGGAGCAAACATAAGCATCATCCTTCCACCATCTATTTTTCACTCAATGTTAATCTAATCACTGATGTATACATCTACATTGACTTATTATTGTTATTGTTTTTGGATTTGATTTTGTAATGAACTCTCCATTTTCACTCTTTATCAATGTTGGTGTTGTTGATTTTTGTTCGATAGGAATCAAATAAACCGATGTATACATTTACATTAACTTGTTGTTAATGTTGTTTGTGGTTGTGATTTGGTATTGAACTCCATGTTTCCCCCCCTTTGTCAATGTCGGTGTTGTTGATTATTGATGGTCATTTAATAATTAGAATAGAACCCCCAATTTCCCACTATCTTCTAAATATTAAAGGTAAATTGTCTCTACATAATGATTTAAGACAATATAAATATTTACATTATTTTGGCAACTGTTGTTATTGAGTGAAAATAGATGTCAACGTTGACATCATGGTTAGGAACCAATGTAAACATTTACACCATTTGTTACTGTTGTTGGTTTTATCTTGTCATGTGTTATTGTTTTGTAATACACTTTATATCTCCCCCCTTATGTCAATGTCGGACTTGTTGGTGTTATTGGTTATTCATGGTGATCAAATAATTACAGCCCCAAATGTGAATTCTTGTAGGTATGTTGTAAATAATATCTTATTGTTTCCCTTGTTATTGAGTAACAACCAATGTGAACATTCACATTCTGAGGCTAGCCATTTTATAAATTTATATATTATGGTATTTGTTGTATTATTTGTTGATTATCGACTTTATTCTCAGTTTCGTAGTCTTAAATGTTTATATGAATATTCATATTGATCAATGTGTTTCTATGCATATTGACACTATGCAAGCCAACTTAATTTTAACATAATGGTCTTGTCTTGCTGTAATTGTGGTTCAATTAGAGTTTTTGAAGTTATGCCATTATTCACAATATGACTCGTGTAAATATTAGTGTGAACATTCACATTATACTTATTGCTAAAATAATGGTCACATAGGTTTGGTCAATGTGGTTATATGAATATTGTTGCTGAGATAATTACAAATGTTTCCTTGATGTTGTGAAATTTTGTTCCTGTCAATATGAGAAATCAACATATGTTGGTGTTGTCTCAGTGGCCTATGTGAACACTCACACCTTGATTAATTCCACTATTACTTTTGTTTTTATATCCAAATTCATGTGAATATTCATATCTGTACTATTGATGTTAACGTTAGTATTGTAAGCAAGTTTGTTTCTCTATCAAGAGCAAACCAAAATTTAATTTGGAGAGAGAAAAAAGAATGGGTTAGAGAGAGAAACTCTGGCTTCTCTCTAGAAACATCTTGTTTCTAGGGTTCAGTTTTTTCAACCTTCTTGTTGAAAATGGCTGGAGTTAATGCTAGTCTGACTGAAGTTAATGTGCAAGCTATGAGACCTGATGTGGTTTCGAATGCAGTTAATGTAGGAGGAGTTTCACATCATCTGGATATGTCACGACCTACTCCCCGTACCCAAGGGTTAAGCATCGTGATGGCCAATAACTGAGGTTACCTCTGGCCAATCCTTAAACAGATCAATAAACGCAAGAAGTAGTAAAATTTAAATGAGGGTACCAAAATAATCATCGGAGCTTCTATTTTTATTACAAAATATATTGACCAAAAAGGTCGATATTTACATAGAAAAATATCAATAAAAGTGTTGTGTGTGTCTATTCCGCAGCCCCGCATCTAAGACTTTTCAAAAGCTACTTCTGAATTGCATTGTTTCCTAAAAATTGGTAAACAACTATAAGCACTTGGCAGAGTGAGAAATATTATACCAAGAGTATAAGGGACATGAAATAACCATGGATAGTTAGTTAAGCCAAAACATTTACAGAACTCAGTTTAGCAAATAAATCATTTAAGTAGCAGAAACTGAAATACATAAATTATGTAAATAAATAACCATAACCACGGTAATTTGGCAAACAAATCATTTAAGTGGAAGAAACTAAAATACAGAAATTATGTAAGTAAATGACCATAACCACGGTACAAAACAGAACAGAGGTCACTGAAGTGACAGTCAGAACAGAGGTATGGATTCAAGAGGTGGCTCGTACAGATTCTGGAGGTGGCTCCCACAATAGTGTAGCACTTTACTCCGCACAAAACAGAGGTCAATGGATCCATGACAAATAGAGAACCACAAAGTGGTCAAACAGAGGCCAATGATTATTTAAGTCCCCAAGGCATGGGACTGCCGTGGTGGTACTTACAAAACATAATTATATATAAAGTCATAGTCAAATATTCTTAAAATATAAAACAAACATATCCATGGGTTCCCTTTTAAGCAAATATGATTCAGAAATAAAACCACGTAACTGAAATAATAATATAATTTATAATACTTTATAAAAACATAACTTATATAAAACAAATATGGTAAGTCAAAATATACGTAAAATACATTCTGGTGACTCAAGGTATAATATAACTCACCTTAACTTTAATACCTTACTATTTCTTTTTACTATTAAAGACCCTTTCAACTTCCATTATTATTTTCTTCCTTTCCTCTCTTTCTTCCCTTCCTTTCTCTCTTTCTTTCCTTTCCTTTCTTCTCTTACACGGATCCTAATCTTCTCCCCTTTATAGGAAGGCAAGCCCTCTCATTTGGTATCACGTGTCCACCGCAAGATTTGGGTTTAAATCTTTCAAGATTTATACTTATCTAATTAATTTTCCATAATTATATTTTGGCCCTAATTCTTTATAAATAATTATATAAACTAATTAATCCATAATTAAATTATACTTTATCTTATACTAGTAGAAAATTATTTATTTATTTTATTACCACACTCATTATTATTATTATTATTATTTACATTTTGACCCCTAAACTTACACTAATTATATTGTTTTATAAAATTACACATAATAATATATAATAAATTATATATTTTTCTAACTGAGATTAAATAATATTAGTATAAATTCTACAGAATAATTAAAAATCTGGATTGTTATAGTCTTCTCTCCTTTTAAAATTTCATCATCGAAATCTGTCATATGTAAGCTATCCGCTACGCACTCTGATAAATATATATTAGATAATTAATCTGATAAAAAATAGCACCTCAAAAAAATTTTACCAAAAATAACTCATTATCTAGTTGTCAAAAATTGTTTTGGGCCAAAATAAAAAATAAGGAGCGACTTTAAAAACTTTTCACTCGTTTTGTTTACGATAACAATAAATAAAAATAAGAACACAATGACAGAATTATATGTATGAATTGAAAATTTTGAGATGAATTTTTCATTGATGGGAAATAGTTTCAAAATTAATATCTTTATAAATTGAACCCACTTTTAAAAAACATCAAAATAATTTTTTTTTTTTGAATGCTGAACTGAAAATTATATATATTTAATTATATTATAATTTTGGTGGATGCTTGAGCCCGACATCCTCTGTTCTTTTCCTTCTCTTACTGTAATAAATATAAATTATATCTAATATCCTTCACAAATTAGGCACACTAAAAAAAATTATTATATATATATAATCATATAAAATTATAATATAATTAAATCGGCTAACAAAATATAATATTTTGGTATTAATTACCCGCTATCCTACTTCTTAAATGTGCGTGTGTCCTATACTCCAATGATGATTTTTTTTTTTTTTTTCTAAAAAAACTATTCCTCTGATACCACTTATCACGACCCGCTCCCCGTACCCAAGGGTTAAGTATCGTGATGGCCAGTAACTGAGGTTACCTTCAGCCAATCCTTAAACAGATCAATAAACGCAAGCGGAAGTAAAATTTAAATGAGGGTACCAAAACAATCATCGGACTTTCTATTTTTATTACAAAATATATTGATCAAAAAGGCCGATATTTACATAGAAAAATATCAATAAAAGTGTTGTGTGTGTCTATTCCGCAGCCCCGCATCTAAGACTTTCCAAAAGTTACTTCTGAATTGCATTGTTTCATAAAAATTGGTAAACAACTATAAGCACTTGGCAGAGTGAGAAATATTATACCAAGAGTATAAGGGACATGAAATAACCATAGATAGTTAGTTAGGCCAAAACATTTACAGAACTCAGTTTAGCAAATAAATCATTTAAGTAGCAGAAACTGAAATACATAAATTATGTAAATAAATAACCATAACCACGGTAATTTGGTAAACAAATCATTTAAGTGACAGAAACTAAAATACAGAAATTATATAAGTAAATGACCATAATCATGGTACGTATCAATGTAGGTCACCAAGTGACAAATGTAATGAGGTACGGATTCAAGAGGTGGCTCGTACGGATTCTAGAGGTGGCTCCCAGAATAGTGTAGCACTTTACTCCGCACAGAACAGAGGTCAATGGATCCATGACAAACAGAGGACCACAAAGTGGTCAAACAGAGACTAATGATTATTTAAGTCCCCAAGGCATGGGACTCCCGTAGTGGTACTTAAAATATAAAACAAACATATACATGGGTTTCCTTTTAAGCAAATAGGGTTCAGAAATAAGATCACGTAACTCAAATAATAATATAATTTATAATACTTTATAAAAACATAACTTATATAAAACAAATATGGTAAGTCAAAACATACGTAAAATACATTTTGGTGACTCAAGGTATAATATAACTCTCCTTAACTTTAATACCTTACTCTTTCTTTCCACTATTAAAGACCCTTTCAACTTCCATTATTATTTTCTTCCTTTCCTCTCTTTCTTCCCTTTCCTTTCTTCTCTTACACTGATCCTAATCTTCTCCCCTTTATAGGAAGGCAAGCCCTCTCATTTGGTATCACGTGTCCACGGCAAGATTTAGGTTTAAATCTCTCAAGATTTATACTTATCTAATTAATTTTTCATAATTATATTTTGACCCTAATTCTTTATAAATAATTATATAAACTAATTAATCCATAATTAAATTATACTTTATTTTATACTAGCAAAAAATTATTTATTTATTTTATTACCACACTCATTATTATTATTATTATTATTTACATTTTGACCCCTAAACTTACACTAATTATATTATTTTACAAAATTACTCATAATAATATATAATAAATTATGTATTTTCCTAACTGAGATTAAATAATATTAGTATAAATTCTACAGAATATTTAAAAATTTGAGTTGTTATAATCTTCTCTCCTTTTAAAATTTCGTCCTCGAAATCTGTCATATGTAAGCTATCTCACAAGACTCTGATAAATATATGTTAGATGATTAATCTGATAAAAAATAGTACCTCAAAAAAATTTTACCAAAAATAACTCATTGTCTAGCTGTCAAAAATTGTTTTGGGCCAAAATAAAAAATAAGGAGCGACTTTAAAAACTTTTCACTCGTTTTGTTTACGATAACAATAAATAAAAATGAGAACACAATGACAGAATTATATGCAAGAATTGAAAATTTTGAGATGAATTTTTCATTGATGGAAATAGTTTCAAAATTAATATCTTTATAAATTGAACCCACTTTTAAAAAATATCAAAATAAATTTTTTTTTTGAATGCTGAACTGAAAATTATATATATTTAATTATATTATAATTTTGGTGGGTGCTTGAGCCCGACATCCTGTGTTCTTTTCCTTCTTTTACTGTAAGAAATATAAATTAGATCTAATATCTTATACAAATTAGGCACACTAAAAAAATTATTATATATATATAATCATATAAAATTATAATATAATTAAATCGCTAACAAAATATAATATTTCAAAGATAATTACCCGCTATCCTACTTCTTAAATGTGCATGTGTCCTATACTCCAATGATGATTTTTTTTTCTAAAAACCATTGCTCGATACCACTTATCACGACCGCTCCGCACTCCAAGGGTTATATCGTGATGGCCAAGAATCGAGGCTACCTTCGGCCAATCCTTAAATAGATCAATAAATGCAAGCAGAAGTAAAATTTAAATGAGGGTACCAAAACAATCATCGAAGTTTCTATTTTTATTACAAAATATATTGATCAAAAAGGTCGATATTTACATAAAAAAATATCAATAAAAGTGCTGTGTGTGTTTATTTCGCAGCCCGCATCTAAGACTTTCCAAAAGCTACTTCTGAATTGCATTGTTTCTTGAAAATTGGTAAACAACTATAAGCACTTGGCAGAGTGAGAAATATTATACCAAGAGTATAAGGGACATGAAATAACCATGGATAGTTAGTTAGGCCAAAACATTTACAGAACTCAGTTTAGTAAATAAATCATTTAAGTAGCAGAAACTGAAATACATAAATTATGTAAATAAATAACCACAACCACGGTAATTTGGTAAACAAATCATTTAAGTGGCAGAAACTGAAATACAGAAATTATGTAAATAAATGACCATAACCACAATACAGAACAGAACAGAAGTTACTAAAGTGACAGTCAGAACAGAGGTACGGATTCAAGAGGTGGCTCACACAATAGTGTAGCACTTAGCTCCGCACAGTACTTTGCTCCGCACAGAACAGAAGTCAATGGATCCATGACAAATAGAAGACCACAAAGTGGTCAAACAAAGGCCAATGATTATTTAAGTCCCCAAGGTATGGGACTCTCGTAGTGGTATTTACAAAACATAATTGTATATAAGGTCATAGTCAAATATTCTTAAAACATAAAACAAACATATCCATGGGTTTCCTTTTAAGCAAATAGGGTTCAGAAAAAAAATCCACGTAACTGAAATATTTATATAGTTTATAATACTTTATAAAACATAACTTGTATAAAATAAATAATGATAAGTCAAAACATACGTAAAATACATTATGGTGACTCAATGTATAATATAATTCACCTTAACTTTAATACATTAATCTTTCTTTCCACTATTAAAGACCTTTTCAACTTCCATTATTATTTTCTTCCTTTCCTCTCTTTCTTCCCTTCATTTCTCTCTTTCTTTCCTTTCCTTTCTTCTCTTACACTGATCCTAATCTTCTCCCATTTATAGGAAGGCAAGCCCTCTCATTTGGCACCACGTGTCCACAGCAAGATTTGGGTTTAAATCTCTCAAGATTTATACTCATCTAATTAATTTCCTATAATTACATTTTGGCCCTAATTCTTTATAAATAATTATATAAACTAATTAATCCATAATTAAATTATACTTTATCCTATATTAGCAGAAAATTATTTATTTATTTTATTACCACACTCATTATTATTATTATTTACATTTTGACCCCTAAACTTACACTAATTATATTGTTTTACAAAATTACGCATAATAATATATAATAAATTATATATTTTCCTAACTGAGATTAAATAATATTAATATAAATTCTACAGAATAATTAAAAATCTGGGTTGTTACAGGATAACTATCATAGAGATATTGACGACATCGTTGATTTAGTTCGACGCAGTGGTGGGATGGAGAATCAGTTTCAGATCTCCATGTCGGGAGTTAGCAAATCGACTGCAACAATTGAAGAAGCAAAGCCAACGTGTAGAGCCTAGTGTGCTGCAAGGAGATCGAGATCGTCCTGGGTTGGAATTTATACCTGGGGGTGGTTACGAAAACTCCTTTGAGTCAAATCGGAAACATGAGATGGGGCGATTTGGTTAAAGAAGGAACAGAAAGTCAGCGATTTGAAGGGGTCAATGATAGTCTTCCTCTTACGAGTACTCGTGGTATCCCTCCGCCCTCTCATGAGGACAACATACCAATGGGTGACAAAGTCAAGACCAGTCTTGAAGGGATGGTTTTTGCGCAAGATCCATCTACTAGTTGCCCTGAAACACTAGGGCTTCGGGATCTCCAAGTTCGATTGGTGGATAAAGAGGATCAGGGTCTACCTAGCAGAGGTGATCGGGGGGGTCGAGGTTATGGTTCATACCGTGGGGTTCGTGGTAGGGGAGGAAGAGGTTACCATCAACCAGATCATTCTGTTGGAGGGAACCCTGTTCAGTCTACTTCTCAAAGACCGGTGAAAACTTGGGCTGATGTGGCTAACATTCCGAGTAGATCTTCTATCAAACTGAGGTATATCCCTCCTTCCCCTTCTGATAATCCTAATGTTGTGGAACTTCCTCCACAAATTAAGGACTTAGAAAAGTGGAAAGCCTGTCTGGTGGGGTATTTTCTGGACAAAAAGCTACCGTACAATTATGTTAAAAATAGTGTGTCAAACCAATGGGAAAATATGGGTCTGAATGAAGTCTCAGCTAATAGGGATGGGTTCATGTTCTTTTTCTTTGATAATACTAACTCGTATACGAGTGTTTTGAAGGGGGGACCCTGGTATGTGGGAAACCAACTTCTCTTTTTGAAAAAGTAGAAGAGAATGATGAAACTAACTAAAGAGTATGTGGCCCAAATCCCCGTATGGCTCAAACTGTTTAATGTCCCTATGGAATATTATGACTTTGAAGGGCTTAGCAGAATAGCAAGTCCTATAGGAGCCCCTCTCTTTATGGATCATCTAACGTCATCTGGCACCAGGATCTCTTTTGCTAGAGTCTGTGTGGAGGTAAATGTGGATTCTATCATTCTTCATAGTTTCTTTGCAAAGTGTGAGGATGAAGTGGTTGAGATCAAAGTCGAATATCAAGGTATCCCTGCTAAGTGTGATCACTGCAAGGTGTGGGCATGATACTAAAAAATGTATTACTACCCAAGTGGCTCACCTAGTCCAAATGCCAAAGGAGATAGAAAATGTAAAGGATGATGGGTGGCAAACTGTCAAGGTAAAGGGGAAAGAAAAGATTGGAGAACCTGAGGCCTCTAATCTTGCTGATAAACCAGTTCACCTAGATATGCAAGACCAACCCAACCAACCTCTCCAAAGCACGGTTATAGTTGAGCCAAGTCAACTAGCCCCTCCACCTCAAAGGGAAAGCCTTTTCCCTGGGGTAACCAGGAAGCCCCTCTGAAGGAGTTACATGATGAAATTCTGGGTTTGGCCTAAGTTCTCAGCCCTAGAGCCAGTTAGATTATTGATGAAGTGGAAAATGAGGTTATGGCAAAAACACATCCGTAAATTCGAATCAAGTATGGAAATGGAAGTGCAGAATCTTACTCCAACAGACTCAGGTAGCAAAAAAAAAAAAGCAGCAGGTAAAGCCTCTGGCTATCAGAGGAAGAAAAATAGGTAACTGGTTGATTTATTGGGTTAATAGTGACCTTCATATTTTATTTTTATGGATTTTAAAATTTCATCCCGGAACATTAGAGGTCTTAATGATCCTCTAAAACAAAAAGAAATTAGGAATTTTGTTATGAAGGGGGATCTTAAAATCCTAAGTATCTTGGAGACAAAAGTAAAACATGCTAATGAGCAAAGTATTTTTGGGAAGGTTTTTAAAAATAATTGGGCTTTTGTTTCGAATTCCAACACTAATTCTACTGGGCGCATATGGGTATGTTGGGATCCCACTTTTTGTACTATTAACCCTATCTATCAATCAAACCAAATCATTTTTTGCAAAACTGGATTGTTAAGCACTGATTTTTTATTTGTTGCTGGTTTTGTATATGCTAAAAATCAACATATTTTAAGGATTCCACTTTTTGAGCAACTTGTGGAAACTGTCTCCCAATCATCCAAAATCCCATCTGTTTGGATGGGTGATTTTAATGCCATAAGATTCCCTTCTGAAAAAATTGGGGGTTCCAAATCTCGGTATAGTGCTAAAGAACTGTGTAACCTTTCTTGTCTCCAGGCCTCTTTAGATGATATATCATACAGTGGCTGCCAGTTCACTTGGGCTAACAAGCAGTCTCATGGCCACTATATTGCTTCTAAGATTGATAAAGTTTTGGGGAATGACCAATGGTTCAAAACTTTCCCTTTTTCTCATGTCAGATTTTGCCCTGCTGGTATTTCTGACCATTCCCCTGCTGTCTTGTCTATTGTTCCTATAGGTGTTAGTTATAGGAAGCCGTTTAAATATTTTAAATTATGGGCTGACCACAAAAAGTTCATTCCTATTGTTAGGAGTGTCTGGTGGAAGTATGTGCAAGGTTCTCCCATGTTTAGAACCTGTTGTAAGTTGAGATCCCTAAAACCTCTGTTGAAGGGTTTGAATAAGAGGACTTTAGTAATCTGTCCTCTAGGGTTCAGTGTGCCAGATCTGAGCTTGAAAATGCTCAAATAAAGCTTGATAGGGATCCTTTGAACTTGGAGTTCCAAGTTAATTAGAGAAATTTGTGCAAAAAGTATGTTGATTTGTGCAATGCTGAGGAAAGCCTTGCTCACCAAAAGTCTAGAATCCAGTGTCTTAGTCTAGGTGACAGGAATAGCATTTTCTTCTTCAGGTCCATTAGAAATAACCAAAATAGGAGCAGCATTAGTGGGGTTACCCTAGATAATAGGGTTAGGCTCACTAACCCTTATGATATTCACAATACTTTTGTTGCTAATTTCTCTAACCTGTTTGGGTCTCCTTATGCTGATGATTATAATGGTTTTAAGAGAGTTAACTCCTTAGTTAATAAGAGGTTGACTCATGCTCAAATGGTCTCTACGGCTAGAGATCTGACTGTTGATGAGATCAAAGATGTCTTTAAATCCCTTAATCCCAACAAGGCCCCTGGTCTTGATGGGTTCTCTACTAGTTGCTTTCATAGTGCTTGGGAGGTTGTGGGCTCTGAAGTCACTTGCCATTAAGTCATTTTTTGACTCCGGCGAGTTACTAAAGGAGATTAATAGTACTACTATTGCTTTGGTTCCTAAAGTTCCCAATCCTACTAAGATAGGAGATTATAGACCTATATCCTGCTATAACACCATTTACAAGCGTATTGCTAAAATTATTGCTAACAGGATTAAGGGTGTGCTTCATGACATTATTGATCCTGTCCAGTCGGCTTTTGTCCAAGGCAGGAGAATTGCTGATAACATTTTCCTCTCCCAGGAACTTATGAGGGGGTACCACAAAAAGTCACCCTCTCCTAAGTGTGCTATGAAAGTTGATTTAATGGAAGCCTATGATAATGTCATATGGGACTTCTTGTTTGATGTGCTCAAGGCTATGTCTTTTTCCACTAGAATGATACACTGGATCAGAGCTTATGTCACTTTGGGTACTTTTTCCATTTGTATTAATGGAAGCCTTCACGGGCATTTCCATGGGGCTAGGGGTTTGAGACAAGGTGATCCCATGTCTCCCTATCTTTTTGTCATTGTCATGGAAATTCTGGCTAGGATCTTTAATGAGACATCCCAAAACCCTCAGTTTAAGTTTCATTGGAGATGTGGGAAAAATAGAATTGTTAACCTATGTTTTGCTGATGACCTTATGGTCTTTTGCAAGGGGCATGTCCCCTCTGTTCAACTTATCAAGACTGACCTGAAGGAATTTCAATCCCTCTCTGGCCTTGCTCCTAATCCTCAAAACAGCCATGTCTTTTTCTCTGGGTGTGATGACTCCCTTAGAAATGATATCTTAAGGATTACCCAATTTCAAGAGGGTCATCTCCTTGTAAAATATTTAGGGGTTCCCTTCATTCCTACTAGACTTAAAGCTTTTAATTGCCAGACTCTTCTGAATAGGATTTCTGTCAAGATCAAGTCTTGGACTAATAAAACCCTGTCTTATGCTGGGAGGGCCCTATTGATTAGCACTATCCTTTTCTCCATGCAAGTTCATCGGTCCTCTCTTTTCATTCTTCCTAAGAGAGTTATTAAAGAGGTGGAAGCTTTGTGTAGGTCCTTCCTTTGGTCTAGTCTCGACCTTAAGAATATTTGTGCTAAGGTTGCTTGGGATAAAGTTTGTGCCCCTAAAAATGAAGGTGGTTTAGGTTTCAAGTCTATGACTATATGGAATAAAGCTGTTGTGGCTAAGCATGCTTGGTTTCTGATATCTGGTGGTGAGCAATCCATGTGGTGTCAATGGGTGAAATCCTATTTGTTGAGAGGCCATAGCTTCTGGGAAGTTAAGGTTCCTTGTGACCCTTCTTGGGTGTGGAGGAAACTCTTATCTATAAGGGAGTCTCAGTTCCCTTTAATCAAATGCAAGATTGGCAATGGGGTTGATGCCTTTCTGTGGCATGATAATTGGCATCCTTTTGGCTCCCTTTGGGCTAGGTATGGTAATAGATTGGTATATGACACTGCTTTAAATGTTCAATCTAAAGTGGCTTCTGTTGTGAGAGACGGTGGTTGGTGTTGGCCTAATACTTCTTCTTGGGTTGTGAGGGAAGTCCTTGCTCACACTCCTCTTGACCTTACTCCTTCCATGGGAAGTAATGATAAAATTATTTGGCTCCCTCAAAAGAATGGTAAGTTTAGCATTGGGTCTGCTTGGCATACTTGGATATCTAATTGGCCTATTGTTTATTGGGCCAATCTTGTGTGGAATCCCTATTTTATTCCTAGAGTGGGTTTTATCGTTTGGCTGGCTGTTCTGAAAAGGTTAAATACGGGTGATAGACTTGCTAATTTTGGCACTAACTGTCACGACCCAAACCCGCCCCGAAAGGGTTGGCATCGTAACCGGCCAGTAATCCTTGATTACCACAGGCCTTCCCATACAAAACATAAATAATCGGGGCTCGCGGAAGCGAAATAAAGAAACTAATAGTCCAAAGAGCTGTGCATTTATATGAACGTACATTACATGCCAAAAATGAGTTAATTACCCACATTCATTACATAACATGATCTAGTACAGCACGTATCATTCAGTTACAACTATACAACAAAAACAAAAACAAGAGCTCACAAAACGGCCTTCCTTCGTGCGCCCCACTTCGTGGGCACTCCACCTGTGTTAGGCTTCACAACGGCGGCTCGGCTCGAGACTCCGCCTAGGCTTGGCTCCCTGAGGGTTCACCTATAAATACATAAATACAAACAATGAGCTAAAGCTCAGCAAGTAACATTAACGTAAAGGGGTTAGTGAACGAACTCCAACATTCATAATTCTGTAAAACATAACATTCATAAACATAGTCATAATCATCTCATAAGAACATACATAATGGCATACTCCATAGAATATAACATGTGTCGACTAATGACTAGAGTAACCGGTCCCGGACACCGATTAAACACATACCGAGATCTCGTAAACTGGTCATGGGTTTGTCCTTCCATGCCGTCCCCCATGACTGAAGCGCATAGGCCTGCATGTTCTCGCCCCCACGACTGAACTAACTATGGATGCCATACTAGATTCGCAATTAGGACATTCGTTCACAGAAAACATTATCATTTCATAATCATATCACGACATATCACTTTGAACATACTTTCATAAGAACATACCATTTACAGAAATGTTACTTACAGTGGGTTTCCAAAACCGAGGGCACGGTCTTCACGTTTTGTCCTGCAATTATCAACATTATAACACATTTCTCAATACACATTCTTATTAAATCACATAAGTCATGCACTTTATCCTTCCTTTATTTCACTTCATGTTCATTTTCTCTCTTCTTACATTCTTTCATGTTCATAAGATGTTAAAGATGCAATTAACATGGTAAAAATCAAATAGAACAACTTTCCCACATTTCTTGAAAATAAGCCCTTCCGCTCGAGCGCCCAATTGTCCGCTCGAGCAGACTGCACATTTTTCCCAAAACTGCTGAGAGGTGATTTACCGCCGAAAGGGGCTTCCGCCGAGCGACCGCAAATTCTGAAATCCTGGTTCTTCTTCTACACTTCATCCTTTCCTTAATACATTAACTTCCCCTCTTATAAAATCAAGACTCAAAACATTTGAAACCACATAATTCAACATCAAAGCTTCTAATCAAAACCCACATGAACCATAAACAAGATCAAACCCATGAATCAAGGTGGAAATCCATGAACATATACATACAAGCTTCATATCTCTATAACCATGGAGGTTCTACCTCAACTTGGCCAAACATGTAAAGAAACCATGATTTAAATCATAATTATGCCATAATCTTGAGCTCAACATGCTAAATGTCAAGGATCAACAACTAATTTCATGAAAATCTTACCTTAAACACTTGGATGGAGAAGTGTAAACTTGATTTCCCCCTTTCTTTTTCTTTTCCTTGTTCTCCCCCTTGCTCTCTCTTTCTCACGAATTCTCTCTTCTCTCTCTCCCTTAGATATTTTCTTTCTTTTATTCTTGAGTCAACATGGTCAACAATCTTGATCCATAAGCATACATACTCCTAGAAATCAACTTGGGCCATAAGCTTGAGCCAAACAAGGCTTTACGAATCAGACAGAATTCAGTTCTCAATTTATCATTTCAAATGGTTCTAAAAATTCCCGGTATCACATAGACATATTCAATTTCGTTTTCTGAAGCCATTACGGTTGTCAATTTAAGTCCCAAAGTCGTAATTCCAACAGATATTTTACTAATTCATACAGATAATCTTCAATTAAATCATATAAATGCATAATTACTTACTGATAATTGTGACACATGGTTCCAGGTCATTACACTAACCCTAGTCACAGTTGCCCTCTGTGTAGGTCCTTTGAGGAGGACCATGACCACTTGTTTTTCAAATGTATCTATTTATCCAAAGTGTGGTTGGCTGTACAAGCTAAATGCAACTCTAACTGGCATAGCATTACCTGGTTAGGTCATGTTGAGGTTATGGCCAGAGATTGCAAGGGTAAATCCCTTGCCACAATTATCAAAAGACTAGCTTTATGTTGCACTGTGTATCAACCGTTAGAAAGAAATAACAGAATTTTCAGCAATGATAGGAAACCTGAGGAGGTCATTTTGAAGGCCATTCTCTTGTAGACGCGCCATTGGGCTTCGCTGCTACAGTTCGGACTCAAATGTCATGGTTCTGAATCTAATCCCGCAAAGTGCAATGCGAGACCAATAAATCACCAAAGAGTCCAAATCCGGCAAATCATTTTGGAAAACTGATTTTTAAGAAAGAAGTGTCAAACATGGACTGCTTTGCTAGATACAGAGTCACCACCTAAATATTTATTTTGGGAAAATTTAAGAAACCTTGACTTTTTGCCTAAGGCCACTTGTCCGTCATCACCAAAGTTGTCTCGGCTCAGGAACTTGGGTACGATTGGGGAAGGTCATCTATGAGCACCCCCGCTCGCTCGATCAAAGATCAGCCTGTACTAAACATGATATTTTGTTTTTAAAAACACATGCGTTCTTATTCCGGTTAATTAGCTAGAATTACTATGTGATGCACATAACACACAAGTATAGACTAGATCGCCTAATTTGGAACAAAGCATCGCATATCCATTCGTTTGGAAATGGTTTGAAGTTTGTTACTCGCAAGTAGGCTAAAACATGGATTTTAATGAATTGTTCCAATTCAAGTAATCCAACCTTCATCCACAGGCATTCAGGAAATTATATCACATAAGCACTTAGCCTCATGGCAAGCATGCTGTCATGTTAACACTCACACACATGCGAGATGTTAAAGCATAAACACTCACAGTGTACTCCAAGCCAAAACAAGAAACTAGTTAGAAATCATGCATAATCCTAGTTCATGTTAAAATGGCTAATGCATCGTATGCAAAGTGCAACTAGAATAGGCTCAACTAATCTAAAATGGCATATGAGATACGACAATTCGATACATGTATTCAACTAGGAATTGAAATACAATGCAGTTAGTATGATGCGCCGAGCCTGGTGCATGCAATACAAATGGATGGCGCAAACATGCATAACATAAGGATGCTAAATGAAACATGCCCTAAAACTAACCACTGAAAAGCGTGTAAGTAAAGGGAGAAAGAAGTGCGGTTGGAAGACATGCATCACACACACGCACGCTTATTACATAATTGCGCCCTCTCGATGGAGGGATCGAAAGAATAATACAAACCATTTAATTAACTAACTAACAAGATAATTAATTATTACACAACCAAATCGAAATAAATAACCAGTCTAAGTTATTAAAACACTAAAATGGCCTCGAGACGAGAGATGAATGCATGCTCGGACGACTTCACTTGGAAATCCGTTGCCATGCCACATGTTGCCTCTGTTTGTACTGCTCTATACCTCTGAAAATTGCACAAGTCTCGAGGATGCTTCTGAACCAACTTGGGGACATGCTGAGAGTCCATCGGCCATAAGGTAAGGCCATCGGCCGAGGCAAACTGGTCATCGACCATTTGTGAAGCCATCGGCTAGATTTATGTAGTCGTAAGATTTCGGATGGCCGACCGCCATATATTATCAAGAGAATCTTTGTTTCGCAAAGAAAGGACAAACAGAGCATGGCAATGCATTTTCAAGGCAATGTGTGCACCACCACCCTCCTTGTCATGTTTAAGACTCAAAGGAGTATGGTTCTCGACCCTCGGGCCATCAATCACGCATTTCAATGCATGATGGCCAAAAGTGCCGAATGTGTAATTCAATATCAAATGAAATGCACATAACACATAAAGGGGCCTCAACCTCTATCATGTTTGATCAAGAGGCAAGGAATGCATGCATGCAAGCAAGACTAATGCAACATGAAGCATGTCAAGGACAATGCCATACAAGGCTAATGGTAATAAGCATGCCAAATGCAATGCAACCTAAACAAGCATGCAAACATGCAAGGCATGTGACAACATTCAAGGATAGACAAGCATGTAACAACATGTGGGGCAAGCATGCAACAACATGCAGGGGACAATACATGCAAGCATGCAAAGCAACTTAACAAAAGGGGCATGCCAAATGCGATATAACTCAAGCATGCGACAACATACAATAGGCCAAGTATGCAACAACATGCAAGGCAAGCATGCAACAACATGCGATAATCGTTTTAAACCAAAATGGACAGCTCTCAAATAGGTCCAAATCAGTGGCCAATATGTTAAAGGATAAGGGACAAAATCGCATACAAACATGCATGGTAATTAGCCTAACACTTAAGCATCGAAAGGCAACTTTTAAGAATACTTAAAAGGAATGAAAAGAATGCAAATATGACAACATTACATGCTCTGAAATAATGCTAAGAGTGATGCCAAATCACATAAACAAATCATAATCATAGCATGCACAAGGCTTAAAGCCTAAGACTAGTGAAGGGACTCGAACCAAAGCTACACAAAACAAAGAGCATATGGCAAGCATAACCCAAAACAGTCCTAAAGCATGGCAAAGTAAGCCTAAAACATGCAATGACCAAAGCCAAAACAAGCTAAAACAAAGGGGCAAAAACATGAGACATGCAAGGCTACCAAAGAGGTGTTACACTACACCTAAGACAACCAAACATGGCATGTTTTAAGTCAATGAAAATAGAGATGTGGCATGCCAAAATGAGCCCAAAAAACCCACTTAGATGACATCCCAAATGCCTAAGCATGGTGACATACACGATGACACATTCATGAGGCATAAGACACTAACTCTTTAAGACATTAAAGGAGTCATAAGTACAAGTATATGAGCATGGAATATGGACTGAAATAACATTACAAGTGATGCCAAACCACTGAAATGACCCCAAATAGAGCATGCTAATGACTTGGACACTTAAAGCTAACAAGCTAGAATACATGGTAGCTATACAAAACAATGCAAGCATAACCAAGAGGACCCAAATCAGAGCTTAAGCATGTCACAACATGGCTAAAAGCTTCATGGAGTTGAACCAAAATCATGCTAAAAAGACATGTTACAACATAGTACATGTTAAGGCAAATCATGGGATTACAAGACAAGTATACAAAGCATGCATGGTATGTCTAAACCAAGTCAAAACAGTGCTATATCATGGCAAAACAAAGCCTAATATATACTGAAATAAAACTAAAACAAGCTAAGCACACATGCTACAAACATAAGCCATTTATGTAAGCATTAAAGACAACATGGAGAGGGGATGACTCTCTCCTATTTAAGATGCCAAAACCACCTTTCCATCACTGAAAATCCTCTGGATTTCAGTGGTAGAGAGGTTAGGCAAAGCTTAAAGCAAGGGCCAAAAGAGATGGTTTAAAACAAGGCCTAACAAGGCCTTGGAAGGGGTAAACAACCCCAAACCTCAAAATGACCTTAAACAAAGTTCTAAAGAAAGTAAAAACAGAAATTTTATCAGTTATAAACTAAGCTCAAAATAATAAGCAAGAAGGGTTAAAAGCTTAAGCAAGAAAGGGGTATCTAAAGCAAGTTTGCTCACCCTTGTAGAACTTCTTCAAGAACAAGGCTCCAACAGGTTCCTCTGACCAAAACCAATCCAAGAACTCTGAAATCAACCTCAAGGGACCTCAGCTCCAAGAGGATGGTGTTCTAGTGTGTGTTTATGTGCAATAGTAAGACAGAACAACACTTTAGGGCACAAAATAAGGCTAAACCAAGAAGTATAAATACAATACTATATCTATCCTTTCAAGAACAAATTTTCTGAACCCCATGGGAGGGAGGAGGAGCTCCCTCTTTATAGAAGTTCAATTCTAAAGCTTCTAAGAGAAGCTAAGCAAATGAGGCAATCCCTCCATGCACGTGTATGGAAGGGGTGAATTATATACCAAATTGCTCCAAATTTAGTACTAAATATCTCAGATAAAGCGGATGAACAGGTTCGCCAAAAAATATCCGATCGACCAACACAAGGGCCGGCCAACCAAATAAAGTGTCGATCGGCCAATACTTTTGGCCGATGAAAGTAAAACAAGGCCGGTGGCTTTAAGCCTTGACCAGTGGGTTGAAGGAATGGCCAACAAGCCACCGTCTTCCCTTAGAAGCAAAAACACAAGTGTTTGGTCCACAACCAAGCACAAGACAGACAAGTTAAGAGATCTTAAGGCGAGGCACGCAGTCGAGACCTTCGGGAACTCAAAACGAACACGAACATGGATGATCATCGAGTGTTCAAACGATGACGTCCAAGTCTTGAGGATGGTCAAAAATGGGGTGTCTGCATCTCTACATGGTCAGATATAGAGCTCTCTCTCTCAACCATATCAAGCAGTCTCAATCTGATAACTGGTTTTTGCAAAAGTGGAGGTTGCCTCCAACCATCCTTAAAATTGAGGGGAGTGTTATCAACTGAGGGTTGAGTGTTTGAGAGATTCATGTTGTGGGTTGAGTTTGGTGAGTTCCTATAGTGAGGCTCATGTTTAATCTATTTTCTGATGTGGTTTCTGTTTGCAGGTGTAACATGTGGAAGCTTTTCTTTGAGGGATGTGAGGTCATTATAAGAGGGTTGAGTGGTGTTAGCCATATATTGAGTGCTAACTTATTTATTTACCTGTAGGTTTTGACAACTCGCTGGTCCTTGGTAGGAGATGTTATTATTATGGGTTGAGATTTGTGAGCTATAAATTGTTGTAGTTTTTTATTTCTCTCTGAGAGTCCATGGTTATTCCCGAATACCTATCACTGTTATTAGTCTTTGTTGAGTTGTGTGTATAGTGTGAGTTGAGTGAATTAGCCCATAAATATTGTGAGCTTTGTGCAATACAGTGTTATAGGTGTTGTTGTTTTCATTGTTTTATATATGTGTTGTTGGTTTTCCTAGGTTACTCTAATCAGTGGTGGAGTAAGCACTGTGTTGTCCCTATTGAGGCTACAGCTTGTCAGAGGATTACCAGGACCAGGCTGCATTGTTGCACCAGTCTAAGTGGAGTTCCTTTACATGGAAAATACTTTGTCTTTCCTTTTACTTTTTGTAATGGTTGTAACTCTTTATGGGTTTTTTTTTTTTTTTTTTTCTTTCTGTTCGTATAAGTGGGATGTTTTGTATAAGTGTTATATTTGGGTTTGTAACAATTTTCCTTCGTGTTCCTTGAGTTGGTCTAAGGCTTGTGCCAATGGTTACATAGGTGTTCTTGAACAGTTTTGTACTTAGCTGGTCTAGATTATATTTTTGTTCTTGAACAGTTTTGAACAGTTTGTATTAGGCTTGTGCCTATGGTTAAGTTGGTCTAGTTTATGTTTCTGTTCATGTTCCCTATCTTTTGATTGGAATATGGATCTTGAATAGTTTCGTCTTCTTGGTTGGTTTTGTTTTTTAGCCGCTTTAGGTCCTGGGGTATGCCTCTTGTAATCTTGTAAATCTTTTGTTGTTATTTATGACTTATTCACCCAAAAAAAAAAAAAACAAGTATTGTAAGTTGTATTTCAATGTTAATGTTAACAATCCTGTGAATGTTCTCAACACTTTGTTGTCACAAAAAATAAAAATAAAAATTCAATTCTCTGCTCTTGTGGTCTGAATGTGAACATACATGCCAAATAAATTTGTGCTAATACCAACACAAATGCAAAATCCATCCCCATTCCATTCAATCTTTTATTAGATGTGAATGTTTACATCATTGTCCATAGATGCGAACATTCACATCAGTGCCCAAAGATGTGAATGTTCACATTGGTGCTCAGGTATGTGAATGTTCACATCAGTATTTTAAATGTTCGCATCAGTGTTTTCATTGTAGTAAATAGCAGACTCAGTTGATTTTTTGTATTGCATGAATATTGTGTTAATGTGTATGCCCCATGTAACAGATGTTGCACACAAGCGAAAAAGGGACGAATATCATGTCAAAGATGAAAGCCCACCTGCAGCTAACCGTATAAATGTTGACATGCATCGTGTCAACTATAGATCCAACATAACAAGCTTGGTGAAATTAATGAAAAGCACAAAGTTTACAGAACAGCAATTTGGCTACCTGAGACAAACCACATTTTGGCAATTATTGAATGCACCCACATTTAAGATAATTTAGTACAAATAATTTTGACATATTAGAACAAATTAGCTTGCTTGTAAATTAATACTATATAATTTTTTGTATTGCTAACTTTGACTCATCATATATATATATATATATATATATGCGTTTTGAAGTCTATTTGGTGTTGATATTTTGGAATATGGACTGTATGAAAATTCACATTTAGCTTCTATTCATTTTTTTAAGTATGGCAATTTGCTAACAAAAGTGTGAATATTCACATTATGGTAATGAACACAATGAAAACGTATTCACCATTCAATATTATATGAATGTGTGAATAATATTAATATCAATTGACAACATAATGACAAATTTTCATGTCAAATTAATGTGAATATAATGACAATCAATATCCTGATACATGGGAACTACCAAAATATAATGACAATCAATATTCATGTTTATTTTTTTGTGTGTAATATATATCAATATTAAATATAAGGGTATAAGAGTTTAAGAAAATAGTGTAAATCAAGAAAAAAAGGACTTTATGGAATAAAAGTAAAAATACATGGAACTAAGTGGGTCATAAATTTTCTTCATGAATTTCTTGGGTTAGAACACTCCTAAATAGGATTTATCAATAAAAATCCCAAAAATTTACCGTGTCTAACATTTTTTTATATTTATAATGTGAATTGAATTGGATAGATATGGTTAGAACTGTAAACGAGCCGAGTCAAACCAAGTTTTAGTATGTTTGGGCTTATTTATTAAAATTTTAACGAACTTGAACTTGAACTCGAACTCGAGCTCGAGCTCAATAAAACTTTAACGAATCGAGCTCGAGCCGAGTTGGCTTAGGCTTGACTCAAGTTTGAGCATGTTCACGAGTTTTAACAAGCCAAAAAAATTATAAATTCATACTTGCGTATAAGACTAAAGTTAGAATTAAAATTTTGATTATATAATTATATATACAACATATATAAACATTCTAAAAAAAAATTTAATATTTTACCAAAATAATAATATCTACTGCCACTATTATATAAATGTACTATCTATAGTTAACTGTTATTTACATTTATATTTTTTTGAATATATAAATAACATATTTATCTTATTTTTTATACATTATTTAATATTTATTTGTCAAAAAATATATTATTTAATATATAAATAATAAATATTAAACAAACCAGTTAACGAGACAAGCTTACGAACCGAACTTTAAAATATTTAATATTATTTATTAAAAATTTAACGAATTTAAACTTGAACATAAAAAAAATTAATGAATTAAATTCAAACAAGGTCTTATTAAAATGAGTTTAAATCTACTCACAAACGATTTTACTCATTAGCGGCCTACATATGGTATTGGCCTTAATGGTGTACTAGCCTATCACCCGTGCTATGCACGGGATAATTATAGATATTTATATTTGTTTTCATTTTTTTTAATATATAAATTAAATACATGGGATTTGACCGAGGAGTTTGAAAGAATTTAATAAGTGTTTATTTATTTATTTAAGAGACATTTACACAATAATTACATAATATATAAATTAAATATATGGGATTTGATTGAGGAGTTTGAAAGAATTTAATAAGTGTATATTTATTTATTTAAGAGGCATTTACACAATAATTACATGGGTCTCTTGGGGATGCAAAAAGTAAGAAAATTAGGATTTCATTTATTGCGTTATTCATTTAATAAGTGTAATTATTATAAATTAAGTGTTTATTGTAATCAATAGTGTAATTATTACAATCTTTGAACCAATCACCAATCACCAAGTCAATTTTTTTTATAAAAAATATTAAAAAATCAAGAAATTAGGATTGAAATGTTGGAGCTTCCACAAGGTTTGGGTTTTAAAAGACCCTTTTCCTTAATATATAGACTAGCCTATCACCCGTGCTATGCACGGGATAATTATAGATATTTATATTTGTTTTCATTTTTTTAATATATAAATTAAATACATGGGGTTTGACCGAGGAGTTTGAAAGAATTTAATAAGTGTTTATTTATTTATTTAAGAGGCATTTACACAATAATTACATGGGTCTCTTGGGGATGCAAAAAGTAAGGAAATTAGGATGTCATTTATTGCATTATTCATTTAATAAGTGTAATTATTATAAATTAAGTGTTTATTGTAATCAATAGTGTAATTATTACAATCTTTGAACCAATCACCAATCACCAAGTCAATTTTTTTAAAAAAAAATATTAAAAAATCAGGAAATTAGGATTGACATGTTGGAGCTTCCACAAGCCTTGGGTTTTAAAAGACCCTTTTGCTTAATATATAGATATAGATAGATATAGATAGATAGATATATCTTTTTATTTTTATTTTTGTGTAATTTCTATTCGGGTATTTTTTTTCAATTTATTTAAGATGGAGTTGTGGGTATCTTTTTTTTTTAATTTAATTTATCTGTAGTTTCTATTTATTTTTAATTTTTATTATTTAGGTAAGTTATGACGTGAGTTAGATATGTGATATACATGTGAGTTTTATTGATTTAAAGTTTATTTAGATAAACTTTAAAGATTTTTTTTTAGTTTTTTAGTTTTTTTTGTTATGTTATAATATAATATATAAAATATAGGTAGATATCTAAACCTTTAATATAAAATATTATCTGATTTTTTGGGGAAGAGAAAATGAATGCAACTTTTAATTTTTTTTTTTTGAAAATTTGTGAGAGAGATTAGGAGGGAGAGATTATGAAATATTTTTGTTATTAAATAAATAAATCAGTCAATAGTTTTTTTAATCTATTTTGTAAATTAAAAATCAATAATTTTGGAAAATTGATTAATTTGTTCCATTAAGTAATTTAAAATTTTGATAGATATACATAAAAAAATACATAATTATATTATTAAATCACAATTCAAATTTAGATGTTATATCTTTTTGAGATCTATAGCTAAATTTTTATCTTTTTTTAAAAATTTTTGTGTGTAACCATAGTGTATGGGAGAAATTGAAAAGGGTGTTGCAATAATTATGAGAGAAGTCAAAAGGGATTGTGGGTTGGGAACAATCAATAAATGCTGAAGTTTTTTTTTTTTTTTAAATCAAAAAATTAGAAAATTATGATTAGGATATTGGAGCTCTTATCTAATTTTTTAGGGAAGAGAAAATGAATGCAAGTTTTAATATTTTTTTTTGAAAATTTGTGAGAGAGATTAGGAGAGAAAGATTATGAAATATTTTTGTTATTAAATAAATAAATCAGTCAATAGTTTTTTTTAAACTATTTTGTAAATTAAAAATCAATAATTTTGGAAAATTAATTAATTTGTCCCATTAAGTGATTTAAAATTTTGATAGATATAAATAAAAAAAAATACATAATTATATTATTAAATCATAATTCAAATTTCGATGTTATATCATTTTGAGATCTATAGCTAAATTCTTATCTTTTTTTAAAAATTTTTGTGTGTAACCATAGTTTATGGGAGAAATTGGAAAGGATGTTGTAATAATTATGGGAGAAGTCAAAAGGGATTGTGGGTTGGGAAAAGTCAATAAATGCTGAGGTTGGATTGGGAGAAGTCAATAAATGCTGAGGTTTTTTTTTTTTTAAATCAAAAAATTAGAAAATTAGGATTAGGAGATTAGAGCTCCCACAGGCCTTGGGGTTAAAAACACCCTTTTGCTTAATATATAGTATAGATATGGGTTAAGTATAGGTTGGGTTTGAAGTGATATGACTTAAATAAGATGATAATTATAGATATTTATATTTATTTTCATTTTTTTAATATATAAATTAAATATATAAATTAAATACATGGAGTTTGACCGAGGAGTTTGAAAGAATTTAATAAGTGTTTATTTATTTATTTAAGAGGCATTTACACAATAATTACACGGGTCTCTTGGGGATGCAAAAAGTAAGGAAATTAGGATTTCATTTATTGCGCTATTCATTTAATAAGTGTAATTATTATAAATTAAGTGTTTATTGTAATTAATAGTGTAATTATTACAATCCTTGAATTTATTGTAATCAATAGGGTAATTATTACAATCTTTGAACCAATCACCAATCACCAAGTCAATTTTTTTAAAAAAATATATTAAAAAATCAAGAAATTAGGATTTGCATGTTGGAGGTTCCACAAGCCATGAGTTTTAAAAGACCCTTTTCCTTAATATATAGATTATTCTACCAAAGAAATGAAATCTAAATGGTTACCCAAACGCAGTTCAAAGCATGTGGTGAAGTAGTGATGGATCAATAAAATCCAATATAATAATTGCAATGGACAACTACAAGCTAGCATGCATGTGAAAGCATATGCATTTGTACCTAAATCTAAGAGCCCTTTGTGACGTTGGACCATTGGAATCTAATATGTATATTATTTTCCCATTAATGAAGCAAAGTGGGGTAGAATTGTCTTTTTCGAAATCTAATAACATGACAAAAATAAAAAATAAAAGGGGCCAAAGGTAGAAAGTAACAACTCAGCCACTTTCTAGTTAGCAACCATAGCAGTGATGTCCCCTCAATGGTGACCCTTCATTGGTAAGAACCAGCATGTCTACTTCTTCACCCACTAATATGAAATAGGGGAACTTATTATAAAATAAAATAAATATTAAAATTTTAATTTTATCGATTTAAATCTTAATAGTTTGATTTAATTTTAACTTAATTATTAATCTATTTCTGTTAAGTAAAATAGATTAAAAAAAAAGAGCTTAATTATAAACGTAAGTGTATCTAAAATGTTTAAAATACTATTTTTAATTTAGTTTAATAACTTAAATACATTTTTTTAATCATTTTTACTTACAAAAATAAATAGATAGTTTAAACTAAAAATAAATAAATAAATAATATTTAAATTGATAAAATTAAAATCTCAAAATTTATTTTGTTACTATGATCAAATTTTGAATTATCTTATGACAAAACTCGTTTGGAAATTTAGTTATTTCAGTTAGTTTTTTATTTTTAATTTTGACTAGATTTTGTTATAGCCAAATGAGGCTTTTGAGTCCAAACTAAGGACTCGTTTGACAACATCACTCTTTAGTTTAAAAGTTAAAAAGTCACTAAAAAAATTAAAAATCAACAACTTATACCAAAATGTCAAATAGTCACTTTTCTTTTTACTTTTTATACATCTTTTCGTAAAAAATCAAAAGATTATCTCAAACGTACTAGTTTTTGTACCTCATATTTTAGTTAAAAAGTCAACAAATTACTAAAATAACATGTTCCTAAACGAGACCAGAAATGACTAAAAAGTTAAAAAGTCAACTCTCTTTCTAAACAAAAGGCAATAGGTGAGTGTAAAAAAATAAAAAATTAATAAATATATAGAAAATAAAAAAAAAGGTAGTTTTTAGCATAAGCATTATGAGATAAATAAGAAAAAATTAATAAATTTATATCAATAATTTCTTTATAACTTATTTCAATTATTCTTATGATTTTTGAGCTATATAATTAGGATTTTAGTATAGAATTTATTACATTGTCATTTTCAAGATTTTATTGATTGATATAATTCATCTTTGTCCTTAATTTGGACATACATACAAAATATATATCTAATATTTTCATTTCACAATTTTGAACTGACATTTTGATATCCCAATATACTACTACTACAAGATATGCTGTATCAATATATGGAATATGAAATGTGACTTGCATCTGAAAATATATAATTCGCATTGTAAGTAGTGGATGATTGTAGTCAATGATGGATCTAGGAGCGATTGCACGCTTAAAAATTTAAAAGATGTTATATATTTTATTAAAAAATTTAAAATAATTTAAAATTATAAGAATTTATACTTTTAAATATATTTTTATATTCTTATAATGATAATTCTAATCCATTCCCAATTATAATAGGAAAAATTTGGAGATAAGCGATTAAGGTTGGAATGGGAAAGATAGTAGATGAGGGGGTGAGGGATTTAGTGATGACCAGAAAGGGTGAGATGGGAAAGGGGAGCATCTATTTGCACACACTCAATCCTCTATTTGCACATCCTTCTTAATTCACATACCTAAAAAAATAAAAAAATAAAATATTTACTCATTACACTCATTTTTATTCCAATTATATCCCTTATAAACACAACTTTCCAACCCTCCCAATCCACACACCTTCCAGACCAACGACCACCTTGTCGGCGGAGACGCAATACCATCGTTACACCTCCTTCCAATGCCATTCCTACTCTCTTCCACCCACCGACGACACTATCAAGAATGCCCACCCTATCCTCGATCTCTTTTCTCCCTCTCAAAAATGGGGCTTCGGATGTTGATTCTTTCCATCTCTCTGTGCACTGAGGGTCAAGGATAGAAGTCTGGGCGGGTGGTGTTGTGTCCCGGCTGAGGGTTACGAGGGTGGTGGGGAGGTGCATGAGTGACTTAACGATGGGATGGGGTGGAGCTTCAATTCAAGAAGAGGAAGGCGCGGAGGAAGGAGAGATGACCAAAAGGAGGCAATGTTGGGTATTAGGTTTAGGGTTAGGTTAGGGTTAGGGTTAGGGTTTTGGTTGGAAAAGAAAGGGATATTTTGATAATTTTATTTTAAGATAAAATGTAATAAAGAAAATATCATTAAGTGTGAGGAGAGGACGTGGTGTGTACAAATAGACGCCTCCATGGGAAAGGAATAACAAGCGTTTATAAGGCAAGAAAAAAAACAAAGGAAGAAAGAGTGAAAGGATAAAGGATAATAAGCCTCCATCTGGGAAGTGGGTTGGATTTTTGGTTTTTTTTGGCTATTTTAGCCTGGGTTAAAAAGTTTGGTTTGGAAAGAGTTTTTTGACTTTTTGAATTTTTTTGTGAGAGAAGAGTGTAATGATTATGGGTTGGATGTGATATTTTGTTTGTTGTGGTTAAAATAGTATATTTTGTCTTTTATGGCTATTTTAGCCATAAACCTTTTAGCCATAAACCAACTTGCCAAACAACACCTAAATTTATATATATATATATATGCATTATTTTTACACTTTTAAAAAAGATATTTTCAAAATTTTAAAAATTATTTTTTTCCTCTTAAAATAAAATTATGTAAATATAAAAATAATATAGCTTTCTTGGTTGTATTTTTTTAAAAACACTTTTCAGAAAATTCTACTTTCTTGTTTTCCGTGTTTTTTTGTTTTTACTGAATTTTTTTAATATTTTAAGCATTTTTTTTACTTTTTAGGTATATTTATGTTTATATTTATTGGTATCAGAGCCAAGTTATGTTTATATATGTTTCTTACAGTCTTGTTTTCTATTTAATCATTCTCCTTTCTTGATTAGTTATTCTGTTTTCGGCCATCTTAATCTGTCAAAAATTCTATCTGTGTCTTTCCACCTAGCTAAGTCACCCACTTTCGTCCCTGTCCAGAGTAAGTCCTTAGGGTTAGGCAGTGTTGGACTTAGGGGTCTTCCGAATAGGGTATGTATGGATGCGGGTATGTGAAAAACATGATAAATTTTGACAATGTATTAAGATTCCTATAATACAGATTAAATAATCAAAAGATGAGTCGATTATTTAGAAGTAACTCGTCAGCCAGTTCTAGATCAACTACTTTGCCCTCACTACTCAATCAAGGATTAGTAATTAATGAAGAAGATGTTGAAATACAAAATGATAAAATTGATTTAAATTGGAATATACCAAAATTACCTGTTAAGGAAATTTATAAAACTACTTTTTTACAGAATACTTTTAATGTTAATCTGCATGTTAAAACCATTGAACAAATTTATGCTTTAGAAAAACCTAGGGAAACTTGTCAATTATTTGATGTTGATCTAATTAAAAGACATTTGAAAACTGGTAATAATTTTATTCATTTAGGCTTAATTCAAGTTGGTATTAAATCATTAACCCAACAAGGAAAAAATACTTCTGTTTTATTATGTTTACGAGATGCTCGTTTTATTGATTATAATGATAGTTTAATGGGTATGATGGAAATTGGTCTTCATAAGGGTCCAGTATATTTTAATTGTTTTCCTGATTTTACACTCAGTTTACGTGATCCACATATTTTAAAAGCATTAACTTTAAATATTCAATTAAATGGTTCATTTACTAATATGTTAGAAAAAGTTCATAATATTGCTTTAATTTATCGTGTTCATTACAAATGTATGAAAACCAATTTAAATGTTCAAGCTTTGCATAAAAGTCCAAAAGATAAAACTCTGCTAATCCAAAGTAGTAATAATGAATCCCATATTAATGTTTCACAAATGATTGAATGGAAAAATATTACTCTCCCCGATCAATGGATTACTAATAATGAAAATTATAAACATAATCAACAACAATTTTCTATTCAAGATATCCAAGATATCCAACAATATACTGATGGTTCAGTTCACATTAAATTTAATCGACGTCAATCCTCTAGACATAGTACTTCTAGTATACCCATAAATTGAAACCTAAGATGAAATATTTAATACCCTTTATTTCAAAAAATAGTCAACTCAATCTTGGTCACACTACAAATAGTAAACTCAAAGGAATTGATAACTCTACAACTTCTCAAATTAGTAAACTTGTTTATTCAACACACACACATTTACCTGAAGTAGATGAAGAATCTCAAAATTCTCCTACTCAAACTGATTTCAAGTTACACATCCAATCAATCTCAATTAATGACAATCAAAAAGAATTTACTCTCGATTTAGATAAATTACTTATTGATTTTAGATCTAAAGAAAATAGAACTAAAAGACATGCTTATCGTGTTAAATATGATTCTGCTCAACAAACCAGCATAACTAAGAAATGGTATGATTTTATGGTAGAATATGGTTTTGAATTATCTTTCTTTGAATATATGGATAACTATTATAAAAAGATTAATACAATCACAAAACATAAATGGAAAACTTCCCCTAATACATCTCACCTCTAGTCATCCACCTCTATCTAATATAATTATTGAATGCCAAGGTTCTAAAGTCCCAGCCTCTCCTTTTAAGTTGCCTGGCACTGACCCTGAAATTAAAAAAATTATTGAACAAAATAATTATACTAATCAATGTTTAAAAACAATTGGTAAACAATTAGATAAAATAAAAACTAATTTAGATGATTATTCTGCTAATACCACATCTACTAAATAATCTCTCGATCAACCTTTAATAAACCTTCCCAGTGATCGTTCCAAACGCAAAAGTTTAGTCACCAATGATCAATCTGCTGTAAAAGCTATCGAACAACTATTTACCAAATTAGCTACCAATGAACAAGCTTCACCCTCCAAAGGTCTTACTGTTTTAAATCAACAAGAACCTGCTTCTATTCAATCTGATTCTGATTCAACTGATAATGAGATTAATCAATTAGCTCGACAATTTCAACCTTCTACTCAGCTCAACAAATTGCATTATCCTAAACCTAATCCTACGTCTCTTACAAAAAATTGGTATTCTAGACCAACTCCTCCTGATCTCCAATATGAAGAAAATAATCTATAATCAATTTTCTGCCAAAAAATTATATGAATGGAATATTGATGGTTTAAGTGAAGATCAAATATTGCAAAAATTAAATCATTTATCTATGGTTGCTAATAGTTATTTAACTAATTACCCTAATTACTCTCAACCTGAAATTGCTTCTTTAATAACCTCTGGTTTTACCGGTATGCTCAAATCTTGGTGGGAAAAATATCTCACTGCAGAACAACGTGAATCAATCTTACATGCTAATCAAAAAGATGCAAATGATCTCCCTATCTTTGATGAACATATTGGTTATTATGTACCTGATGGTGTTAACACATTAATCTACACAATAGTTAGACATTTTATAGGAACTCCTACTAATATATATTCTCGCATACATAATCAACTTAGTAACCTGACCTGTCCTACCTTAAGTGATTTTAGATGGTATAAAGATGTTTTTACCTCTAGAGTTATGTTAAGAGAAGACTGTACTAAATCATTTTAGAAAGAAAAATTTATTAATGGATTGCCCGATTTATTTGCTCACAAAATTAGAGATGTTCTTAGTCAACTATCGGAGTAATTGAATATGATAATTTAACCTATGGTGATATAATTAGCACTATTCAAAAAGAAGGATTAAGAATGTGTATTGATCTTAAACTTAGTCAAAAAACTCAAAAGATAAGCACAAGGCTAAATATGAATTAGGAAATTTCGTGAACAATATGGTTTACCTCAGTAGCACCCTCGAGGGAAACCACATAAACATAGTAAACATGGACACAAATATTCAAATAAATACAAAAAGAACTATTCACCTTCTAAATCAAATGATAAATTTTATACTAAACCAAAAGAGAAATATTACAAGTCAAAATCACATCTAAAATCTAAATCTAATAAAGTTATTACATGTTATAACTGTGGTCAAAAAGGACATTATTCTAATAAGAGTAAAGAGAAACAAAAATTAAAAGATAAAGATAATCAACTTCAAAATAATGATGAATCAAAAATCAATTATTTGAAATCTTTCAATTAAATCAATCTGTTATTGATTCCTCTTCTGATAATCCGAATACTTCATCTGATTACCATTCACCTAGTAATGATTCTGATAATAATATAGAATTAGGATGTAATGATGTTTGTTGTAAACCTGTTAAACAAATTATCGTTTACTAAACAAAATCAAGAAGAATCTTTTATTGAACTAATTAGTAAATTAGATGATCCGTAATTAAAGAAGAAATATCGATAGACTTAAATCTTTATTAATTAATAATACTGATTCTAAACCTAGACAAGATAAATCAATTATTAGTCTATCTAAAACTTTAGAAAGATTTAAGAATAAACAAAAAGAAGTTACACTTCAAGATTTACAACAAGAAACCAATCAGATTAAACAAACTATTAAAGAACTACAAAATAAAGATCAACATTTAGAAGACGAAATTATTACATTAAAACCTAATAAAAATTTAGAAAATTTCCAAGATAATAATGTTGAATCTCCTGATGAATCTGGTCATGATTCTGACCATACTAATCCTGAAAACCTTCTATTCGATAATCGATCACACCAATCTCAATCAAACAATATTGAAAATAAAAGATTAAATCTAATTAATAAAATTTATATTCAAAAATGGTATTCAAAAATTAAAATTGTTATTAATAACTTTGAATTAGAACTTGTTGCATTAATTGATACTGGTGCTGATTTAAATTGCATTCAAGAAGGTTTACTCCCTACTAAATATTATGAAAAATGTCATGAAAGATTAACCTCGCTAATGGTAGTAAAATGCATATTAAATATAAATTACCTAAAGTTCATGTTTGTCACAATAATGTCTGCTTTTAAAACCTCATTTGTTTTAGTAAAAACATGACCGATAAAATCATTTTAGGTACACCATTTATCTATTTGCTATATCCATTTACTACATCTAGTGAAGGAATAACTACTCATGTTTTCGGTCAACTGTTACATTTAAATTCTTATCTCCACCGAAATGTTAGAATTAAATCAATTAAAAGATTGTTCTATCTCTCACACTATTAATCGATTAAGTAGACATTTAAAATTTCTTAAAGAAGAAATTAATTACAAAAGAATTGATCAACAATTAATCGATCCCATAATTATTTCTCGATTAATGAATTTAAATTAAAACTTGAATCAACTGTTTGTTCAACTTTACCTACTGTGTTTTGGCATAGGAAAAAACATGTAGTTACTTTGTCATATATCAAAAATTTTAATGAAAAATAAATTCCTACTAAATCTAGACATATTCAAATGAATCATGAATTACTTGAAATGTGTAAAAAAGAAATTAATAAATTGTTAAAAAATAGAATAATTAGTCCGAGTAAATCCCCATGGTCTTGTCCTGCTTTTTATGTTAATAAAAATGCTGAATTAGAACGAGGTGTCCCTCGATTAGTCATTAATTACAAACCTTTAAATGTTGTTTTAGAATGGATTAGGTATCCTACTTCTAATAAAAAAGATTTGATTAAAAGACTTAGTCAAACTATTATTTTTAGTAAATTTGATTTAAAAAGTGATTTTTGGCAAATTCAAATTCATCCCTAAGGATAGATATAAAACTGCTTTCACTACACCATTTGGACACTATGAATGGAATGTCATGCCATTTGAGTTAAAAAATGCTCCTAGTGAATTTCAACATATAATGAATGATATTTTCAATCCATTTAGTCATTTTTCCATAGTTTATATAGATGATATTCTTATTTTTTCAAAATCAATTAGTGAACACTGGAAACATCTTACTGCCTTCTTTTATACCATTAAGAGTCATGGTCTAGTCATTTCTGCTCCTAAGATTAAATTGTTTCAAACCAAAGTCCGATTTTTAGGTTATGATATTCACCAAAATACTATTTTACCTATTAGTCGTTCCATTGAATTTATCTAAATTTCCGATGAAATCTTAGATAAAACTCAACTACAACGCTTTTTAGGATCATCAATTATATTGTCAATTTTACAAAGACCTTAGGAAAACTTGTCAACTTCGCTTGATCGATTAAAAGACAATCCTCCTCCTTGGTCTTCTACTCATACTGCTATTGTTAAACAGGTTAAACAATATGTCAAGTCTCTTCCTTGTCTTGGTATTTCTACTGAAAATTCATTCAAAATTATTCAAACTGATACCTCTGATGTTGGTTATGGTGGCATTCTCCTTCAGAAAGTCACTCCTCAATCATCTGAACAAATTGTTCGTTATCACTCTGGTGTCTGGAATAAAGCACAATTAAATTATAGTACTATTAAAAAAGAAATTTTATCTACTGTTTTATGTATTAATAAATTTCAAGATGATATTTTAAATCAAAAATTTTACTTCGTGTTGATTGCAAATCTGCTAAATATGTTTTAGAAAAAGATGTTCAAAATCTTGCTAGTAAGCAAATTTTTGCCCGCTACAATCTATTTTAAGTATTTTCGATTTTACTATTGAATATATACCTGGTTGTCAAAATTCCATTCCCGATTTCCTTACCCGAGAATTTTTACAGGAGGATAGGGATGGCCACTCCATTTATTGCTTACCATAAAACCCAAATTACCCATTACCGTGATCTGATTCACCAAACTGCTTATCGCATTGCCCGGTTAAAATTAGCCAAAAAAACTACTAAACGTGCTCAATACATTCAGTACCACCAAATCCAAGCTCGTCGCCATTTACTTGCTGATTATTACAACTGTTTGGATTTTCATCAGACTTATTTAGATCTCCTTAGTGGTTGCTAATCTTTATTGCTAACCTTTGTTTCTTTTTAAACAGATGTCTCGCCTAAGGCCCCCTTCTAAAGCCTTGGTTCCAACTAGTCAGCCTTTTATCTCTCCTTTGGAGTTAGTCACCCAATACCATCCTATTGAAATGATTAACCGTTACCAAGTTCTTTGTAGTACTCCTCGACCCGCTTCACATCCGCTTGGCCTATGATCCTTTTGCTTCATCTAGCCAAGCGCTACTCCATACCCTCTTAATCCTATTAAACCGCCGATCTGATTATGTTGACTCAACAACTACTAATCTCTTTTTCAAAGAACCTAGTCACCCAAAGAGTCAATCTGTTAATGATCTGGTTCAAACTTATTTCCTTCCTGGATGGCATTTTGTTCCTCTCCATCCAGAGAAAACAATTACCTTCTATAAAGACATCCTGTTCAACCATCAGTCAATTGTGATTAAACCCATTTATGATCGTACTTACATTAGTAAAGTGGTTTACCATTCACTTTATATTCACAATATTGTTTCTTTAGTTGAATGGGGTTTTCCTTATCAACTTCGAGATTTACCTAATCACTCCCTTCAGTATAATTATTATGATTATATTGATGCCTGGTTCAAAGTCCTCCTATATCAAAATGAAACATTTAGTCACTCCTGGTTTCTTCAATTTGATCAAAAGTTTAAGTCAGAATTACCTACTTGGTTTCTGAGATGGTGGACACATTATGGTGCCATCCCAGACATATTCCCATCAGTAATTTTGGATCAAGTCAATTACTTTTCCACTGCTTTCTCATTCACTCCACAGCAAAGAGAATTCCCTCAATTGCTTATTTTTATATCCAAATATAAGATCCCTTGGATATTCAAATGGCAATATGGTATTTCCGAAAAGTGATTCAAATGCCACATAAGGTTAAATGGTGGGATAACTTCAAGATTCAACGAATTGTTGATATTGTTCAAACCGAGTTCCCGATTAACATTCATGCTCCTATACCGCCATGGTTAAAGCTCATCGATCCCAATCGCTTCCAAATACTCAAGGAAGCCAACTTCCTCCAAATAATCTTGAAAGCCCATCATCCAGTTCTTCCAAGCCCAAGTCATCCAAATCAAAGATTAAATCCAAGTCAAGAAAGCCCGCCTCGACCAAATTTCAAGTCAAAGGATAAATCCAAATCAAAGATTAAGCCCAAGTCCAAGTCATCCAAAGATGAACTCCTCCAAATGGCTCGTTTACTCATGGCCCAAGCCAAATCGAGACTTTGATAACAAGCTAGCTCGTAAGGTGGTTCAGACGGTTCAAACTCTTCTGAAGGTTCAACTACTCAAAATCCATATGGACCCGAGTTCCAAGATGCTCAGGACCCCTATGCTTAATTCAGTCATTGGATTTTATATAGCTATAATTATCAGCTTCAATCAATACTGCCTTTTGAGAAAAGTCACGATATATATATCTATATTTGATTCCTCGATTACATGCCTCCAAACAATGAATAGTAAAAAGTCAACTTTATCGCTCACTATTCATCAAAAGTCAACATTACTATTCATCATTCATCATGATTCATTCCACCGACAAATCAAAGACAAGAAAAGCTTTAATAATTCAACCGAAGCAAAGCAGACAACTCCCATGTGCTTCGATGCTCCTTTCAAGTCAAGACTATTCACTCACAAGGCTCACAAAGAATCACTCACAAGGCTAATAAAGTGGTGGTCTCTTTTGATTATAAAAGGGCCTCTTCACCAAGAATAAGGCAGAGTTAGAAAAATTGAGATCATCCCTTCCTCAAGAGAAAAACCTATCTCTGTAATTTTCTTTTCAAGTCTGTTTTCAAGTTATGTATTTTGAAGAATTGTTAGTTTCAATCCATTAAACAATTGTAAGTTTTATTATTAATGTTTATTTAAACTGCTTTTTATTATTTCTTAATGGTTAGTTTAACTTATTTTTAGTATTATTTGTGCTGTTTCCTTCTTCATGTTCTTTATTTTTAGTATTATTTGTGTTGTTTCCTTCTTCATGTTCTTTATGTTTCTGCTTCCGTTTTCTATTGCCTAAAAAGTAAAAAATTTGTGAAAAAAACCTTTTAAAAATTCACTAAATACCAAAAATACAAAAATACAAAAAAAAATGAGAATTCAATACATTTTTTGTATTTTTATGTATTTATTAAATTCTTAAAATATTTTTTTCACAAATTTTTTATTTTTTAGATACATCTAAGTAAGGTGCATCTAAAAAAGTAAAAAAAAATGTTTAAAATTTTAAAAATATTCACTAAAAACAAAAAAATACGAAAATCAAAAAATTGAGTTTTCAAAAAACCCAATTCAAAAAACTCAAACCAAACACACTAGTATTTTTTTTTTTCAAAAATCAAACCAGAGCCATCTACTTTTTATTTTTTGGTAAATTTTCCAACCGAACAGCTGCCCGAAATGGAATTCATCAAACCGTTATTCTCCAAATCTAACGGCTTAGATTCACTCGATGACTATATTCATTCCATAATTTGTAGTTTTAGGAAGCAAAAAAGCAAAAAAAAAAAAAAAAAAAAACTTTAGGCTGAGTTGGTTTAATAACCTAATCGGGGTGTAATAACCTAATCAAATTGATTTCTTTAGGCTGAGTTGGTTTAATTTTTGAGTGCATCGATTTAGTTATAAATCTTCAAATTATGGGTGAGCAGCGGATATATCGATCTGTCAAAATCGACCGAACCGAACCGAACCGAGCCGAACCAATCCGCCACATTTTGGACGGATGCGTGATGACGAGCAGACGGTTGCGGATTGATTTTTTCCAATCCGCTAATCTGGTAGACAGATGGCGGATTTGAAATTCCTTTGGCCGCAACCGAACCGCCAAACCATGAGCACTCCTAGTAATTTATAAAACTTTGTGTTTTCAGTTTCTTTAAATATTCTGTTTGCGTTTTCAATTAAAAAAAAGTTTAAATATTCTGCTAAAAAAAAGTTTTCAACTTGAATATCTTTTTTGAATTGAAAAAAAGAAACGTAGTATTTATCTATATTTTTTTGTTTTTGAATCTATCTCTAAAAATAATAAATAGAAAACATGATATATGCTGGTTGGTTTTTGTTTTCAAAAACAGATATAGATGTAACAATACAGAGACATACAATCTTTACTATTGCTCTGTTCATGGTTTTGGTGATTTGAATTGTTTTTATATTTTAAGAATCACAGATTGTAATATTTTATGTGGATAAGGCATGCTGTAATTGTAGTATGTGGATAAGGCATGCAGTGATTGTGATATTCTAAAGTTTCAAACTTTCTTGCTTTAGATGACGCAGTTGATTGTAATATTTTTTAAGTCATTGACTGTAATACTTTTTTTTCTTTTTTTGAGAAAATGCACAAGTTGAATTATGTTGAAAATTTATAAAATTTTAAATCGCTAAACGGATTCGCTTCCATCCGCCAAACCGCTCAATCCACATTCGGCGGATTGACGGACGGATGCGGATTGATTTTCTCCAATCCGCTAATCATGACGGATCTGATTGGAGGTTCTGGATGAGAACCGATCCGCGCCCACCCCTACTTCAAATTATCAAATTAATAATGTTGGATTGGTTTTTGATTTAGATTTTGTCTAAATTGAACCAATTTAAAAATCGAACCCATTTATATATAGATTTTAGAATTTATTTATATGAATATGTTTTTATCTAATTGGTTTATTACAATAGACTTAAATGCACTTAATAATTTTTCATATACAGAAATTATTAGAAAAACAAAAGAAGTACTAAAAACTTGATTTAATTTGCATTGATTGTATTTTATTTTTAGATTTAATTTGTATGACTCATATTTAAATTTGAGTTAGATTTAATTTGAATTGACTTGCATTAAATAATATTTTATTCTTTATTTATATTATGTTTATTTATTAATGGTTTGTTAGCCGTAACTTCAACCCGAATTACATTCAACTGAGTTTATTTGATTCTAATGCATAATTAATTTAATTTTGAGTTAAAAAATTCAAAACTGATTATAATTGAATTAAATTTAAATTTAATTTCACACCAAATCAAATCAAACCAAACAGAGTGTGGCGACCCTAATCGTAAGGGCGAAATCATCACCAGTCTATCCAGTCAACGGCGACCATCTTATCACAGCAATTTACAACACAAGCCCCTGAAAATGATGCAATTTACACACAGAACCAAAGACATGCACAGAGGGGGGAACAGAGAGAGAGAGAGAGAGAGAGGGAGGTGAGTTAAATCAATGCCACAAAGCACTTTCTCTCTCTAGGATTTGTTCTCTATTTATATACACTCACATATATATAACGCCTTTCTCTCTCTAGAACTACGAGCGTTGGGACGAGGTGGTCGTTGAATCAATCGAGAGATTGCGAACCTCTGTGTTCGTAGATCGATCGATCTGGTTTCGTTTTCGAATTTATTTAGAGGTTAATTCTGGATCGGAGGTAGATTAGTTGTTTGCGATCATGTTTTTGTTCGATTGGTTCTATGGAATTCTGGCATCGCTCGGTCTCTGGCAGAAGGAGGCGAAGATCTTGTTCTTAGGGCTTGATAATGCCGGCAAAACGACGTTGCTTCATATGTTGAAAGACGAGGTTTGTTTTATTTTTATTATTCCTCTTTGTATGAATTTTGAAGTATGTTTTGGTCGCTGAGAAAGCTAAAGTCTTTGGCTTTTATGTCTATTTGGTTCTTGTTTGTTTCTCAGGAAAATTTCGAGTTTTTGTTTATCCCCTTATTATGGAAATTTTCTTTGCAATTGTGTTTTTTTTTTTTTTTTTGGATTTTTGGTGCAGGATTTTTGTTAATTTGGAACAAAACCTATTTGGGTTCTAAATCAATGGAAAATAGTTGATTTTATAATTAATTTTCCTCCATAGCTCCTGTGTTTTTTTCATTCCCAAACAGAGGGAGGTTTCCTTAATGCTGTATTTGGTTCAATGGAATGAGATGGAATGGAATGGTCATTCCTTAAACTCCCTTATGCAATGATCATTCCCTTATATTGGTGTATCATGATTCTATTTGTAATGTATTTTTCTTTTTTTTTTTTTTTTTTTTTTTTTTTTTTTTTTTTTTTTTGTCAACCAAACATGGAATGAATATTTTGATGGAATGACCATTCCGTTCCAGTGAACCAAACACGGCCTAAGTGTTAGCAGTTTGAGCTAATATGTGTGTTATTGGTGTGGGACCTTGTCAGAGATTGGTTCAGCACCAGCCAACCCAGTACCCAACATCAGAGGAGTTGAGTATTGGCAAAATCAAGTTCAAAGCTTTTGATTTGGGTGGCCATCAGATTGCCCGCAGAGTCTGGAAAGATTACTACGCCAAGGTATATGTATATAGATATATAATTGTCATGTCTAATTCTCTTTTCTTTATTACTATTTTGGCAAAATTGTTATTACTTGGTATGATGTTGACTTATATTGGTGGTGCATTATCTCTAAGATTAATTATGGTTTTTTATTTGATTGAATGTTGATCGATTGTAAATGGAAAAGTAGTTATTTTATTCATTGTTCAGGGGGCTGTTGTGATGATTATGTGGCATTGTTGCATCAGTTTATCATCCTTTCCCCCATCATTTGTGCTTCTAGCTAGTATCTTTCAAACATCATAGAAATTCTGTGTGGGTTGTGTTTTATAGAGCCAATTTCTGAGTCATATGATTGTTTTGCCATGGTTATGCAGCTTATGCCTTTATGTGGTTTAACCGGATGAGCAAATGTATGTAGAAGTATTTGTATTATGAATCTCACTTTAGACCCTCTGCTACATTAAATCTTGAAAGCTCATGCACAATCTATGAAAGTGGTGTGGATCTTTTTCCTTTACCCATTAGCCCATTCCCTTCATTAATGCCCAAAATTGCAAGAAGAATCTCTTATGTGAATATATGTGTTTTTCAAAGCAATCTGCTTGTCTCAATTTTATTGCTGTCAGAATAGAGGACCTGTCTTTTCATTTACTGGGTTCAATTAGCTTTGCCAAGGATTGCCTGGTATTAGAGTCTTCATTTCTTCTGTGTTTTAGCACCAATAGGAACCACAGGTCAGGCCAAACTGATTAACTGCTTAATTCTGAATGAATTTTTGAATGAGAAATATGCTGGACATCCACTGGAGGATGTTTTTGTGCCTTCATAATCCCAGATAAATATTTCTGTGTTTACTTGATTCATGGGAGGCAAAAATTAACATTGGGAGTTTGCTGATGACACCTTTTTGTTCCAAGAAGGTGTTTTAATAGTACCTCACCAAACACATCATTTCATGTGAATTTAACTAGTTTGTAGTTTTATGCAGATTCCTTATTGTGAAATAGGGGAGTTAGTTTTGGTAGTACTTGCTTATCTTGTGTTTTGATAATAATTGAAATCCTTATCTTCAGAATCATATAACCCCAAAACCACAATAAAAAAATAAGGAGAACCATAAAACATAAGAATTGTACCATAGCTTTGGGCAGTGTCTTAAGTGATCTCTCTAGCTCTGGCCAAGCTAATGTGCTAGTTCACTTCTGATGGGATAATGTAATTACACTGGAACTATGTTCTAAACACCAAGCGAAATCATATGATGTTTGAATGGTTATTAGGTCTCAAAGCTTGAACTTTTCAAGGGGAAAAAAGTACACTAAGGTTTGTCCATATTCCCAGGTCTATTCGAACCATTGACCATGCATCAAACAGTGACGTTGGACAAGACTGTTCACCACTTGAAGTTCTAGTAGAAGGTTCAGTGTGTCATTTTTCTTCTGTTCAGCACTTGAGATTTGATTCTGCATCCACATGGTTTTCATTATAGGCATAACACCCATGAAGTTCCTGTTATGTCAGGGTTGGCTAGTTGTTAGTTTAGTTGGGTTTCTTGATGGAATTTTTAACAAACATGAGGTTTTGGTTTTCTTTGTCTTTACACAATGACCCTGAAATGTCATCTTATTTCATTACTCTGCTCTGATTCTGCTGGCATTGTCTTTTTTAATTACACATCTTATTTCGATGAGAAAACAATTTCATAAAAATGGTCATCTGAAGCTGTCACCCTGGAGTTGTTTGAAACTACTAGCTACCCTCAAGAAAGAGAGAGGAGATGGAGGGAGAGAATAACTACTTGTTCCGAGTCACATTTGATATGTGGAAAAGTTATAATTTTATGTTTATGTTCATATGATATGCATCCTAAGAAGTTTGTACTTATGCTTGTTTTGGGTCTATGCATACTTTTGTTGGAAGCATTTTTAAGTTATTATCATCAGTTTTTTTTCATGGCTTTGGTCCATGGATTTGTGACAATTTGTTCTGTGTTAAAGTTTCCATTGGAAAATTAATAATAACAAAAAAAATCATAATTTGGCAATTCTAGTATGGTTTTTAAAATATATATTCCCACTCCTCTCAGCGGGTCTGATTCTAACAATTAAATTTCACTTGGTTAGATGTAATTAATATGCAATTCTTGGTGTGAAGGTGGATGCTGTTGTGTACTTGGTGGATGCTTATGACAAGGAGAGATTTGCTGAATCAAAAAAGGAGTTGGATGCTCTCCTGTCTGATGAGTCATTGGCTACTGTTCCCTTCCTAATTTTGGGCAACAAGATTGATATCCCCTATGCTGCTTCAGAAGACGAATTGCGTTTCCACATGGGTCTGACTGGTGTGACAACAGGCAAGGGGAAGGTAAACCTGGCAGACTCGGCTGTCCGCCCACTCGAGGTGTTCATGTGCAGCATTGTCCGCAAAATGGGATATGGGGATGGCTTCAAGTGGGTTTCTCAGTACATCAAGTAGTAGGAGGCTGTGGGATAAGAGATTTGGTTCTGTGTTTTACATGTTATATATTTCCATGCTGGACTCAAGTTGATGTGTTGTCTGTTTGAAATCAGTGTTGAATATATTCCCTTGTTTCCAGTTTTTTATTTTATTTTATTTTTTTGGTGAAATGACAACAGTGCTGCCCCCTTCTTACTATTTTGATGATGTGGTGCCAAATGATTGACGACTTGCAACTAGAAATTGTAGTAGAGGAAATTCATTGCCAGGGGAGTTGAAAACAATGTAGACTTCATATTTGTGAAACATTTTTTGTTAGCATTTCCCAATAAGTCAATGGGTACATGGATTTCTAGTTTGAAGAGTACTTACTAATGGATCTCTTATTTGAAGACTATGCTTGCCTGCTTTGGTTGTTTTTATTACTATTGTTAGTACTATCATTTATTTTTTAGAGGGGAGTAAACTATCTTCCATATTGGTGGTAATAAATCTAGCAACTTGAACTTCATTCAATATAGCTGTTGAGGGTTGATTCCGGTAACATGTGATCTGCGATTTTTTGGCAAAACTGCTGCTATGCTTCCAGCTAAATTGGGTTGGATTTTGTAGGTTGTTGGACTGTTTGTAATATGCTGTTTTTTTTTTTTTTTTTATGACATTTTGTTTCTTGAGGTTTCCAGTTTTACATGGAATAAGCTGGTTTTTGTTCTGAATGTAGGGTTTAACCTTAGTTTGTTAATTTTGACTTTGTCACAAAAAAGGGAGGTGTGCTACACTAAAAACGTAAACCAACGTATATTATTTTATGATAACTCAATGCAATTATATTATTTTTATTTTAACAAAATCTATTTATTAAAATGATTTACTTGGATGTGGATTGACTTTTTTACTATTTTAGTTTGGGATTAAAAAGTCACGTCTTAAAAAGTCTCGTCTTAAAAAGTCTCGTTTAGAATGGACTTTTTAACTTTTTTGACTTTTGTGAGAGAAAAAATAAAATAATTATGATTTGAATGTGACATTTTATCTTATTAACTTTTTAATCTATTTTTTCTACTATTTTAACCTCAAACGGTTATGCCAAACAAGTGCTGTGTTTGGTATTAGAGTAAATTACAATCACCTTCCCTGTTGTGTGAAAAAATACCATCAATCTCATACTTTTAACATAATTAACTTCTCTTTTAATAAGGTTAAAGTGACCAAAATTAATATAAATAGTGAGTAGACATCAAAATAAGTAAACATAAATATATATATATATATTTTAAAATGACAATATTATTATTTTTTTTATTCATATGAGTAATAAATTACCGATAAAAAAATGTCTCAATTGTTATGTGAATTAAAATTCTGATAGAGACTAACGAAATTGCATAAAAAATGTGAGATTACCTATATATTTTTTTGAATCTCAAAGTAAGCAAGTATAATTTAGAAAAAAATATTCTATCATCCCTCTTAAATTTTTAATAATGAAATAGATCCACAATATTTTCTTTTGTAATCTAAGATCCCTCACCCCATGTCCTGATATCACACATACACTCTCATTCTCTCTCTCCTCTCTCTTTTCCTCTCTCTCTAAGTAGTAGTGATGATATCTCCAAACAAGGCAACAATCACAGCATCCTTGGAAAGATCAGCAAAAATCGCTCGACGGCCAAGAGACGCCAAGATGACGACGGACGTCTTCTTTCCGACGATGCTGTGGTTGGCACGGATCGTTTTCTTGTAGTGTTCGAAGAGGACTCTCAACAACTGGTGTTCCAGTTTCAGAGACTCCACTAACTGACTCAGATAGGGTGGTGGAAGGAGGATTAAAGGCGGTGGAGTTGCGGCAGAGGCAGAGGCAGCGGGAGGAGGAGGAGAAGAGAAAGAGAGAGAGAGAGAGAGAGAGAGAGAGAGAGAGAGAGAGAGAATGGGTTTAAGAGAAATGAATCGATGTTTGTCAATGACATAAGAGGTTCTGCTTTCAAGCTATACTGAAATTTCACTTGACTAGTGTCCAAATTTATGAGTTTGGCATTTTATTTTATTTTTTTAAAATTGATTCTTAATGGTTTTGATGATCTGGTTAGTTTAGTGTATATGGTGGAATGAGAAATTCAATAATTGATTGCTGATTGCTGATTGTTGATTGCTGATTGCAGATGGCAGATACTTTGACAACATGGATATATGTAAGTTCAGATAATGAATTTTCTCAAGACTCTTACCGTCATGACAATGAGAGGACGAGAAGACTCTGTATTTGGTTTAAAATTGTGAACAAGAGAAATTTGTGGACAAGTTGAAGAAATTCTGTGTGAACAGAGTAAGAGAAATTTCAATTCTCTATAAATAAAAGCAGAGAAATTTGTGAACAAAGTTGAAGAAATTTCAATTTGCTCTTGTTAAACCTAGGGAAATTCATTGGAAAGTCCATAATTTCTCTGGTATTGAAATTTCTCTGAATCGATGAAGAGACTGATGTTTACATTTTGGGAAAGAAATTGTAGCTGTAGCATACATATATCTGGTAAGTCTTGGAATTCGAAGTTTAAAGAATTGAAAACAACAACATACATAAAATAATAATAATAATGATTGGAGCTGTTAATAAAAGAAATGTTTGTGTGTGCAATAATAATTTTTCTTTGTGTCAATTTTTATGAGACAAACTGTTCTACTCATGGGGAATTTCTTGTTATTTTGTGATTGTTGACTGCTTTAGTATTATTTTGTGGGTTTGTTAGTAAAGATTGCATTGTTGACTTACATACTACACAAAGTCAGAAAAATTCTTTGTGAACAGAGCTAGAGAAATTTCAATTCTCTGTGAACAAAGCCAGAGAAATTTGTGAATAAAGTCAGAGAAATTTCAATTTTCTTTGGATTTCTTTGGTTTGAACTTAGAGAAATTTCAATTTTCTCTGGTTTGAACTTAGAGAAATTCTGTAGGAAGTCTAGAGAAATTTTGATCGATATTGAGATTTCTCTTGATCGATATTGAGAGATCTTAAATATTATAAAAATATTGAATATCCTTTATATTATAAAATCTTAATACCAGTAACCCTAAAAAAAATCAACTATAATTTACTGTTGATGTTGTGAGTGCACAAAAAGAATGATATAATTTGTTGAAGGGTCTATGCAAACAAAACAAAATTTAGACATTTTCTTTACAAACTAACATGATTGTCTGGTCTTAGTTTGTATATCATAATTTTATTATATGTGACATTAATTTATAAAAATTTGTTTGTATAAACTATTCATTGAATTCAAATAAGAAAGAAAATAATAAAAACCAGAAATTAGTGGAAAGGAGGATGAACTATTGTCATTTATATAGCGTTGGAAGTGATTTGCTGGTAGCAAGAGGTGGTGGTGGTCAAAGGACCAACAACAGTAGTTGGTAATAGTGATAAGCATGTCTGAGAATGAAGAGAAAATTAATTTTTTTTTAATTATCTTGTTTCGAAATAGGTTATTTTAATAAATTTTTAATTTTTTATACAAATATGTATAAAAAAATAGAGAGTGATGTGACAATTTATAATAATTTTTTGACTAAAATATATAGTTGACAAACGAGACCTAAATAAGATAAAATCAACTTCTTTTTATTATCCAAGTTTAGTAATTTTTTAGAATTGTTTACAAAATTTTATAAACGAAAATAGATATCAAATAAATTTTTATTTATAATTTATATAAATGCAAAATTATTAAAAAAATGTTATTAAGAGTAGACCTTATTACCAAATTTTTAGTTGACAAGATACCACTCTAAATAGATATCTCATTATAGAGAAATGCTGGAAATATATGATTTGAAATTCACATTTTATCAATAATAATATGATAAGTAACTTGGAAATATTAAATTTGTAACAAATTAAAAACTTATACATAACATTGTCAATAAATTAGAATAGTCATTTCAATGGGGGATGTTTGTTACAGATTAAATAAATGGTTTACAACTTATTTTTAATTTAAAAGTTTGTATTAAATTAATTGGTACAGTTTCTACTTACAGCTAAACATTGGGATTTGATTCAGTGGTCTAGTAGCTACACCTTTGGGGTGTTTGGCTAACATTTGGCTAAAATAGCCAATGAAGACAAAATATGTTAAAATATCCAATAAGACAAAATGTTACGTGTAACTCATAATCATCACTTTTTTTTTTTTTTCACAACCATCAAATTAATTATAAAAATTAAAAAAAAAATTAACTATCATCCCAAACATAACTTTTTTAGCCTTCGTTTCGGATGTGGGTTGGCTTTTTGGCTATTTTAGCATGGGGCTAAAAAGACTCGTTTGGGTTGAACTTTTTGGCCTTTTTGACTTTTGTAAGAGAAAAAATGAAATGATTATAGTTTGAATATAAGATTTTGTCTTATTGACTTTTTAGCCTATTTTTTCATTTTAAAATAGCCCCAAAACCACATGCCAAACATAGTCAAGCTAAAATAGCTAATTAAAATAGCCTATTCCCAAACAGAAGAAATTTTTGTATGCTACACGGCACTACTTTCCATTAATTACAAATATATATGCCTTATTTTGTTCCTCAAATACCTAATATAAATAGTAGAAAGTACCACATTGCATATACATATCTACATACAACAATTACTCTCCAAATAGGCCCTTTAAGGTGTGGTGAAGAGGAGATCATATGGATAGCCATGGGTTGGGTTTGTCATTCCCTACCCTTGTCCTCGCTTCCGTAAACAAACTCCACCCCTACTTCAACCCCACCCTCGCTATGGATGAAAATTTTCAACCTTATTCCCACCCCCACAGATACTTACGGATATCCGATCACATTTCAAATAGCCAAAAAAATTGAAAATCATTTAAATCCTTAGTACACTAAATAATTTTCCTTATTGCCATATATATAAATAGTGAGACTTTTAGGATTATTATTTATTTATATTTAAACAGAATTACAGACTTTTAATATTATTTTCTTATATTGTATTATATATATACATAGATATTATTTATTTATATATTATTAATTATATTAGATCAAGTTTGGATCGGGGAGGTGATACCTATCGTCCCACACCGTTGCGGGTGACTAAAACATAATCCACCCCCGCTTTACATAAGTGTCAGTGCGGGTAAAATCCACCCCATTCCGGCGAGTATGAGCGGACTCTCACGGATCGAATTAAAATGGCCATCTGTAGGAGATCAAGGGTTCGAACTAATGTAGTAGCAGCGAACACTTTCAATTGTAATCTACCTATACTAAAATATTAATGATATCTTTTTTTTCTCTCTCTCTCTCTCCTCTCTCTTTTCCTCTCTCTAAGTAATAGTGATGATATCTCCAAACAAGGCAACAATCACAGCATCCTTGGAAAGATCGCTGCAAAACTGTTCGACGACGTCAGAGACGCCGGAGATGACGACGGACGTCTTCTTTCCGACGATGCTGTGGTTGGCGCGGATCGTTTTCTTGTAGTGTTCGAAGAGGACTCTCAACAACTGGTGTTCCAGTTTCAGAGACTCCACTAACTGACTCAGATAGGGTGGTGGAAGGAGGATTAAAGGCGGTGGAGTTGCGGCAGAGGCAGAGGCAGCGGGAGGAGAAGGAGAAGAGAGAAAGAGAGAGAGAATGGGTTTAGGAGAAATGAATCGATGTTTGTCAATGACATAAGAGGTTCTGCTTTCAAGCTATGCTGAAATTTCACTTGACTAGTGTCCAAATTTATGAGTTTGGCATTTTATTCTATTTTTTTAAAATTGATTCCTAATGGTTTTGATGATCTGGTTAGTTAAGTGTATATGGTGGAATGAGAAATTCAATAATTGATTGCTGATTGCAGATGGCAAATCCTTTGACAACAAGGGCGGACCCAGGATTCGTCAATGGGGTGGGCTAATATTAAGGTAAAATTATACAATATATTTTAAATATAACCACATAAGAAAAAAGAGAATTTAATAATATAATTTAGATTAGTATCTAAATTTATTGATTAGAAACAATCTAACTAAGTTGTGCTTAGCGAGTCTTGAAATATTCGAATTCATCGATTACAGAATCTAGATCAATTTTCAAAAAGCATGAAAAACAATATGCTTTATTCTTTGAAGGGGAATACTCTAGCTAAGAAATTATTTAAACCAAATATGTTGAAATCGGCGATTCTGCTTTCTAAATGAGGACCTAAGATACTCAAGTTTGGGTTAATAAGGCCCCAAGTTCACATAAGTTCGTCTAACCTCATCCTGTTGATTAACTAGATATTCACAAATTTGCAAGCGTAAACCAGGATTCCATTCAATATTAGTTTAATCAAATTAGCTTGGTTTATTTGCTTGAGGCATGGAAGGCGGCTGCACATCAGAAAATGAGGTTTCAACAACATTGGATGTTGTACTACTAGATTTTTGTTTTGATTGATAGAATGAAAAAAAGGGTTTTTTCTTTTTTTTGAGTGTGGAGGTTCCATTATTTATAACCTAAAAAAAATTTAAAAAACAATTTAGCCCTATTTAATATTAAACGAGAGTATATTCGTAATAATTTTAAATATTAGGGTTTCTAGATACATCCTCAATAATTTTTATTTAAGCTTTCATTTTTTTTTTATATATGTCCAAAAAAACTCTTTCAAAGTTCAAAAAGTAAGAGCAATATAGAACATTGAATAAGGCAGTATCATAAAAAAACTAAAAGCAATATAATATTTGTTGCATAAAGACAAAATTTCAAAATCATTGTTAATCAAATCCATTCTCAACCAACGAAATAAAATAATTGGTTAATTACACTTACCAAAAATGTTAGGAAAGTAGAGCTGTTGGTGACGATGAAGAGGGCTGCTGCCTATCTATTAGAAGATGTGAGGATTGTTTTAGAAGATTTGTTAATTAAACAAATACAAATCTATTGGGCTGCGTATCTATTTTTTTGGGTAAGTATTGAGCTGCTATTGGCAGCCCATCTAAAAAACAAATAACAAAACTATTGGCCCTTATTTGGGGCGAGGGTGGGCTGAGGTTGGGAGGCTGGACTTGGCTGGGAAAAAAAATTTCTACAGATTTTTTAAATTTTGGGTTGGGCTGCAGCCACCTATGCCCAGCCCTAGGTCCGCCCTTGTTTGACAACATTGATATATGTGAGTTCAGATAATGAATTTTCTCAAGACTCTTACTGTCATGACAATGAGTGAACGAGAAGACTCTGTATTTGGTTTAAAATTATGAACAAATTCAGAGAAATTTGTGGACAAAGAGAAATTTTCTGTGAATAGAGTCAAAGAAATTTCAATTCTCTGTGAATAAAGCCAGAGAAATTTGTGAACAAAGTTCAAGAAATTTCAATTTTCTCTTGTTAAACTTAGAGAAATTCATTGGAAAATTCAGAATTTCTCTCGAGAGAATTTCTATGGAATTGAAATTTCTCTGAATCGATGAAGAGACCGATGTTTACATTTTGCGTAAGAAATTGTAGCCGTAGCATACACATATCTAGTAAGTCTTGGAATTTGGAGTTTAAAGAATTGAAAACAACAACATACATAAAATAATAATAATAATGATTGGAGCTTTTGATAAAAGAAATGTTTGTGTGCGCAATAATAATTTTTCTTTGTGTCAATTTTTATGAGACAAACTGTTCTATTCATAGGGAATTTCTTGTTGTTTTGTAATTGTTGACTGCTTTAGTATTATTTTGTGAGTTTGTTAGTAAAGATTGCATTGTTGGCTTACATACTACACAAAGTCAGAGAAATTCTTTGTAAACAGAGCTAGAGAAATTTCAATTCTCTGTGAACAAAGCCAAAAAAATTTGTGAATAAAGTTAGAGAAATTTCAATTTTTTCTGGAATTCTTTGGTTTGAACTTAGAGAAATTTCAATTTTCTCTGGTTTGAACTTAGAGAAATTCTTTAGGAAGTCTAGAGAAATTCTGGAGAAAATTTCTCTGGAATTGAAATTTCTCTGGATCGATATTGAGGAATCTTAAATATTATAAAAATATTGAATATCTTTTATGTTATAAAATCTTAATACCAGTAACCCTAAAAAAAATCAACTATAATTTACTGTTGATGTTGTGAGTGCACAAAAAGAATGATATAATTTGTTGAAGGGTCTATGCGAACAAAACAAAATTTAGACATTTTCTTTACAAACTAACATGATTGTCTGGTCTTAGTTTGTATATCATAATTTTATTATATGTGACATTAATTTATAAAAATTTGTTTGTATAAACTATTCATTGAATTCTGACAGGGATAGGCCCACAAGGACCACGGCCCATCATGAGTAAACCCAAGCCCACCATTTAGATCCCATTGCATAACCCGGTACAGCTGGAGGCCAACTGAGCAGGAAAGGCCAATGATGCTCGGACACGTGGCGGGTGCAGAACAGGCCATGTCAGCAGACAAAGATCTGCAGAGTTATTGCCACAGCACATCACCATTAATGCAACCCATCACAGCATTTATTGCGACAACACCCCTCACATCGGCGCCCTTCAATTCTCGAACAAGACGAACCACGGCGTAAGCTTTCGGCGGGAAGGTCAAAACGGCTGAGACAGCGAAATGATTACCAAAGGATATAAGCAAAGCTTGAAGACAAGAAGAAGGTTAAGTTTTCCATCCCCTCTCTCTCTCGCTATCCCTCTCTACATTTTGTCCATCACCTTTTCTAATTCATACACCGGAGGGTTCGCCGGGGGACTACCCCGTTCCCCGATTGGACTTGCTTGGTGTTATCCAAAGGGCTTGAGGAGCTTGGATCGGTCCAAATTCATTCACGAGGACTCATCAGATTCATCGGGCTGCCGTCTGGGAATCGGTTTGTCCGCGGCGCCAGCTTGTGTTCATTGGCCAAGACCCTTTTTCCAAAGAACCTTTTCACCTCATCCGCCACGCATGGTAACGAGATCCATGGCTTCCCATCATAACGCCGCCGATCACCGCATCGACCCTCCCAATCCGAACAACCCACCACAAGATTTCATCGAGCTCACCAATAGCATCAACCGTATGGTCAACAAAACCAGTTTTAATCAACGCTCTGCTCCAACGGAACCTCCCTATTCCTCCACCACCTCCAGATATTCCACCCCATCCGTATCAAGTTCCGTGCCATACTGCCCCACAACCCAATCCTTCCCAACTCGGGGCTTGCAACCCTCACCCACATATACATCCTCCTCCTCCACCACGCCCATCACTATAGCCCAGCTCCCGAGGGAGAAGCTAGCGGCCCAACATCTATCTCCTCTGTGGTGACAACATTCCCTTTGGGACGCCAACTCCGAGCCATGAAACTCCAACTCCAAGGGGTCATGCAAAACATCCAACATAAGCCCTCCACTACAAAGAACTCCCCTTTGTCGCCTCCATCCGAGACAAACCCCTACCCCCAAGTTCAAAATGCCTACCATCGACCCTTTGACGGAACAACCGACCCACAACCACCTCGAGACCTACTGCACTTTCATGATCCTCCATGCTTTCCCGACGAAATCATGTGCCGAGCCTTCCCTGTGACAAGGGTCGGCTGCTTATGGTTCAGCCAGTTGCCACCAGATTCGGTCTCCACATTTCAGCATCTCAGTGACTCCTTCCTGAGCCACTTCATCGGGGCCTAACGCCAGCGACGCCCGGCGACCCAACTCCTCAACATCCGTCAGACCGAGGGGGAGTCACTACGCAGCTTTGTCTCGCTTCAACACCGGCCTTACAAGTTCTTCAAAATGACGATAAAGTCATCCTCACAAATTTCATGGCTGGTTCATGCATCATCCGATTTCTCTTCTCCTCTCCAAGAACCCCCGACATCCATGGCGCCTTTGTCTCCAAAGCCCAAAAGTACATGAACGCCAAGATTCTAGCCGCCTCGGCAAGACTCCACAACTAAATATCCGCCCCCAGAGAAAAGAGAAAAGACCAAGAACCCAAGAACACCCAAGATCATAACCAAACATCCCGCTTATGCCGATCGACTCTCAATCGGCCGACACCAACTGCATTCCCGGTCGGTTCGAGCGATATACACCCTCAATACTCCCATGGAACAAGTTCTTAACTGATCCAACGACTACCCCTCAAGTGGCCTCTTCCTCCACTAACCCTTCCAACCAGAAGACCACCCAAATATTGCTGCTTCCACCAGATCATGGCCATAACACCGACTTGATCACCTCAAAGATCAAGTGGAGACCCCCATCCGCCAGGGCGCTCGAGCCAATTCACAGACACCGCCTCAAGAGAGGCAAAGGACCGAGCCCCACAGAGACAATCACAGCATACCCCTTCACGGCCACTTCAACCACCAGGGACATGATCGACCCCACCAACAACCTCGGCCTCAAGGTAATCCGCCTCCGCCAGTTGGTGAAATCAGAGTTATTTCAGGAGGTCTTGCTTGTGGTGGACCATCCCGCTCAGCTCAGAGGGCAGAGCTTAGAAAGATATGACAGGGCTCAGACAAGACAATCGCCACGGTCGACCGACCCCCCAAGCAACCCAAGCAGTGGACAGAGCCCATTACCTTCACGGACGCCGACTATGCAGGCATCCGTTATCCTCACGATGATCCCCTTGTCATCTCCACTGTCCTCTCCAATTATAAGGTCAGACGAGTCCTCATTGACAATGGCAGCTCGTCGGACATCATTTTCCTCAACTGCTTCCGCCAACTGAAGATCGGGGAAGAAAGCTTGTCCCCACTCCAAACTCTCGTTGGTTTCACCGTGACCGGTGACCTCCATCGGCTCCATTGATCTCCCCATCACCATTGGAGAGTACCCACGGCACCACGGTTGCTTACTTTCCTTGTTGTCGATTGCCCTCACCATAACATCATCCCTACGCACCGCCCTCAATGCCTTCCAAGCCATCACATCCACCTACCACCTTGCCCTCAAGTTCCCTACTGATTTTGGGGTCGGAACGGTGAGAGGAGAACAGACTGTCGCCAGAGAATGTTATGTGGCCTCACTTAAAGAGGTCAAACTGAAGGAAGCAATGATCATTGAAGGACTTGACGTCCGAGATGAGGACGAACTGATCAGAGGCGAACCTGTGGAGGAACTCGTCGAAGTCAACATCGATCCCACCAACCCACTCAAAATTGCTAAAATCGGCAGTAATCGCCTTCCTGCCAAGGCCGACCTCACCGCTCTCGATCAACAGAGACGCTTTTGCTCGACTCATGCATATGCTGCATCGAATTCTTTCATAACCCACCGCCTCAGTATCGAGCCTCATTTCCGACCTTACCGACAAAGGCAGCGTATTTTCCATCCAGAGCGCAACAACCTCATAGCTGCAGAGGTTGACAAGCTTCTCGAGGCCCAGTTTATCCGAAATGTGGATTATCCTAAGTGGTCATTCAACGTGGTCCCCGTCCGCAAAAACAATGGCAGTATGCGTCAAGGCCGACCATCGACTTGAACCGAGCTTGTCCTAAAGATAGTTATCCTCTCCCGCATTGATCTCATCGTCGACGCCACACGGCCATCAAATGCTCACCATGGATGCTTTCTCAGTACAACCAAATCGTGATGCACTCATCCGACTAGGAACACACATCTTTCATCACCGATCGGGCACCTACCACTACCGTGTCATGCCGTTTCGGACTAAAGAATGTCAGCCACCTACCAACGCTTAGTTAATACGCCTTCCACCATCGACGGACGAACATGGAAGTGTATGTGGATGACATGTCTTAAGAGCAAACTCTCAATCGACCACCTCACCGACCCACGAGACTTTTGCCACGCCGCAAATATCGATGAAGCTCAACCAGAGAAGTGCGCCTTTGGCGAGGATCCGCAAGTTCCTCGGTTTTATGGTTAGTCAACAAGATCGAGGCCAACCCCGAGAAGATCAAGGCCTTGATTGAGATGCCACCCAAAACCGCTAAAGAGGTCCAAAGGCTCACTACAGAGTGGCGCTCAACCGTTTCATCTCCGCAAGAACGGATAAGTGCCTACCGTTTTCAAAGTCCTACAGACTTTTGAATGGACAACTGAATCAAGAAGCCTTTCAACAGCTTAAAACAAAGGCATGGCCAATCCTCCTCTTCTCTCACAGTAATTACAAAGTAGCCCCTCTTCCTCTACCTAGCAGTATCAAGCACCGCAATCAGTGCAACCCTCATCAGAGAGGACGGTTCAATCCAACGGCCTGTCTACTATATCAGTCGGGCTCTCAGGGGAGCGGAGCAGAACTACCCCCTATTAGAAAAGCCGCCTCGGCCTTGGTCACCGCCTCCAGACGACTCCGCCTACTTCCAAGCCCATTCCATGGTGGTTCTCACCGACCACTCAAGAAGGTCATGCAAAGAACCAGAGCTCTCAGAAGACTCATGCAAGGGTCAAGAGAACTAAGCCGCCGACATCTCTTATCGCCTTGACAAAGAATTAAGGGCAAGTCAGAGTCGACTTCATCTTGAATTCACCAATCCAAATTTCAACTACTAACTCTCCACCCCCACCAACTCCGCCAGAGCCCAAGACCCTCATTGTTGGACACTCAATGTTGACGGCTTGCCTCGCAGTGGAAGGAAGCGGGCCGCCTCATCCTCACATCCCCAAGGGGTTATTTCAAATGTGCCCTCCGCTTCTTGTTTGCGCCAAGAACAATGAGGCCAATACGGCGCATTAATAGCAGGACGTCGTCTAGCCAAAGACATTGGTGTTAGCCACATCCGCGTGATCAGAGACTCCCAACTTATCGTCGGGCTGATCACCGGTGGATTCGATGCCAAGGATACCACTATGCGACTTACAGGACATGGCGCTTACCCTTGTTCGCCTCTTCAACACTTTCCAGATCGACACATACCTAGGGCGAAAACTCCAGCGGATGAGATGGCCCGGTGGCCTCCGCCGACCAATCCGACCTCGGCCATGGAGTTCGCCTCGAATACTGACTCACCCTACCATCTCACCCGACCCAAGAAATGCAATTCCTCTAAACAACCCATTCCTTGGGCATCCGACATCTTCCTCTTCTTGACCACCGAGAACTCCCAGATGACCAACAAAGGTCGCCAAGGTCGAGCTCGTTCGCTAACTACATTCTCGTCGACGCGTCCTTTACAAGCGGTTTCTCACGACCGCATCTGCGATGTCTCAAATTTCGCCTAAGCAACCTATGTAATGCAAGAGATCCATGAAGGAATCTGTGGCAATCATTCGTGGCGGTGTCTCGCGACACAGAAAGTACTTCCGTCGACCAACAAAGATGCCTCGATTTCGTCTTTGAAATCGACAAGTGTCGTGCCGCCAACATCCGCCATGCTCCTCCCACTGAGCTGATCACTCTCTGCAGCCCTTACCCGTTCGCCAAATGGGGTATCGACCTGGTTGGTCCACTTCCCACTGGTCGAGGCCAGACCAAGTTCGCAATTGTTGCCATTGATTACTTCACCAAGTGGGTCGAGGCAGAACCCCTCGCCACAATCACCGAGCGGAACACCACCAAGTTTATCTGGCAATCCATTGTCTGCAGATTTGGCATCCCTCAGGCCATCGTCTCCGACAACGGCAAACAGTTCGACAATGCTAAATACAAGAAATTTTGTGCAGATCTCCAAATTCAACCATGCTTCTCTTCCCCCGGTCACCCCCAAGCAAATGGCCAAGTTGAGGTCACCAACCGCTCTCTCCTGAAGATCATCAAAACTAAGCTCGAAGCTACTAAAGGCCTCTGGGCTGAGGAACTACCACATGTACTCTGGGCTTATCAACCACCGCCGGACTCCCATGGGAACCCCTTTTCGCTTAACATATGGCGCTGAGGCGGTCATTCCTGTAGAAGTCGGTCTGTCCACCCCCAGGGTCTTACATCCAGATCTCGCCTCAACCGAAGAACTCCGTCGGCGGACACTGGATCTCATCGAGGAGCTCGAGAGAGGCTACTGCTGTCAGTTGGCGTGCAGTGAAAATAAGAACACACTACAACCGCAGAGTCCGACCACGGGAGTTCTCTACTGGCGACCTTGTCTTGAGAGAAGCAACTCTTGCCACAAAGAATCCAACTGAGGGCAAATTGGCAGCCAAATGGGAGGGGCCCTATGTGGTGAAGGCCCGCCCACGGCCAGTCACTTACCGACTTCAAGATATGGATGGCCGAGACCTTCCCCATCCCTGGAATGCTGAACATCTGAAGCGTTACTATCAATGAATCCTTACTTTTGTATTGTCAAAATTGTTGTATTTTCTTTTTTCAATACATAATACAAATATCGACTGGAGTTCCCACTTTCTATAATTCAACTGTCTGAATGTAGCTTCCATGCAACTTTTATTTGCAGCGCCACTCTCAAAGCCTCAGTCAGACCTGAGCACTTTCAAAAGCCTCGGCCAAACCGAGCACTCAAAGCCTCAATCCGACCTGAGCACCTACAAAAGCCTTGGCCAGACCGAGCACTTTCAAAAGCCTCAGTCCGACCTGAGCACCTACAAAAGCCTCGGCCAGACCGAGCACTCGAAGCCTCAGTTAGACCTGAGCACTTACAAAAGCCTCGGCCAGACCGAGCATTCAAAGCCTCAGTCAGACCTAAGCACTTTCAAAGCCTCAGTCAGACCTGAGCACTTTCAAAGCCTCAGTCAGACCTGAGCACTTTCAAAAGCCTCGGCCAGACCGAGCACTCGAAGCCTCAGTCAGACCTGAGCACTTACAAAAGCCTCGGCCTGACCGAGTATTCAAAGCCTCAGTCAGATCTGAGCACTTTCAAAGCCTCAGTCAGACCTGAGCACTTTCAAAGCCTCAGTCAGACCTGAGCACTTTCAAAAGCCTCGGCTAGACCGAGCACTTTCAAAAGCCTCAATCCGACCTGAGCACCTACAAAAGCCTCGGCCAGACCGAGCACTCAAAGCCTCAGTCAGACCTGAGCACTTACAAAAGCCTCGGCCAGACCGAGCATTCAAAGCCTCAGTCAGACCTGAGCACTTTCAAAGCCTCAGTCAGACCTGAGCACTTTCAAAGCCTCAGTCAGACCTGAGCACTTTCAAAAGCCCCGGCCAGACCGAGCACTCAAAGCCTAATTCCGACCTGAGCACCTACAAAAGCCTTGGCCAGACCGAGCACTTTCAAAAGCCTCAGTCCGACCTGAGCACTTTCAAAAGCCTCAGCCAGACCTGAGCACTTTCCAAAGCCTCAGTCAGACCTATGAATGAAAGCTCATAAAGCAAAACACTCAGTCATGATCTGACGCTTAACCACAATTTCAAAGTAATTTGACACTTAGTCGTATTTTAAAGATGCTCTCCCATATTTCATTTGCAAATCACATCTTCAACACTACATTTCAGTCTACTTTTTCAAGGTACTTTGACACTTAGTCATATTTTAAAGATGTTCTCCCATATTTCATTTGCACATCACATCTTCAACATTACATTTCAGCCTACTTCCATGCTCATTCAATTTGAAACATTACTTTCCAGATTCCCCCCACACTTAAACAAATTTGCTATTTCACTCTGTATTAGAACATTCCTCATCCTATTCTGACTTGGATTTTGGCATGACTTTAGTTTCACCTTGCTCTACTGCCTGGCACAAGCATTTGCTGAAAACATCAGTGCACAAAATAATCACAAGAAAAACAAACCAAGACCAAACCGACACAAGGGGAAATTGTCACGACCCAAACCCGCCCCAGTAGGTTTAGCGTCGCAACCGGCCAGTAATCCTTGGATTACCTACGGCCTCTGATGACATTAATATAAAATAAGGGGCTAGCGGAAGCAGATACATAAGTATAAATGTCCAATGAGCTGTGTTGACTTATATGAAACAGAATATTTTAAAACTTTATTTACATAACTTTAAGTCAACCACACATTATATTATACCGCACACTTTACAGTATCTTAAGTACAGCCAACATAATTAAAATAAGTCTCATGCATAAACAGACTAAATAAAACTTGATCCCAAGACACTTCGGGAACCTCCACGTGAGGCACAAAGGTCGACAAATGTAAATACAGTCCCCCCACAAAACCTTCGGGCTTGCACTCCAGAATGCTCACCTATAATATATATATACAAACAGTGAGCTAAAGCCCAATGAATAACATTAAGGTAAAGGGGTTAGTGAACGAAATCCGAACATTTTATACGTACAAAACATATCATAGCATAAATATAATCATCTCATATGTGAACATAATAGTGGCATATTCCATAGAACAAATCACATATCACATAACGTCTTCCGACTAGAGTAACCGGTTCCGGACACCGATTAAACAAACACCGCAATGAAGTGGCTAACGAGATCTCGTAAATGTCATGGACCCGCATTTTTATGCTGCCCCCCATGACTTGGGACTATCTATGGATGCCATAATAGATTTCAAACATGGATCTTCGTTCACAGAAACATATATCATTTCAGAAATCATAGCTTGATATATCACATTTGGAACATAATTTCATATAAACGTATCTTTACGATAACGTTACTCACAGTGGTTCCGTAGATAGTCAATCACTTCTCGGACGTTGACCTACAATCACAAAATACATAGCACCAACGAACCTTATCATTACTTATTCATGTGGCCAATAAGGCTTAGCTTTCATTACGTTGGTTCATGTTCATTCTTAACACATGGCTTAGAACACACACACACCCTTGCAATCTCTTAGTGTGATTCATACTTATTACAATGCTCAAGTCACATACGTACTTGTCATTCTTTATCTTAGTGTGCGTTTCTAGCCCATAACCTCATTACTATAGCTTAATTAAGGCTTAGGAGTGCCTAAGATGCAATGAGGATGTCAAAACATGCTTTGGAACACTTAGGCAAAATTTCAGAATTTTAGGTCCTCGCTCGAGCGAAGCTTTCCTCGCTCGAGCGAGCATGCAGAAATGACACTCCGCTCGAGCATAGACTTCCTCGCTCGAGCGGACATGCAAAGATGTGAGTGGTCGCTCGAGCGCACATTCCTTCGCTCGAGCGATCTGTAAATTTTGCAAAACTTCTGGGAGCTCGAAATTTACGCTCGAGTGGACTTTTGGTCGCTCGAGCGAAGTGCACAATCTCTGAGTGGTCGCTCGAGCGAGAACCCCTTCGCTCGAGCGAGCCTGCAAAATCTGGAATTTCCAGATTGCATCCCCCAAGTGCAAACTCGACATTCAACCCTTCAAAACTCATCTCTCGGGCCCTAAAGCTTGATATAACCCAGAAAACTTGTGGAATATGAGAGTTTAAAGATTAATTGGTAAAACCATGGCCCAAGGTTTGTCAAAAACTCACAATTTCAACTCAAAACATGGTGAATGCTCAAGAACACCACATGCATGGACTTTTCTTTTTCTTTTTTTTTTTCAAATCTCTTAAAGCATAATCAAACACCATGAAATAACTGGAAACTTGCTGATTTGATGGAAGAACAAGATGAATGGCCAAAATGTGGAAGATGTTAACACATGCATGGAAGAAACCTTTGAAATCAAACCCAAAACTTGGAAATTTATGCATGCATACATGATTTGCAACTCAACTCTTCTTCTAAGGCTCAAATTACATGTTTAAACTCATAATCCTCATGATTTCAACAATTAAACACATCACCTACAAGAATTATCTTACCTAGAGCCTTCAGCCTCACTTATTTTAGCACAATCTTGACAAATGCAAGCTAGATCTTCAACTTTTCTTTGAATTCTTCCTTCTCTCTCTCTAGAATTGCTCTCCCTCTCTCTCTAAAATGTTTTCATCAGATTTTTGCACTAAGTTATGAGGGAAAATGAGCTCAAATGAGCTTATAACTCAAATATAAGCTTAAGGGGCTAAAACACATTAAATAAAACATAAGGCATGCCAAACGCGACTTAACGAATCAGATTAAATCAATTTTTAACAAAATTTGCCATAAGGTTCTAAAAATTCCAATTAAGACGATGGTATAATCAATTCCGGGTTTGGATGCCGATAAGGCTTTCAATTTTCAGTTTAAAGTGGAATTTCATCAGATATTACTATGGGTAGCAAATAAAAGCCAATTATGATATAAATTACACATTAATCCCATCTTTCATTTTAATCCACTCATTAGCATCCTTAAATATCGATTAATAGCTAATTACGAGTCAGGGTTATTACAGAAATATACTGGAATCATCAACTAGAACCATAAGTGCCATTTTATTCATTCAAAAATGTGTGTACACATTACTTACATCCCTTCCAAAAAACAAAAAAAAAAACAAACAAACAATAAACCAAAACTCCTAAGTCTACTCATCATGCAGATCACTCCTCCTCTTCGCTCGAAATGAGGTCAGCTTCTTCAATCCCCTCGTCTAGTGGGGTCTGGGCTACGTCATTTTCTCCAATCACCACACTACTCATGTCTAAGTCTGGAAATGCCTCAAATTTCAAGGCTGAACATCTTCCAACCGCCGTCCCAAGATTTCAAATGCTTTCGTGCTTGTAGTAGTCGATTGTTGAAATCGTTGATGATTTCAGACTGTCTCACCCCAAAGACTGCCTTTGATGACCCAAAGACCCCAGACCTATCCCAGCCTAAGCTGGTACCATCAAGGCGTCATCGCCACTGAATTCGGAGACCTTTGAATTGTGTAACCACAAGGACGACAGATCAGTAGGTCGCCCTCTCCGAGGCCGCCCTTCACTTGGCCCAGCTCTTTTGAAGGATCTCCTCTCGAGGCTGCCCTTGCCCTTCTCGCCTCCAACTCCTTTTGCAGAGCCTCACCCACAAGTCGCCCTCCTCTTCTCCTCATCCAGTCCTTCTCAGAACCCTCCTCTCCGCAAGCCTTCTCCATCTCTACTTCTAACTCCCTCATCAATCAGCTTTTCCTCCTCCTCGCCTTTGGCAAGTCCTTCTTCCACCTCCTTCTGCAGAGCTTCCACCTTAGCGTGCCTCATCTTTTTCGCCTCACCAGTTCCTCATTGTTGCTCATGGCCTCTTCATGCCTGTCGTTGGCAATGGCACAGGGCCTTTGGGACTCGTGGCTCCTTTTTTTCTTTCGAGTACCGAATTCAAGTGACACAACCTTGCGGTGTGCATCCTCCAACTCCAGCTTGGCTGCTTGCAGCTCCGTTTGGGCCCCCTCCCAACTCGCCTTTTCCTCCTTCAGTTTGGCAAGTTGTGCCTTGGCTTCCTCCACCTTGATTTTGGCAGCACCTGCCTTTCTGAAGAGAGCCCCTGCCAGAGTTGTCACCTCCATTTGTGCAGAGCACAGACCCCTGAACAGGTCTGCCTCATTGAATCTGGACGCAGCACGGAGGGCTGACTCCTCCACGATCTTCACCAGACGGTCAGCCCCCGCCCTGGCGGAGCCTTCTCCTCCCTCCAGCCACCGCACGTGCATGATAAATCGCCGTGTTCAGGCCAACTCCTCCTTCCTGAGGCCCAACGCTCCTTTGCACCGCCGCCTCACTTGGCTCGATCCTCCCTTCTCTCCACGCCACTTGAGGCACTGGGGCGGCCAGCCTCAGCCATTGGGTCACCCTGCCACAGGGGTCTCCATCCCACCGAGCCTTCTCACCTCTTAGCCCTGTGCTCCTGCAGCCTCTTCTGGAGCACTTCTCTTCTTCTTCTTCTTCTTCTTCTTCTTCTTCTTCAGAGCCTCCCCCTCCTTCCTGGCCCTCTCCTTCACAGGGTCCACAGGGGGCTTTCGTGGCTCGAAGGTGGTCAAGTCCTTCCCTCCCAACGGCTGTGGACGAGGCCTGATCCTCTTCTTCGCAATTGGCTGGGCAGGTCGGTCGTCCTGGGCTTTCTTGAACCTAGTAGCTCTGGTAAGAAGGGCTTGATCCTCAGCCTCCTGCGCCTCCCTCCTTGCTTCCAATTCCGCACGGTCCAGATCTCCTTCGATCGGCTGAGGACCCAGCCCTGCCTCAAACAGTGCAAACGGCTGTACGAGCTCGTCCCACCTAACCTTCTCCCTTTCCCTCCATTCTTTCACCATTTTCACCCTCTCCTCTGCCTCAGCCCCCAACCTTGCCTCCACCGTCCTGATTGGCACCTTCCAGATGGTGCGCACCCCAACCCCTCCGTTGCCAGAAACATAGAACCACCTTGCACGTCACCCCTTAATCGACGTAGGTAGACCAGCTATCAACCCCTTCCCCACCACCGCCTGAAGTGTGACCCACGTTTCTTGCTGACCAGAGGCTTTGTAGCAAGCGAAGAACTCCTCCACTGCCATCGCCTTCCCCTCATTCACCTTCTGCCACGCACTTGCACAGGCCAGCAGGATCTTCCAAGCGTTGGGCATCAACTGGCCCGGCGCTACTTCCAGGTGGTTGAGCACGTCCACCACTATTTGAGGCAATGCACCTCAATCCCCTTCAGAGCCTTCAGACAGGAGAACTCCCCGCCCGTCTGACGGCCTCTCCGTTGATGTTAACAAAGAACTCCACTTCGCTGAATCTGGTACTTCTCGCGGATAGCTTCCAACTCTGCCTCTGTTATCGTCGATTTATCCGCCTTTGTGTGCCAATGATCTGGCCCCACCTCACTAATCGGCGTCGGAGCTGCCACCAAGGTGGAACCATGGAAACGTATCGTAGATTCCCCCACCCTCTCCGTCCTGTATTGTGCAGCTAATTCCTCTGCATCGTCATCCCCCAGTGGATCTACCCTAACAATTGTGGTCTCTTTATGAGCCATCTCTAAGCAGTGTTTACGAATAGCTTCTGATGCAGGTGTTAAAAAATTGAAGAAACGCCTCAATGGAGTGTCGTGAGCAACGAAGGAACTGATACCTGGAGCGTTTTCAGTTTTTGTAAAGAAGTAGGTGAATCGTATGATACCAAAAGCCCACGGTTTGCCCGTATTCCAAGGATCCAAATTAATGTTAGCCAGTTTGAAAACTCTTTCAAATCATCCGCCAAAACTGTATCATCAATGCCCATAATAATGCCTTGACGTTTCACTCTTGATCTAACGCTTGACCCTTCCCCTCCCCCGAAATCCTGCCACGTGTGTGGTCCTGATGCGCTGACTTCTGCCCTTATCTTGTCTTTTCCACTTTACCTATCACGTGACACGCCGCCTCTTGAGCCCCGCGCCCTCCTGCTCGGCAGCCCTCACGGTCGGCCTCATCCCGCTCGGTCACCCTCACGGTCGGCCTCTCCTGCTCGGTCACCTTCGCGGTCGGCCTCATCACGCTCGGCCTCTCCCGCTTGGTCACCCTCACTGTCGACCTCTCCCACTAGGTCACCCTCACGGTCGGCCTCTCCCGCTCGGTCACCTTCGCGGTCGGCCTCATCACGGTCGGCCTCTCTCGCTCGGTCACCCTCACTGTCGACCTCTCCCACTCGGTCACCCTCACGGTCGGCCTCTCCCGCTCGATCACCTTCGAGGTCGGCCTCTCACGATCGGCCTCCCCCTACCGGTCGGATTCATCTTCCTTATTACTATTCCCTTCGTTGGACTAAAGCTGTACTCGGGAATAGGGGACTACTGACAGGGATAGGCCCACAAGGACCACGACCCATCATGAGTAAACCCAAGCCCACCATTTAGATCCCATTGCATAACCCGGTACAGCTGGAGGCCAACTGAGCAGGAAAGGCCAATGATGCTCGGACACGCGTGTGCGAATCGAGCCATGTCAGCAGACAAAGATCTGCAGAGTTATTGCCACAGCACATCACCATTAATGCAACCCATCACAGCATTTATTGCGACAACACCCCTCAATGGAGCAGCGCCCTTCACCCCGAACAAGACGAACCACGCGTAAGCTTTTCGGGAAGGTCAAAACCGAGACAAATGAAATGATTACCAAAGGATATAAGCAAAGCTCGAAGACAAGAAGAAGGTTAAGTTTTCCATCCCCTCTCTCTCTCGCTATCCCTCTCTACATTTTGTCCATCACCTTTTCTAATTCATACACCGGAGGGTTCGCCGGGGGACTACCCCGTTCCCCGATTGGACTTGCTTGCAGGTTATCCAGTGGGCTTGAGGAGCTTGGATCGGTCCAGCCCATTCACGAGGACTCACTGTATCATCAAATTCAAATAAGAAAGAAAATAATAAAAACTAGAAATTAGAGGAAAGGAGGATGAACTATTGTCATTTATATAGCGTTGGAAGTGATTTGCTGGTAGCAAGAGGTGGTGGTGGTCAAAGGACCAACAACAGTAGTTGGTAATAGTGATAAGCATGTCTGAGAATGAAGAGAAAATTAAATTTTTTTTAATTATCTTGTTTCGAAATAGGTTATTTTAATAAATTTTTAATTTTTTATACAAATATGTATAAAAAAATAGAGAGTGATGTGACAATTTATAATAACTTTTTGACTAAAATATATAGTTGACAAACGAGACCTAAATAAGATAAAATCAACTTCTTTTTATTATCCAAGTTTAGTAATTTTTTAGAATTGTTTACAAAATTTTATAAACGAAAATAGATATCAAATAAATTTTTATTTATAATTTATATAAATGCAAAATTATTTAAAAAATGTTATTAAGAGTAGACCTTATTACCAAATTTTTAGTTGACAAGATACCACTCTAAATAGATATCTAATTATAGAGAAATGCTGGAAATATATGATTTGAAATTCACATTTTATCAATAATAATATGATAAGTAACTTGGAAATATTAAATTTGTAACAAATTAAAAACTTATACATAACATTGTCAATAAATTAGAATAGTCATTTCAATGGGGGATGTTTGTTACAGATTAAATAAATTGTTTACAACTTATTTTTAATTTAAAAGTTTGTATTAAATTGATTGGTACAGTTTCTGCTTACAGCTAAACATTGGGATTTGATTCGGTGGTCTAGTAGCTACACCTTTGGGGTGTTTGGCTAACATTTGGCTAAAATAGCCAATGAAGACAAAATATGTTAAAATATCCAATAGGACAAAATGTTACATGTAATTCATAATCATCACTTCTTCTTTTTTCACAACCATCAAATTAATTATAAAAAAAAAAAAAAAAATTAACTATCATCCCAAACATAACTTTTTTAGCCTTTGTTTCGGATGTGGGTTGGCTCTTTGGCTTCTTGACTATTTTAGCATGGGACTAAAAAGACTCGTTTGGGATGAACTTTTTGATTTTTTTTACTTTTGTGAGAGAAAAAATGAAATGATTATGGTTTGAATATAAGATTTTGTCTTATTGACTTTTTAACCTATTTTATTATTTTGAAATAGCCCCAAAACCACATGCCAAACATAGTCAAGCTAAAATAGCTAATTAAAATAGCCTATTCCCAAATAGAAGAAATTTTTGTATGCTACATGGCACTACCTTCCATTAATCACAAATATATATGCCTTATTTTGTTCCCCAAATACCTAATATAAATAGTAGAAAGTACCACATGACATATACATATCTACATACAACAATTACTCTCCAAATAGGCCCTTTAAGGTGTGGTGAAGGGAAGATCATATGGATAGCCATGGGTCAGGTTTGTCATTCCCTACCCCTATCCCTGCTTTCGTAAACAAACTCCACCCCTACCCCAGCCCCACCTCGCTATGGATGGAAATTTTCAACCTTATTTCCACCACCACAGAAACCCACGGATATCCAATCACATTTCAAATAGCAAAAAAAATTGAAAATCATTTAAATCCTTAGTACACTAAATAATTTTCCTTATTGCCATATATATAAATAGTGAGACTTTTAGGATTATTATTTATTTATATTTAAACAGAATTACAAACTTTTAATAGTCTTTTCTTATATTTAATTGTATTATATATATACATAGATATTATTTATTTATATATTATTAATTATATTGGATCAAGTTTGGATCGGGAGAGGTGATACCCATCATCCCACACCGTTGCGGGTGACTAAAACATAATCCACCCCCGCTCTACATAAGTGTCAATGCGGGTAAAATCCGCCCCATTCGGGCGAGTATGGACGGGCTCTCACGAATCGAATTAAAATGGCCATTTGTAAGAGATCAAGGGTTCGAACTAATGGAGTAGTAGCGAACACTTTCAATTGTAATCTAATTATACTAAAATATTAATGATATCTTCTCTTTTTGTTTAAAAAAAAAAAAAAAAGCTTCTACTTACAATTTATTGGGTAAAAATAGCTAAAAAATTTAAAAAATATTTATTTAAAAATTGAAAAAGAGATATTTTTAGTTTCTACTTTCTCATTACGAACTTACAATAAGTTACACAAGCCCAATGTATTTTCCAACTGAATTCCAATAGGCAACTCCCAATAACACGAATAATTATCTTATCTTATAGAAATTTCACATTGGCTGTGTACCTAGTCAATATATGAATATATAGCCCTAATAATAGCGTTTAGATCATCTAAAGTGATTTGATGAAGTGATATAATGGAGTGATTGTTGTGAGTGCGACACCTGTCCTACTAAAGAGAGGAAGCAATAAGATCACTCCCTACCAAAACGATGTCATTTTAGTGAGGAAAAAAAAAAAAATCATGTCAGTCAACAAATGAGACTGTGAGATAGAGAGAAAGAGAAGAAGAAGAAGGAGAGAGAGATATGAGGGACTGAGCAAAAAGTTGGCCACCGACGACAAAGTGCCATCGCATTCCGATAAAGCCACTAACATCATTGTTTTCAATTCCTCTGACTTTGACAACAACGGCGTCTCTACCATCTACTTCTTCGGGTGATGACTCGCTCTTTCGTCCGCAACCTTTTTCAAGATCTGTGACAATCAGTTGCGATCTAACAATTAAGTCATTGAATTCCTTACTAGCTGAATGCAAAGCTAAGGATCCAAAGAAATCTGAGAAAAATATGAGAACATTAAAGACAAAAGAGATGAAGGACATGATGCAATCGATTGTGTCCAACCAATCAATTGTGATTTTTATTTTATTTTTTCTAATTAAAACGATGTTATTTTGGTAGAAAGTAATTTCAACCCTTTATTCTTTTAGTGGACAACTGTCGCGTCCACAACAATCACTCCACTATATCATTTCATCAAATTACTTTAAAAGATCCAAACACCTAATACAAAAAAAAAATAATGAACAAACTACAACATTAATTGGTGAATCACATAAACAAGTGATCCCAATCTATTAAATAATTTCTGCTAAACACCATCCCACCGTCCCACTTCCTCACCATAAACATCCAAATCAGCAACAAGTCCAGCCTGTCAACTGTGGCCGTAAAATTACAGAAAATGCAATGAAATTCAAATAAATTATTAAACTTTTTACCAAACCTTTTACATACAGGGATGGTATATGTAGATTTAGGGGTGGTATACGTAGATTTCACACTTATATAAAATATTTAGTAAAAAAATTAATAATTTATTTCGAACGCCTAACATAACTCTAAAATCACAGCAAATTACAAGACAAGCCCCTAAAAACATTGCAATCTACACACAGAACCCAAAAACATACACTATAGAGAGAGAGAGACAAAAAGGAGAGTTAAATCGATCGATACCATATCACAAAGCATTTTCTCTCTCTAGGGTTTGTTCTCTATTTATTACACACACACACACATATATATATATATATATGTATATATATCATATGTAACGCTTTTCTCTCTGTAAAAGAAGTACGAACGTTCGGATGATGTGGTTGTTGAATCAATCGAGAGATTGCGAACCTCTGTGTTCGTAGATCAATCGATCGATCTGGTTTTGTTTTTGAATTTATAATTATTTATTTGGATCGGAGGTAGATTAGTCGTTGAGGATCATGTTCTTGTTCGATTGGTTCTATGGAATTCTGGCATCGCTGGGTCTCTGGCAGAAGGAAGCGAAGATCTTGTTCTTGGGGCTTGATAATGCCGGCAAGACGACTTTGCTTCATATGTTGAAAGACGAGGTTTGTTTTCTTTTAATTCGTCTCTGTCTCTGTATGAATTTTGAGAGATTTATACACGAATGTCGTCGATTAGGGGTGTGTTTGGATGCATATATTTCTAGTTCATGCTTTGTCCTAGTTTCCCATTTCCTTGACGATTTTATTTACAATGCATTTTTTATTATTTTCTAGTCAACTAAGAATGGATATTTCGATTGAATGATCATGCCATTCCACTCGATTCTAGTTAACAAACATTACCTAAGGTTTTTTTATTTTTAGATTTGAAACATTACCTAAGGGTTTTAGCTTTTGGGTCTGTTTGGTTTTTTTCAGGTTCTGTTTGTTTCTCTGGAAAATTCTTCTGATATATATATATATATAAATTTTCTGGGGCAACACTAGTTAATTTTATAGGATATAAACATAGACACAAGGACAAAAAGATTGAGATAATTTGAACCAACATGATCATTTTTAGGAAATGTCATGAAAAATATTTAATCACCCCCCATGCTATGAGAAATTTTGTTCGCAAATGTTTTTTTCTTTTTAAATTTTAATTTGAAATAAATAAATAGAGCCATAATGAGAAGTTATGTGAACTAAGCCAAGCAGATAAATAAAGTTTGGATTTTTGGCCCTGAATTTTGTTACTTGGAACAAAATCTATTTGGGTTCTACATCATTAATGGGAAAAATTTAGATTTTATCATTAAATTTCCTTTATCGCCATTGTGTTTTTTTCAATTTTGAAAGACTCAGGGAGGTCTTCCTTAAGTATTATCATTTTGAGCTAATATGTTTGCTGTTGGTGGGGATCTTTGTCAGAGATTGGTTCAGCACCAACCAACCCAGTACCCAACATCAGAGGAGCTGAGTATTGGGAAAATTAAGTTCAAGGCTTTCGATTTGGGTGGCCATCAGATTGCCCGCAGAGTTTGGAAAGATTACTATGCCAAGGTGGATATATATTTTCATTTAATGTGTAATTATCATTATTACTCTACAAGTGAAATTATTAGTACTTTGTATTATTGACCAATTCTTGATTCAAGCTCTGAATTAAGATATATTGGTATTTCTTTTTGTTGGATTTAAATTATATTTTGATTTTCCTGTACCATTTATCAATCGTGAATATACTATTTCTCTTACTTTGTTTGTTGCTTCTTTTGGGTAGTAGGTATGATATTGACATTGTTGGCAGTAATGTTATTGGCCATGTTCCAGCTTTGTCACACATGTTGAACTTTATATTATTTCCTTGGTGTGCATTAGTCGAAGATTAGTCATTGTACTTATGTTTAAAGGATAATCAATTGTATGCTAATAATTCTTTGGGGCCATCGGACTGGGGAAAAACCCTTCAATAAACCGTGATGCACTTGTGGGAAACTCCTTATCGAGGGCCTATGCACCCCTGGGATTAGTCGGGCTTGATCCGGACATCCCAGTGCCAATCAAAAAAAAAAAAAAAGATAATCAATTGTAAAAAGAAAAATAGTTGTTATATTATTGTTCATTGTTCAGGAGCTGCAGGAGCTGTTGTGATGGATTATATGGCACGGTTGTATTAGCTTATCCTCCTTTCCCTTGTTATTTGTGCCAATAGCTTTTCAAACATCATAGAAGGATTGTGTTTTATACAGCCAATTTCTGGGATGGTTGATATTGATATTCTATGAGTATGACTTTATGTGGCATAATTGAATGTACCTTTGGTTGTTTCTGCATTTAGCTCCCTACCTTCCTTAACACCCCAAATTGCAAGAAGAATCCCTTTTGTGGATATATGTGTATTTTAGATTGTTTCCTATTTTTATTTCTGCTAGTTATTGTTATTGTTATTGTTTTTTTTTTTTAATTTTTTTTTTTTTTTTGGTATTATTACAAATTAAGGGAAAAAATTGCCGCTTATTTACACTTAAAGCAATTAAAAGTTTGAAATTGTTTTAAAGTCTTAATATTGTAGGCTTATTGAACATAGTTAAAAACTGTATTTTGGATATTCAAAATGACTTTTTTGTCCCCATTGATAAATTATAGATTGTAAGTAAGTACATATATTACGTAATACTGACATGTCACCACATATTGTGCTTAAGATCTTCATGGATCTCTCTCCAGGATCAAAATGTAGGACCCACTTTCCTATCTAGATGTAGGATTTATCTCCTGATCTACATGTAAGTTTTTACTTCCCTGATCTCCCAATCTACATGTAGGATCCTACTTCCTTAATCTACATGTAGGATCTCACATATATGATCTCCAATATGTTACTAACCAGATCTAAATGAGATTGGTCATGTGAGATCCGTCAACTGCTATCAATCTCGAACTTAAACTTAGCTCTAGAGTAACCTAGGTCAGGAGTAGGGCCTAGGATCTTCATTCGACATCATTGAGGATACTTGACCAGTCTTAGATGAGATAGGTTTCATCAAAATATGTCATGTACCTATATTGCAACCTGTGAATTGAAACCTACAACCTTCAACCGAAACATGTGGACCTTGCATACTTGACACTTGTACCACAGAGCACAGATGTGTTGATGCAAGAGATCCCCTGACCCCTTGTCTGGATTTGCTGACCATCTTGATATGGTTGGGACGGAGGATCATTGATTGATCAAGACATTTATACTGTCTAGGAGATTTCTCTGTATTGTCTAATTGGACATATGTCTGGACTTCCTTGATATATGGTCTCCCCAAACAGTCATCAAGCCATCAATATACTTCTTAAGGATTGCCTACTATTAGATTTTATGTTTCTTCTTTGTTTTAGTACCAAAAGGTACCAGAAGTAGGACCGAACTGATTGTTAACTTCATAATTCTAAATGAATTTGTGAATGAGGTATTGGACATCTACTATATGATGTTTTTGCGCCTTCATAAATCCCAGATAAACATGTCTCTGTTTAGTTGATTCATGGGAGGTGAACATTAACATTGGGAGTTCGCTAATAACACCTTTTTGTCAAGAAGGTGTTTTAATAGTACCTCACCAAACACATTTCCTTTCAAGCAAATCTAACTAGTTTGTAGTTGTATGCAGATACCTTATTGTTAAATGAGGGAGTTATCCTTGCAAGTATTTGCTTATCCCACTCATCTGGGTTTTGGAAACAACTGAAAGCTCTATCTTGAGAATCATATAACCCCCTTAAAAAAGGCACCCAAGTTCCAACCCTTAAAAAGGTACATTTTTTTGGGTCAGTGCCTTAATTAATCTTTCTGGGTCAAGTAATGAGCTAGTTCAGTTCTGTTGGGAATTGGGATAATCTACTTGCACTGAAACTCTCTTCTAAACACCAAGGGAAATTATATGTTCGAACGTTTATTAGTTCCCAAAGCTTGAACTTAACAGGGGGGAAAATAGTCCCCTAAAGCTTTTGTATAATAGTAGGTCAATTAGGAAGGATCATAAATCGAACAGAGACATCAAACAAGATTGTCTTGAATACTTACAAATTGGTTAACAATGGAAAACAGGAAAAGCCTGTTAATATATTTGACTGTTTGCCATGGTTGTTAGAATCTTGCAATCCAGATTCGATTCATGTGATTCGATATGAGTTTCAACCAAAGCGATTTGTTTCGTGCTGTTGAATGTTACGTTGAGTGAATTGTATGATTTAATTGTGATTCACTACAATTCAGTTTTGTTTGCATAATGCATGAAATAGCATCATTTTCGTAGAATAAAAAAAGAGATCAATTATTGAAGTACGTAGTTTTATATGTATATACATATATACAATTTATTTTATTTTAAATACTGTGTTGTATTTTTATATGTATATACATACATATATACATGTATATAATTATAGATCATGCTAAATAAAGTTTGATTTGATTGTATATATATAATTATAGATCATGCCAAATAAAGTTTGATTTGATTTGATTCAATTCGATTCACGATTCAATTCATAATTTGACAACAATGGCGTTCACTATTGTAGAATCTTAGGTTCTAGTAGAAGGTTCATATTTTATTTTTCTTCTGTTCCTGTGGTGTTTCGAACTTTGGATAGGTTTCTCTTCTCATAATCACAACCGAGACCTCACATTTATAGATCATGCTAAATAAGTTTGATTTGATTCGATTCACTATTCAATTCATAATTTGACAACAATGGCATTCACTATTATAGAATCTTAGGTTCTAGTAGAAGGTTCAGATTTTATTTTTCTGTTCCTGCAGTGTTTTGAACTTTGGATAGGTTTCTCTTCTCTCAATCACAACTGAGACCTCACATTTGTAGATCAAGCTAAATAAAGTTTGATTCGATTCGATTCGATTCACGATTCAATTCATAATTTGACAACAATGGCCTTCACTATTATATGGTCTTAGGTTCTAGTAGAAGGTTCAGATTTTATTTTTCTTCTATTCCTGCAGTGTTTCAAACTTTGGATAGGTTTCTCTTCTCTCAATCACAACCGAGACCTCACATTTCTAGCATTATCAGGGCCATCTGTAGTAGCAACATGATGTAAAATTGAACCATTGAAACATCGGACGAGGAGATCACTGGCAAGAAAGCATGGAGATTAGGCTTAACTTGATATTTTAGTTTGGGTCTCTAAATTACTGTTGCAAGTGAACCTTTAGGTTGTGTTTGGATCATGGATTTTTGTAGGAATTTGGAAAGAGAAAGGATAAAGTGAGGGAAATGTGAATGAAATATAAGCTAAATTTTTTCTCCATTTATCTTGCCTTTTCCTTTCTCTTTCCAAATCTCTATCCAAATCTATGATCCATCCAAATCTATGATCCAAACACAACCTAAATTACTATTGCAAGCACCTTGAGATCTGGTTCCAAAATTAAAAGGAAAAGAGGTTGTCTTGGCCCCTTCTATGGCCTCTGTTCAATGATCATTATTTGAAGATTAGTTCTGGACATGATAAGATATTTGATCCTACATTATGCTTTCTATTGTAGGCATGAAACCTGTAAGGTTTTTGGTATGTCTTCTGATTCTGCAAATCTATTATTATTTTTTTCATCTTTTATTTAGCTAACTGTTAGGTCAGGAAAAAGCTTGACTTGGGATTCTAAGCAGTTTTCCGGGTGGGCTAATTGTAGGCTAGGTGGGTACCTTTTTGCAATTGTCAATAAACAACATGAGGTGTTGGTTTTCTTTATCTTTGCACAATGACTCATAAATATACTCGTATGTCATTATTCTGCTCTCGTTCTGTTGCCAATGTCTTATTTGGATGAGAAAACAATTTAATGAAAATGGTCATGTGAAGTTGTCCTCTGTTGGGTCTATGCATCCTTTTGTTGAGCATTTTTATTTACCATCAGTTTTTTTCATGGGTTCGGTGTCATGTTCTTTTTATGCATCCTTCTTCAGTAAGCATTTTTAGCTACAATCAGTTTCTTTTCATGGTTTTGGTCCATGAATTTGTGACAGTATTTGTTCTGTTTTCAAGTTTCCTTCAGAACAATGTGATTTGGCAGTTCTGGCATGGTTTTATATATTCCCACTCCCCCCCAGCAGGTATAATTTCAATTAAATTTCACTTGGTTGTATGTGACTTGGGTGTGTAGGTGGATGCTGTTGTGTACCTGGTAGATGCTTATGACAAGGAGAGATTTGCCGAGTCAAAAAAGGAGTTGGATGCTCTCCTGTCTGATGAGTCATTGGCTACTGTTCCCTTCCTAATTTTGGGCAACAAGATTGATATCCCCTATGCTGCTTCAGAAGACGAGTTGCGCTTCCACATGGGTCTGACTGGTGTCACAACAGGCAAGGGGAAGGTAAACCTGGCAGACTCAGCTGTCCGCCCACTTGAGGTGTTCATGTGCAGCATTGTCCGCAAAATGGGCTACGGGGATGGCTTCAAGTGGGTTTCTCAGTACATCAAGTAGTAAGAGGCAGTGGGATAAGAGATTTGGTTTCGTGTTTTACATGTTATATATATATTTCCATGCTGGACTCGAGTTGACATGTTGTCTGTTTGAAATCAGTGTTGAATATATTTCTCCATTGTTCCAGTTTTTTCGGTGAAATGATGAACACGTTGCCCCCTTCCTACAATTTTTAACACGTTCCAAATGGTTGATGACTTTTGACCAGAAATTGTTGGAGAGGGATACTTCAAACATGTAGACTTCATATTTGTGAAACATTTTTTGTTAGCATTTCCCAATAATTCAATAGGTACATGAATTTCTAGTTTGAATAGTACTTGTGAATGATTCTCTTAATTGTAGACTATGTATGCTGTCTACGTGGGTTTTTTTTTTTTTTTAACTTATTATTTTTTTTAAATTGATTTTTTGTTATTGCTGTTGTTAGTGGCACACTATTATCTTCCATATTTTATGTTGTTTCTCTTAAAGAAGTGTGTACCCACAATTAAGGTGATAATTTTTTACAATACACATTAACACACAAAGTTCAATGAATATGTTTTGTTCGTGTCGAAGTTGTGTTTTTGGAAAGTTAGTAAAAGGTTGATTTTTGACTTTTTACCAAGTTTTTTAGCTTCTTAGAAAGTGATTTGGGAAGTTGATAAAAAGTTGTTTTTTTACTTTTTAGTTTAATATTTATTTATGGTGTCAAATCAAATTAAAATGACAAAAATATCCTTACTCAACATAAGAAATTTATTTTTATATTTTTTTGTCATAGACCCTAATTTGTAATTTCAAACTTGCGTTTTTGGCTCTTTTCAAACCAATTTTGTTATGTTTTTGGTCATTTGCGTTTTTGAAAAATGATAAAAAAACGTGACTCTTTATGAAAGTTTCCAAAACGGCGCTAAATTTGACGTGAATAATACCTCTGAAGCTGCTGGTGTAGTTTTGTTTTGGGACAGTTATGAGTTATTTATGTGGCAGTTTTGTTTTGGGACATTATTTATATATATATATATATATTTTTGTTCTTATCTATTTGATTATTTTTGCTGTTATTTCAACGTCTACTTTGTTGATTGGGGCTTTTTCAGTATTTTCTCAAATTTAAATTTGATTAAAAAACACTCAAAATACCTTATCACTCTTTGATTTAAATTTATATCAAGTTGAGTTTTACTATTTTATAATTTACCGAACAGGAGACCCCTTTTACAAATCCAAATTACCAATTACTATATTTGCCGACATGGAAGCCTCATTTATTTACCAAATTGACATTCAAGTCCGCCACTTCAGTTTGCAAAGATGTTCTTGGGATATGATTGGGGATTTTATTTTTGAAAAAAAAGTTGATTATACACTTGATTTTGTCATTGAATTGCTTTATATCAAATGGAATTTTTACTTAAATCTGAGTAAAAGATTCTGTCATCATTGGAGATGTTTTTTTTTTTTTTCAAAATTGTAAGATATTAATTTGTTAGTAAAATTAAATTAAAACTAAAAGAGTCATCGCTGCTCCATCAATTTGAACACCTGACTTTCTGCTTACCATACCCTAAGGTTTGGCTATAAGACCACTGGCCCAAACCCAAGGTCCATTGGAGAGGACTTTAGTCATCAATTTTTTTGAGTTATTTTTACGGATATTACCATTGTAAATGTAGATGACACCATATGCTTATTAATGGATTAAATAGGTTGCATATGTAATAAACAACTTGTGCATGTTAATTGTGTAATGGGAATAATCGAGTTAACATGTTTATAAATATGTTAGATATTAATGTTAAAATGATAATAACACGAACTTGAAATATTGAAGATATTTTGTTTATATCTGCTGCACTAGATGCTATTACAAACACATTCATAGTTAAGCCAAAACAAATTTTTTTTGTTTAAAAGAAAAAGAGAAAAATTAACAAAATATAATTGTTGAATTGAAATCTTCCATAATTTTCACAGTTTTTGGGACTATTTTCTTGGGTTAATTAGTTTATTGTTGTTATATTGTAATAGTTATTTTAATAACCTCTATACAAAAAGCATGGACACGAAGGGGATGTAGCTCAGATGGTAGAGCGCTCGCTTAGCATGCGAGAGGTACGGGGATCGATACCCCGCATCTCCATTGGTGTGGGGTTTTTTTTTTTTTTTTTTTTTTTTAATAGAAAGTAAAAAATCATAAAAAATAAAAAAATCAATACAAAATGATGTGATGAACTTTGATTTTATCACTTCAAACCAATAAGTCCATTAAGGTGGATTATATTTAAAAAAATTGTCACTACCACACTATTCTAATCAATAATTCTGAAAAAAATAATACAAAATAAAAATCATTTTTTTATTTACCAAGAGAACAGAAGGTAGTATATTTTAGATTGTAGTGTCAAAAGAAGGGCAAACAAACTACAAGTTTGGTGACTTAAAACCAACTACTTCCACTCTCTGTTTCAGTCCATATGTCTCTCAACCATACTCTCCTCTGCTTCATTCTGCTTTATCATAGTAGTTACAACTACATCCCCTCTTTCTCATTTAAAAATTATTTTTAAAAAATATTTGTCCAAAGCCAAATTAATTTTTGCATTTGAACATGACATGCCATGTTATATAGCATCAACCACAATTCATCACAAATGCTATACAAATCTTGTTCATTATTAATTGCATTGCATTACTCATAAGCCCACCCATTTTTTATGCCAAACAGTAAAGCTTATTTACCATTTTAGTTTGGTTAATTTTTTATCAGGCACTAAAATACTAATTTCAGTATAAATTAAGTGTTGTTTGCTCTCTTTATAATCATAAATTCTGTTTTTATGTTGCAGTTTTTGTAAATGGCAGCAACCTCAGCCTCATCAAAATTCAAGTCTTTCGTCATCTTTCTTCTGATCACAGTGGCTTCATTTTGCTTCCAATCAGGTTATTACCATAGCTTTTCTCCTCTTCTCTCTTTTTTCTAGTTTCCATCTTCTTTTTTAAAACTTACATGAGGGTTCTGTGGAATCATGAGCAGCACTTGCAGATAATGGTCCGGCGCAAATTCTTACAAATGCCTTGTTGTGCTTCAACAATAAGTTTGTGAGTCAAACTTATTAAAATTTTAAGCCAAACATAAACAACCTATTACTCGACTCGTTTACAACCATAACTGTTGCTCTTGGGGGGTTATTGTTGTTACGAGTTTTATGTTTAATTTGTTTTTTCTTTGTATGTGACACAATGCAGATTTACAATAGATGTAATGAGGCATACAGATTGAACCAGAGTGGGGATCTAAATGTTCCTCCTGAGGCAACAGATCAATTTTGCAATGGGGCTTGCCTATCTGAGACACAAGGCTTACTGAACTGCTTAGAAAACATATTTTCGAACTTCATGTTCTACAATAAGGCCACAATTGGAGACATAAAAGGCACACTCAGAGGTGGTTGCAGTTACACAAATCAAAGAGGTATGTATAACATTTACCATATTGTATATATCCTAAATTTATCTTCATCCTTCAATGATCCATCTAAGCTGACATTCTTGTGTTGATTGGCACACATTTAGTTGCGTTGTAATGATAAGCATTTATCTTTAGCCATTTGGAAATGGAGTTTTCTTTTTACTGTCACAGGGATGTTTTAATTTGCCTCTGGCTAAAAAATCAGTATATTGGCTAAAAAAGTTGGCTCATTTGGCAAATTTATTTTTTGACCACTCTGAAAACTATTAGAAAAGTTAAAAAGTTAAGAATGTGCCAAACAAATTAGTTTTTTTAGCATTCACACTTTCTTTTGTAGACTTTTTTTTGCGAGTTGGTAAAAAAGCTAGTTTATTGATTAAAAATAAGCTAAACAAAAGAGCTAATGCTAAAAAATTTAATTCATTTAGTTTATTTTTAACTTTATTTTCTAATAATTTTTTAATGCGACTAAAGTTAGCTTTTCAACGAGAAATATTATTGCCCAAACAACAAAGCTTTTAACAAAATAAGATTTCTTTAGCCACTAGGCTAGGTTCTTAGAGCAATAATCTAGTTTTCTAGCTGACTTCCAAAGAAGCTGGAGAGACGTCAAGCGAAGGAACAGAATTTGAGATATTGGTTTAGATGAGGATTTGAGTGTAATTTTGGGAGGGAAAGAATGAAGAGAAAAGTGAAAAAAACTTGTTTCATTTTTTTCGCTCTTCATTTTCCTCAACAAATCTCTACTGCAAATCATTAATCCAAACAATGGATTCATAAAACCTTTGGCCTCACTTGTTGTAACTTGTTTGTAGGGAACTTCAACGTGGGAGATTATATGCAAAGCGAAACAAGCAACTCACTTATGCTTCACAAACCCAATGAATTACAAGCCTTGGTGTTGATCTCTGGATGTTTATTATTGCTCTTTTTGTAAAACCATCATCACAACTATACATATGTCCAGACCAGCATGAATTAAATAGGCTTCCATCAATTTTGTGCTATTATAAATTTTACAAAAAACATATATAGTCAATGACCACAGATGCATTTAAGAATGGGAATCAATGTTCTATGGTATTGATCTTCAACTTTTTGGGCAAAAATATGCTTCATTATGTCTTGCAAATAATTGTATGAGAGTTCAGTTTTTTGTACTAGTAACAGCGATCAGGTTCTGAAACTGCGGTAAACACACCGACATGAGAGAGAGAGAGAGAGATTAAAACTGATTATTTATATATTAGTAAAACTTCCAAACAGGCATAACCAAAAACCAAATGACATATCATCCACATCCATTACTCCATAACCATAAAAAAGCCAAAACAAACTGAAGTTCCATGTATGATTAGACCCTCCAAAATAGTAGTAGATATATATTAGACCCTCCATAATAGTACTAAGGATCCATCTTTTTAATTGAAAGATCCACAACCACAGCCACAATAACCATCACCACTGCCACCAACACGACTGACACTGGAACCAACATTAACTTTGACAGGTTCTTCTTTCTTCACCTCAGCCTTGGGAGATATTGCAACTACACTTTCTCTACCATAACCGCTAACTTTGCCATTGTCAACTAAGGCTTCTTTCTTGATGGTCTCTGCCAACTTGACATCTTCTTTCTTTAGGGTAGCTGTTTTCACACATACATTGCTCCTTCCAGAATAGCAGCTCTTCTTCTCCATTGGTGATCTTTCTTCTCACAAGCTTCCAAGACTAACTCAGCCAATTGGGATAATGTGTCACAAATTAATCTTATGCTGACTGACTATGGACCTATCTATGGTACTTTCTAAGCTATTTATAGGAGTTGATGATGAAGCTGCTCATATTCTTTGTCATTAATTCTCCGTCTTTCATGCGCCTCTGTGCACTGCACCATTAATTTAAGTGCAATGCACTTTATGATGAGGCTGCTCATATTCTTTCTCATTAATTCTATTTATGTGTCTGTCAACCCCTATGCACTGCGCCATTAATATAAATGCAGTGTACTTTACCAAGTGCAGTGCAGGCTCTCTTGAATACAGTCTAGTCGCAGCCATCCCTATCAGATAGAGTAATTCTACACAAGCATAGAATTCATACAAAATTTTTAACAAGAATGATATGTAGTGATTCTATTTACACATCATTTTTTTAAAAAAAATATTTTTTGATTTCACTCATTGAGTTTTCATCAAACAAGTTCAATATTGGATATAAAATTATGCATAAAAAATAAAAAACTAAGAAATTTTGCAATTTTTGTGCCTGAGAAACTACAAAATTTCAGTTTCATATTGCAAAATTTCACAGTTTATATAATGTGAAATTTTGGAGTTTCTCAAACTGAATTTTGCAGCTTTTAGAGAACTCATTTTTCACAAATTCTGTAAAATTTCACAAATTCTGAATTTTGCAGCTTTTAGAAAACTCATTTTTCACAAATTCTATAAATTTTCACATTTTTGAGTTTCTCAAACTGTAAAATTTATGAAAAATGAATTTTCTAAAAGCTACAAAATTGTAAAAATTCACAATTTCTTTTCAAAAACTGTAAGTTTTTTTATAATTATATAATTAAAAAAAAACTCACCTTTTTTCTTTTTCAAAATTTTATATTGAATATTGTTTGATAAAACTTATTGATTAAATTTCCAAAATACAAATTTAATGAAAAATGGAGGTATATAAGGAAAGTTATAAAATTCCAAAAGTTAAAACAAAAAGAACCCCCTAACATGTCATTTAAGTTTATGTGCTCATTTCACGTTTTAATAAAATAAGGACATCTCAATCAAATGAAAAAAATAAGGATATCTCGATCAAATGATAATGCATGAGTTTATAAGACAATAAATATTTTCAGGTTATTACCATAGCTTTTCTCCTCCTCTCTCTTTTTTCTAGTTTCCATCTTCTTTTTTAAAACTTACATGAGGGTTCTATGGAATCATGAGCAGCACTTGCAGATAATGGTCCGGCGCAAATTCTTACAAATGCCTTGTTGTGCTTCAACAATAAGTTTGTGAGTCAGACTTATTAAATTTTTAAGCCAAACTTAAACAACCTCCTACTCGGCTCGTTTACAGCCCTAACAGTTGGTCTTGGGGGATTATTGTTGTTACGAGTTTTATGTTTAAAATTTGTTTTTTCTTTGAATGTGACATAATGCAGATTTACAATAGATGTAATGAGGCATACAGATTGAACCAGAGCGGAGATCTAAATGTTCCTCCTGAGGCAACAGATCAATTTTGCAATGGGGCTTGCCTATCTGAGACACAAGGCTTACTGAACTGCTTAGAAAACATATTTTCAAACTTCATGTTCTACAATAAGGCCACAATTGGAGACATAAGATAAGAGGCACACTCAGAGGTGGTTGCAGTTACACTAATCAAAGAGGTATGTATAACATTTACCATATTGTACATATCCTAAATTTATCTTCATCCTTCAATGATCCATGTAAGCTGACATTCTTATATTGATTGGCACACATTTAGTTGCTCTGTAATGATTTCGCTGGATTAATTCATTTGCCTCTGGCTAAAAAATCAGTTTACTGGCTAAAAAAGTCGTCTCATTTGGCAAATTTATTTTTTGACCACTCTGAAAACTATTAGAAAAGTTAAAAAGTTAAAAATGTACCAAACAAATTAGCTTTTTTAGCATTCACACTTTTGTTTGTAGACTTTTCTTTGGGAGTTGGTAAAAAAGCTAGTTTATTGATTAAAAATAAGCTGAACAAAAAAGCTAATGCTAAAAAATTTAATTCATTTGGTTTATTTTAACTTTTTTCTAAATTTTTTTTAATGCGACTGAAGTTGGCTTTTCAACGAGAAATATGATTGCCCAAACAACAAAGCTTTTAACAAAATAACATTTCTTTAGTCAATAGGCTAGTTTTTTAGAGATTGCGAAAGAAAGCCTATTTTTAACCAATAAGCTAGTTTTTCTAGCTAACTTCCAAAGAAGCCAGAGACATCAAGAGAAGGAACAGAATTTGACATATTGGTTTAGATCAGGGATTTGAGTGTAATTTTTGGAGGGAAAAAAATGAAGAGAAAAGTGAAAAAAACTAGCTTCATTTTTTTCGCTCTTCATTTTCCTCAAAAAATCTCTACTGCAAATCATTAATCCAAACAATGGATTCATAAAACCTTTGACCTCGCTTGTAACTTGTTTGTAGGGAACTTCAACGTGAGAGACTATATGCAAAGCGAAACAAGCAACTCACTTATGCTTCACAAACCCAATGAATTTCATGCCTTGGTGTTGATATTATTGCTTTTTTTGTAAAACCATCATCGCAACTATACATATGTCCAGACCAGCATGAACTAAATAGGCTTCCATCAATTTTGTATTATTATAAATTTTACAAAAAACATATGTAGTCAATGAAAATAGATGCATTTAAGATTGGGAATCAATGTTCTATGGTATTGATCTTCAACTTTTTGGGCAAAAATATGCTTCATTATGTCTTGCAAATAATTGTATGAGTGAGAGCTCAGTTTTTTGTACTGGTAACAGCAACCAGGTTCTGAGACTGAGTAAACACACTGACATGAGAGAGAGAGAGAGAGAGAGAGAGAGAGATTAAAACTGATTATTTATATATTAGTAAAACTTTATAATACCCAACAACTTCCAAACAGGCACAACCAAAAACCAAATGACATTTCATCCACATCCATTACTAGACCCTCCAAAACAAATTAAAGTTCCATGTATTATTAGACCCTCCAAAATAGTAGTAGATATATATTAGACCCTCCATAATAGTACTAAGGATCCATCTTTTTAATTGAAAGATCCACAACCACAACCACAATAACCACTACCACCACCACCACCACTACCAACACGGCCGACACTGGAACCAACATTAACTTTGACAGGCTCTTCTTTCTTCACCTCAGCCTTAGGAGATATTGCAACTACACCTTCTCTACCATAAACACTAACTTTGCCATCGTCAACTAAGGCTTCTTTCTTGATGGTCTCTGCCAACTTGACATCTTCTTTCTTTGGGGTAGTTTTCACACATACATTGCTCCTTCCGGAATAGCAGCTCTTCCTCTCCATTGGTGATCTTTCTTCTCACAAGCTTCCAAAACTAACTCAGCCAATTGGGATAATTAATCTTATGCTGACTGACTATGGACCTATCTATGGTACTTTCTAAGCTATTTATAGGAGTTGATGATGAGGCTGCTCATATTCTGTCATTAATTCTCTGTCTTTCATGAGCCCCTATGCACTGCACCATTAATTTAAGTGCAATGCACTTTATGATGAGGCTGCTCATATCGTTTCTCATTAATTCTATTTATGTATCTTTCAATCCCTATGCACTGCACCATTAATATAAGTGCAATGTACTTTACCAAATGCAGTGCAGGCTCTCTTGTATACAGTCCAGTTGCGGCCACCCCTATCAGATAGAGTAATTCTACACAAACATAGAATACATACAAAATTTTTAACAAGAATGATGTGTAGTGATTCTATTTACACAAACCATTTTTTAAAAAAAAAATATTTTTTGAATTCACTCATTGAGTATTATCAAACAAGTTCAACATTGGATATAAAATTATGCATAAAAATAAAAATAAAAAAACTAAGAAATTTTGCAATTTTTGTGCCTGCGAAACTACAAAATTTCACAGTTTATATCAAACTGAATTTGGCAGCTTTTAGAAAACTCATTTTTCACAAATTCTGTGCAGAATTGTAAAATTTATGAAAAATGAGTTTTCTGCTACAAAATTGTAAAATTTCACAATTTCTCTTCAAAAACTATAACATTTCACAACTTTTATACGTAAACCAAAAAGTATATGTAACTACAAAATTAAATAGTTTTTTTTAAATTGTTAAAAAAAAAAAAAAAAACCACCTTTTTTCTTTTTCAAAATTTTATATTGAATATTGTTTGATAAAACTTATTGAATAAGTTTCCAAAATACAAATTTAATGAAAAATGGAGGAATAGAACGGTAGTTATAAAATTTCAAAAGTTAAAACAAAAAGAACCCCTTAACATGTTATTTAAGTCTGTGCACTCATTTCACGTTTTAATAAAATAAGGACATCTCGATCAAATGAAAAAAATAAGGATATCTCAATCAAATGATAATGCATGAGTTTATAAGACGATAAATATTTTTGTGGAACTTAATCTACTATATTTTTCTTTGTTATAACAATGTGAACAAAAATACAGAAAGAAAAAAGAAAAAAGAAAAAAAGAGAAGCTATTCAAAACTCTTGCAAACAAACAACCATTCCAAAGGAAACAAAACAAGATATTTTCATCCACATGTGGTTTCTCATAATTCCCCCATCGAATGCTGATTTTCATCAGAGACAACTGGTATGATGTTTTCGAAATCAATATTTCATCAATCAAGAATAGCTCCATCATGTCAAATTTTAGCAACATATCCGGTAAGAAGAAATGTTAAAAATCGGAAACGATTCGTGCCACCAGTAAAGCCCATTACAACAGCCTAGTACATATTTTCAGTACTATTTGTTACATTCAAAATGAATGCTTAAAACTACATGTAGCCCTTTTCAAGGAGGTCCCGGCCTATTACTTTCATCTGAATGGTAATTTAGATAGTCAACTCATTTACAAAGGAAACTACTTTTTTCATTAGGATAAGCCTCTCAAGAATAGTTGGGCAAATCAAGGCCATCTAGTTAAGGAAGAGCTATTGTTGTTGACGGCAAGCATGATCACTTTTTGGATGAACGGAAACCCCCAAATCCCATCAAAGCTGCAACATCAGTGTCTACCTCAGTTTCCTCCTCTGCTGTCTTCTCTTTCTGATCCACATAACATATCAACAATCATGAATAGTATGGTGAATATAAGGTCAAGTTTGGGAAGACTAAATAAGTACACTTTCTGACTTTTTATGAAATATGGATTGGATTTGAGTTGGGTTTGAAGTGATGTGTTAGAGAGGTGATGTGACTTAAATAAGATGATATGACTTAAATAGGATAGTGACTTTTTAATTTTTTAGATTTTTTTGAGGATGTCAAACTTGGCGTAAGTATCATATCAATCAGTTTGTTTGTTTGGTTTCAGTTTTCATAAAATAATTTTTAAAAAGATTTACTTTTTATTTTTTGTATTTTAATATTTTAATTAATTTTTTAAATATTTTAAGTAATTTTTTTAAATTTTTAGACGCACTTAACATAAATACGTATAAAAAGTATAATATTTGTGAAATTTTTTTTAAAAAAATATACTAAATACCAAAAAATACAAATCAAATAAGAAAATTCAATACATTTTTTATATTTTTATGTATTTATCAATTTTTTTAAAATATTTTTTTATTTAAATATATCTTACATCTAAAAAAGTAAAAAAAAAAAAAATTATTTCAAATTTTAAAAATATTTATTAAAAATAAAAAATATAAATTTTAAAAAATTAAATTCAGAAAACCGAAACTAATTTTTTTTCTTCTTTTGTTTATTAAAGTATATGTATCGATATAGCCACACGAAAATGTTATTCTGATTAGCCGTATATGTGGAACTAACCTTTTTCTCTATCTTTCTTTCTCTTCGTTGCCGCTTCCCTCCGCCGTCTTCCTTCATCTGTCCTCAGCTGTCGACGCTATCCTTCTCCTCCACCGTAGCTCTCCGCCGTCGACGACGGCCATAGCTCGCCGGGAACTCTGGCTGTCCTCTGTCTGTCACTCTCTATCTTCGGCCGTATCTCTGTCCGTCGCTCTCATCAATCTTCGTCTGCGTGTCTGTGTCTCCCTCGTCTGTCCTCAGCTCCTCTGTCGCTCTCTATCTTTGGCTGTGTCTCTGTCTCGCACGTCATCTGGATCTGTGGTTTATGAGGTAAAAATCAATTTCATTAACTTCCTATAAAAAATCAGATCCATATTTAGTGAAAAAACAAATCTGAAATTTGAATAGTGGACTTCACATATGACTAATCTGAAATTTGAATAGTGAAAAAAATATGGAACTGATTTTCAGTAACTTCATTAACTTCCCTAAAAAATCAGTTCCATCCTACACCAATGCAAAATTTGTCATTTTGGGCATTTCCTAAGAATCAGTTCCATCTATTAGTAATCTGAAATGTGAAATTTGACTCATTTTGGACATTCCCTAAAAATCAATATGAACACATATCATGTGATAAAGGTTTGGGGATAGTCACATAATCTGAAATTTGAATATGGTCACTTGGGGTTGGGATAGTCACATAATCTCAATTTGCTGATATTTGTTCAAATCAGTATTTGTCCTCAATTTGGGCATTGTGTTAGGGAACTAATTCACTGGGTTTGTTTGGGCATTGTGTTATATAATCATTCTAAATGGAGGTTGTTTAATTGTTATATAATCAAATCAATATTTTGTTTGGGCATTGTTAGGGAACTGATATTTGTTTAATTGTTATTTAATTACTAAATTGGAAGAATGGAGGTTGATTCAAATGTTGGCGACAATCCTTCAATAAATGAGGGCGAAGAAGTTCAAGAACCTAGGATGGGTATGTGTTTTAGCTCAAGGGAAGAGGTGTATACATTTTATGGCAAATATGCTAAGCATGTTGGATTTTCTATAGCTCATAGAGCACAACATTTTGGAGATGATGGGCAATTAAAAAACTTTGCAATTGAATGTTCTCGAGCGGGGGAGAGAAAAAAGAGATCAGAAGTCAACCCTCTGAAGCCATCTTTGTCCACAAAAATTGGTTGCAAAGCAAGGGTGCGAGGTAGTGTACAAAAGGATGGGAGATATAAACTAACCACAGTTAACCTTGAGCATAATCATGATTTGATTCCCACCGACTCACATCATTTTGCATTGAATAAGAAAATTCTTACTCCTGTGAAGAGAAGATTAGAAATTAATGATCAAGCAGGGATTGGGGTGTCTAGGAACTTTCATTCAATGGTTATTGAAGCAGGGGGATACGAGTCATTGACATTTGATAAGCGAGATGCAATGAATTACATTGAGAGAGGTAGAAGATTGAGGCTTGGGGAAGGCGATGCCGAATCACTTCAAAGTTATTTTATGAGGATGCAAGCACATAGTGAGAGATTCTTTTATATGATTGATGTTGATGAGGAGTTTCGCATTAGAAACTTATTTTGGGCTGATGCAAGGAGTCGGGCGACTTATGAAGCATTTGGAGATGTCGTTTCATTTGACACAACTTATTTGACGAACAAATATGACATGCCATTCGCTCCATTTGTCGGAGTTAATCACCATGGACAGTCCATTTTGCTTGGTTGTGGATTGTTATCTAGTGAAGACACTAACACATTTGTTTGGCTATTCAAGTCGTGGTTAAGTTGCATGTCAAATCATCCTCCAAAAGCTATCATAACTGATCAGTGTAGAGCTATGCAAAATGCTATAGAAATTGTCTTTCCACAAGCTCGACATCGATGGTGCTTATGGCATATCATAAAGAAAATTCCAGAGAAGTTGAAAGGATATGCTCAGTATGAAGCCATAAAGTTGGCTATGCAAAATGCAGTTTATATTTGTTTGACAAGAGTCAATTTGAGAGTAAATGGGAAGAGATGCTTGCAACATTCAATCTTTATGATAATGAGTGGTTGGGGGTACTATATGATGGCGGCATCGATGGGTACTGTCTATGTTAAAGACATTTTTGGGGCATGTCAATTACACAACGAAGTGAAAGTATGAATGCATTTTTTGATGGATATGTAAACCCAAAGACTACATTGAAGCAATTTATTGAACAATATGACAATGCCTTGAGAAGTAAGGTAGAGAAAGAGAAGAAAGCAGACTTCAACTCTCGACACAAATTGTTTGATTGCCTAACTATATATGGTTTTGAGAAGCAATTTCAGCAAGCCTACACCAATGCAAAATTCAAAGAAGTTCAAGAAGAGTTGAAGAGATTAGTTCTTGTCACCGTTGTTTACGAAGAGGGGGGATCAATTTCTACTTATAATGTCCAAGAAGCGATGATAGTTTGTGAGAAGATGAAGCATGTGGACTTTGTTGTCTATTTTAATTCAACTGAATGTGAAGTTCAATGTATGTGTAGGTTGTTTGAGTTTAGAGGCATTATGTGTGCTCACTCACTCGCTGTGCTTGTGAGAAGGTGCATAAATGAGGTGCCAAGTAAATACATTCTGCCGCGGTGGAGAAAAGATTTGGATAGAGAGTATGCATGCATCAAAACCACATACACTGGCTTTGGGAATGATTTCAATGCAAGTTGCTATGAGAGAATGAACAAAAAATTGATTGCCATTGTACAACTTGCTAGTAACTCTGAAGACAAAACTAAAATTATAGACCTTGGGTTGGATGAAATCAAGGAGAGAGTCATGAAAGAAGAATCCGGTGATGGGAGTAATTTACCATGTTCTAGAAAAAGTCCGATTTGCACCAGTTCTACACAAGGAGCTACTAGTAGGAAGGTGAAAAGGCCATCTTGTTACCAAACGAAAGGTTGCTAAAGTAGATCAAATTGTGAATCGGTTCAAGACAATGGGAAAAAAACAAACAAAAGCAAAGGTAAATTGTGTATTCAACTTTTTTTTTTTTTTTTTTTTTTTTTACAAACTGTATTCAAGTATGTAAAATCAATTCATAAATTTCAATATTTAATTATTCTTCAAAAAATTCAGGTTGCTAAATTGCTTTGATTTGGAGGTCAAGCTAAAGCTACTGCATATACACATCCTTATATGGTTGGCACGCAAAATAGTATATATGTATCGGTATGTGTTCGAAAGAGGACTTCACATCAATTGCTTATTTTCACAAAATTTGTTCTTCTAACATGTACTTTTGATTGAATTGTCACAGGTGGCCAATGGTATTTAAGGCACGTCTCTTACTCCATCAGACTTTATAAGTGGCACAGGAAGTTTGATGAGTGCTCCAACTTCATTTATGGTTCTACATCTCTAACCCCATCGATTTTTAATGCATGCACACCGGGAAGCTTGTATATTACGGACATATTTGACTAGTTTCTATGTATTCCAACAGTTTGTTTTTGAGATTGCAAATTATGTTGTCTATTAATTTGAGTTTGAAATTTTGTTTTTGAGATTGTAATTTATGTTGCAACTTTGTTATTGAGATTTAGCATGTGGATTTGTGAAACTTATTGTGTACTAATTATTAATAAAGTTATGTTATTATTATTATTTGTTATGTAATGAAGATCTTGCAATATTTACCATTGTTGTATGGTACCGTGATTCACTATATTGAACAAAGTGTATTTAATAGTTTTCTGTAATGAACAATGTTTATTCTGAGTTATCTGTATTGAACAATGTTTATTGAACAGTTTCCATATATTCAACCATGTGTATTCAATAGTTTTTCCGTATTCAACAATGTATATTCAATAGTTTCTCTGTATTGAACAATGTATATTCAATAGTTTCCCTGTATTCAACAAAAAGGTATTCGACAGTTTTCCTGTATTGAACAATGTATATTCAATAGTTTTCTGTATTCAACAATGTATATTCAATAGTTTTCATGTATTCAACGAGAAGGTATTCAACAGTTTCCATGTATTCAACAATAGTTACCCTACATTCAACAGTTTCCTGTATTCAACAATGTCTATTCAATGAGTATTGAAAAAAGTATACAAGTTTGAACAAGTCATTTTTCATTCCACTTACCACAAAAGAGGTACAATAATTAGGTTTTAATACACAACAAAACATAATTTCCTCTAAAACATCATAGTACCATACAAAAGTATTCACTATACTTGAACTTATACATGTACATCTACTTCTACTTCTAACTTACATATATGTATATATATGTTATTACATCTTCATAAGTGTTAAGGCACCAATTACAAGCAACACAAACAATATATATATATATATATATATCAACTTTTGCATCTTCGCGCTCTGAATTCAAAGTTGTTCCGTCATCTCCCTTTGTTGTTCGGTCATAGCTCGAAGTTGTTCGGTCATAACTTGTTCGTCGACAGTTGACACTTCTTCTCTTGGAATTTGATGATAGGCAAACACCATCTAACAAAACTACCACAATCATTACAAGAGTAAAATAACTTGTTTTTATTTCGATCGGTCTCAGAAATTCGAATAATAGCCTTTTTATTACATCTACGACAATTTTTGTTGACGTATGTCAACCGATCTGAGCTACTATCATTGACACTTGAACTTGACATCTACAAAAATGAAGAAATAACAGTGGTAGTGCAACAAGTCATTTTAGCCATAGAAAGATGGTAAGGTGTAGTAAGTGTTATATTTGAGCATTTGCATTTTATTTGATTTGATTCAAGGTGTGCTAAGGTGTAGTAAGTCTGGTAAGGTGTAACCAACAAGTCATTTCATTTGATTCAATGAACTGCTTTACTCAGTGTTGTATTTAGCCATAGAAAGATAATTTCAATTCTAAGTTACATATATGTTAACAAGATACTATTTCAATCTTACTCCCAACAGTATCGGCCTTCTCTTAGAATTTCCCGAAATTTACCATTATATAATCCCAAACAAGAATCAAAACAATCATATCTCACAAGAAGTTAATTTATACATTCCACCTTTGGCATAACCAGCAATTTTGCATCAAATTTACAACTCTAATTTCAGAATTCACAAGACCAAAAGAACTTGTTATGAAGTAAATTCTTCAACAAATCATTATTACATCAAAGACATATAAGCAATCACAAAAAAACAAGAAGTAAAATAAAAATGAAAATAGTTTATAATTCCCTTTTCCCTCCACAAATTCAATATCCGAACATAGCCTAAATTTTGCTAGAAAAATTAATTAAAATGGTGAAGACGAGAAATAAAGAGTGGTTATCTTATTGTCTTCATCATAAGTTGTGTCTCTTGATCTTGAACATGTGATAATGTTATGTGGAAAAATTGTAGTAACCCTAGTTGAACTGTATAAATGGGGCACATTGGACTGAAAATTGTGAAACATTGTATATAATTATATATCAAATTCACATATAGAGCTATTAGGCTAACCCTATTGGGAGATGATGATGATGATGGGGCCACGGTCATTGACAGTGATGAAACTGCCTGTATGAATGGGGCACATTGTACTGAAAATTGTGAAACATTGTATATAATTATATATCAAATTCACATACATATATTTATATTGACAGAAATTCACATATAGAGCTATTAGGCTAACCCTGTTGGGGGATGATGATGATGATGGGCCCAAGGTCATTGACAGTGATGAAACTGCCATGTCTGACTCTGAGAAGCTGCTCTTGACTTGCTTGTTTTTTGATTAATTTGAAGTGGGTAATGCAAGGATAGTAGAGTTTCACTTGCTTACTACTTAGAGGCTGGCAAAGTTTATTTTTGCAGCCCCCAAAATTGGATAAGAAGCTTTTTCAGGTCTTCAGAATTTAAACATTTCGTTGAGGCATTTCATCAAGCAGGTTTATGGCAAGGTAAAACTCCAAATGAAAGGGCCACAATTCCCAAATCAAAAGGCCAAACTTTAATCTTTCAATTCGTTTATCAGATTGTCAAAAATACTAAATCCAAACATTCAATCCAGTTGTTTATCCCAAGCCCTAATATATATATATACAATATACACATCTATATTGTGTACGCAGATATAGATGCAGATACATATATATATATACGCAGACAGATGTATATATATATATCTATCGGATGAGAGGGAAAGAGACACAGAGAGAGTAAGGGCTTCGGAGTGAAGGGAAATTTACCTCTTAATCGTCCTTCGTCGGATAACAAGGAAAGAGAGACAGAGAGAGTCGCGAGTCCAGCGTCGGAGTGAAGGGAAGGAGCTGTCGCCAGCGTCGGGAGTGAAGGGAACTACCTGTTACCGTCCAGCCGTCTCAACCGTCGAGAGGGAATGAAGAGAGATGTGTGTTTTGAGGGGGAGATTATTTTGAAATGTGAAACCGTGGGTCTGTTAGTCACGTGAATATCACATGACTTGCCACATCAGGTGGGGGTCACTGGAGGTCATCCAAACCTGGGGGTCGGAAGCATTTTTGAATCATGAAATAGTATGACGAATATAAGTATCCCATCGATTTCTTTTCTTCTTCATTTATTAAGTTTGTGTATCTATATAGCCACACAAAAATGTTATTCTGATTAGCCATATATATGGAACTAACCACCTTCTCTTTCTTTCTTTCTGTACGTGCCGCTTCCTTTCCTCCTCTTCTTGCTGTTGTTTTAAGATTTGCTCATCAAAGTCTATGAAAGAATAAAAAATAGAGTATCGATTTAGCTTTTTCGCCTTCTATACTTGCAGCAGTGTAGTTAAAATAGGAAAACAGAGTAGAATATGAAGAAAATAGAAATGAGCAAAAAAATGCAAACTCCTAAAGTGCTTATGGTTGACAAGTGACGACTGAGTAAAACAATATTATTGTTGGTACTCAATAATTAAACATCTGAACTCAACTAGCATTGAATTCTAAACAGCACACTAATTGCATCTTCTTTTCACATCTTACCTTGTTCAGTAAAGCTTCCAGTATCTTTCCTCTTCTTGAGAAGTTGAAACCTTTCTTGCACCTGCACACCATAAGGTTACTTAACACATGCAACTATGAAATTGTGAATATCTTCTTGCCAAAAATGAAACATTGGGGTCCCAGCTGAATAATTTGAGCTTTAGAAATACTGAAATAGTTGGGAGAACATGCTACTTTTTATCACAATTTATGCATATTGGAGGCTTTTGTTTCATGGAGAGGATTAGGGGGGATTGGATGTCCAAAAAGACGATTTTACATATTAACCCAACCTTATCCAATGATTTATCAAGACAGCACAAAGGATGACATAAAATGGACCCCACACACTTATTACCGTAAAATTTTACGATGGTAGCACAAAAATGGATAATTGGGCTCCAAGAATTATCATCCCATCAAACCTATTTGATCCTGCAAGTGAACAGACATTATATACAAAATTATTTCATTTATGCATATTCAGCTCCTTATATGTAGAAAGCATCCAATAATCCAATTCTTGTTGCGTAGTATGTTCCCTTTTTTAAAGAAGAAGCTTCTAGTTAGGCTGCAGACACAGAATGGATATAATCTAAAGACCACTGAATGTTTCAAGGATTAAAAAAATGTTTCAAATATACAACAAAAAAGCACCAAGTGGAATACAATCATTCTAATGCATAAAGATTAACAAATTATATCTGAAGCAATAGCTATTCATAAGCACGTATTTCCTATTACAAGATCCCCACCCCACAAGTAATACAAAAACAGCAAGAAGGCAACAGCTACTTCTTCCTGACCAGGCATTCCCTTACTGCAGAAGACTGCCACCACTTTTGGAATGTTAATTTTTATCTGTATAGTGGTTTTCTCTTTTAATTTCCCCACCCCAAAAGTAGTACAAAAGCATCAAGAAGGTGACAGCTACTTCTTCCTGACCAGGCATTCCCTTACTGCAGAAGACTGCCACCACTTTTGGAATGTCAATTTTTATCTATATAGTGGTTTTCTCTTTTAATTTCCCATACGAGACTTCCCGTTGTCCTCTACATTCTTATTCATTGAAAGGGTATTTTTTTGGACGCATTTCACAGCAGCACATGTACATCTTGCTTCAATTTATCTTATTCTATTAAAACTAACCTTTCAGCTTTTCTTTTTATTCGTCTCTTTTCTCAAATTTCCATTGTTCCATTATAAAATAAAAATGCTTGCAAAAATGTACCTGCTGAAGGGAGGCCCGCTCACTCGCATAGACATACCCAAAGCTCTTTGATCTAAAGAAATAAAATCACAAGAACCATAAGAACAGTATAACATTTAAATAAAAATAACAAAAATTAGTGGAATCAGTTCGCATATTGATGATTACATACGTTTCTTTCCATCAATATGGTCCAAATAGTTCGCAGAATCCTTCACTACACATTTACAAACCGAGCAAAAGTATCCTGCCTGCAAAAAAACTGATTATATCACACCAAGCCAAAGCAAAGACATATAGAACATGAACATTACAATCATAGAACAAAATTCTTCTTTTCCCTTGAAAGGTTTCATTGATGTAAACATTGCATTCACATGTAAAAAGCACCACTGCTCAATCTAAACTAGATAGCCTCAAACATAACGTGTTATGAGACCAAATTTGCATGGCATGGTGCTTCCAGAAGCTGGTAACCCCAAGTGGACCAAATACCACCAGCCATCACCTCTTTACCAACATTAAACCATTTAATGTTTTGCATGATATCATTGTTGCCACACTTTTTTATGCATGTTTTTGTGTTGAAGGACATAAACATCCAATTAAAAAAGAAGAAAGAAAAAATAAATAATATCAAACTCCTCAGATCTGAAGTTTAGAAATGCAATGTTTTCAGTATTTTTGCTAAAATGTGAAGTACTATATTGAAATAACTTGGTATGATTACTACAAATTGAATCAGACAATCCATAAAAGCATTATATTCCAAAGGGTTTTCCAAAAATCACCTCCCACAAAAGACAACTTCTACCAGGCTGGATATTTAGACTCAGATTAGGTCTAGTCTAGCAGATGAGAAGAACAGAACACTTTGGTGCCATAGAATTCCATATAATGTATAAACTCTTATATATATGTCATTTAACTCCCTACCCAAAGAAATTTTATGTGCATGCCCGAGCAAGGGACTTTATCTTCTCAACATCCATGAGAAAATAGACAACCCGAGCTTATGCACATGCAAGACTATTTCATTTCCAAGAAGTTCATGATTACTAACTGGGAAATAAATAAATATCAAAAAGGTCAAAGTAATATTTGGTTATTCAACAATTAAGAAATAACATATCCAAAGAAAGAGATACATATAACGACATTAGTAAGTGGCTGGAGAATACCTGTTGGCTTAGGGGTGCTATTGGAGTAACGAGCTGACATGGAAAATAAATAAATATATCAAAGTAATTACAAAGAAGTCACGAAGCATGTAAAAAATAGAAAATTCTAGAATCAAAATACATCCAATATAAGAAGTCAAAAGTTATTTCAATAGTTTAAGGTTGATAGAGAAATAGCAACCATTCTTACTATAGCAGAAAGCCAGAAACTGAAAAATAATCAATGACCAGAATAAATTGCATCACCCCATAAGAGTAGCATCCAAAGATCTATAGGCAAAACCAAACCTATCACTGTCAAGGCCACAAGAAAGAGCCTAGTGACTTGGCAAACCAGGTCAAAATCTTTGTAAAGAACATGCGGCCCATTATTCATGTGAGACAAGATGTCTGAAGTCTTCTACTCCTTAACTGCTCAAACAATTTTACTTGGTATTTACCAGTAACCACAGAGCAATCTCTTCTCACAAGTTTCCCAAAATTCTCTAAAACATGTTTCCATTAAATTAAAAGCATTCCATGACTTCATATAGACTTTATTAAAGAACCCAAAAAGGGTGGCCATAAATAAAAACCTAATTACATAACTCAACTTGTAGTAACTGATGTAGAACGAGTGCAGGGTACACTCACCTGCAAATGGTGCTACAATGGTAACAAGCTTTACATTTAGGGCAGAAATAGTTCTTGTGAGTTGTAATTGTAACTCAAAGTATAGTAAAAATATAGACTTCCAGAGTTTGTATATTTAAAATGAACAGTGGAATTTTGGGAGTTGTTTTGAGTTACTATTCATGGTTCTGTTTGTTCACTGGTATCAAGGCACTGTGAAAAGTACTTGTGGACTGTAACTTAGGATGATTTGAGGATATTTTTATTTCTATGATTGTTAAGTTGAGGGAAGGAAGAATGACATAGACTTGTAAAATAGGATTTAAAAGAGGGAAATAAAGGTTAGGCAAATCTAGTTGAGTTGTAAAAGGCTTAAAATAGCAAAAAAAGAAGGAACTAATGCCAACCATAAGAAGATGTCAATTTTGGCATACAATCTTATGTTGTGGGATGTGTCAATGATTTAATTGAAGCAGTCAAGTGATAGCCACATGACTCTTAGAATACACAGGATGTTGAACACATTAGCTATGAGAAACCAAAAAGACTAGGATCAAGGAACATTCTTTCTATACCTATTCCTAACACTTTAGGGAGGTGTGTTGGATAATTGGAGAAAGTCGGAAGGGAACTACTATACCTCTCCTTATTCCTCTTTTTGTACTTCTTCCCCTTTAATTCTCTAATCTCTTCATTCCATCTTGTCATTCAACCTTTCTTGAACTAACTTGGGATTGTTGGTGATCAAAATCTTTTTTAGCATGGCTTATTGCTCGTTTGTTTGCTTGTCACCTATGAAGGACTGACACTTCAAAACAAGTGCCGTATCCATGCCGGACACATAGATACTTTGGGGACAAGCGAACACGGCAGGGACACATATGGGACACGCCACATGGCGTGTCCCCTTATTTAATTAATTTATTTTTAGGGGACATGCCGGTAACACTTAGGGGACATACTAAGGACATATCAAGTTGTCTTTTCCCTCATTTTTCTTAATACTTTTGATGAATGTTGAATATTTATTATTATTTTTTAAAATTTAAATACTTAATAGATCATCTATAAAAAAAAAAAAAAAGATATAAATTGTAAGCGTTAATTTAACAATGCTTTTTTTAAAAAATAAATATAAAATTAGAGTTATTTTTGTTAATATTGATTGTTTGTGGATGTAATATTAATCTATATAGCAAATAAAACTATGAAAATGTATTTTATTCCCATGTCCCCACCGTGTATGTGTCCCCATTTTTTGAAAATCGTGTGTCCCGTGTCTCGTGTCCACATCCGTATCCGTATTCGTATCCATACTTCTTAGCTTGTCACGCTACGTCATCTAAATGGCTCAACCTTAATACCTATCCATTTCTTTATCAACATGTTTCAGTCAATTTGTAACCAACTAAAAAGGCTGAAGCTGTGTAACTTTAATAGTTTAGAATCTGATCAGGCCTTCACTCATAGGTATCATTTTGTTTAATCAATTTAGGGCTGTTCACATAACCGATTGACCCAGTCAACTCGACTAGCCAAACTCAAACCGAAGACATACGGTTGATTTCGCGGAGCTAATCAGTTAGAATTAGTTGTGAAGAATTTTAAAAAATGAATTCCCGAATTTCAGATTTGGACCCGCAAAACCTGAACCAACCAATAAATAATTGTTTCCATTACAGATTTCTATTACTGGTGGCCTATTCTTATTTGTTCTTGAGATTACCCATTTTCTCCCTTGCCTTGATAAACAAGCAAAACACTACCATTTCCATAGTTTTCATTTCAAATATCTCTCTCTCTACTGAAGTTGAACGACTTTGCCTCTTTTTCTGTCCCTTTCTCTTTTTCCTCTATGTTTCTCTCTCTGATGGTGGCTAAGAGATGGTGAAGTTGCAGCGACAGTCGCTTTGTATGGTGCCACTCCACTATCAACCTCAGTATCAATGTTGCCATATATGGGATTTGTGAGTTTTTAAATTTCCTTGGGTACAAAGGTTTTCTGAGATTTGTGTTTTATTGATTCCATGGTGAGATTTGTGAGATTTGCAAGATTCGTATTTGGTATTAGTGTTATGAGATGTGCTTTTATTGATTCCCATCTCTTCTCCTCTCCTCCCCATCCCATTTTTGTGTATTTTGGCCCAAAATAGAAACCTACCGTTATTGACCGAAAAAAAAGGAAAGAGAAACGAACGGTCGGCTTCGAATGGTATGTCGGTTGAATTTGGGTGATTCAGTAGGTAAACTGAAAAAGTCGGTTTGGATAGCGGTGACAAGTGAACCCGACCGTGAACACCCTAAATTAATTAAATTAAAGACCTCAACTTTTTGCCCATTGCTTATGGATGCCATTTTAAGTCCATAACTTCCTCATATTTAGTGGATGTTTAGTGTTGTTTGTAACTGTAAGCATATTACTCCTTAGTGAATTATCTATAACAACCACTCTTTATTTTTTGCCCCATTCCTCGAATTAAGTTGCATTCCTTGTTGTCTATTATTATTTTTTTTTCTTTTTCTAATTGATTGGTAGGCTCAATTGATTACCATAAAGTTCTACAGTCTATCTACAAAGAGTTAAACAACCCTAATACTGCAGTTCCCATACATACATTTCACTTCTTAAGTTATCTATGTTAAGAGAAAAAACAATTAAGTAATATTAATGAACATAAATCATGTCCTTGTACAGTTCTATTGATTTGAAACATGCATTGAAGGCTTGAAACAACCAATACAACGAAAAAACTAATTGAATCATATTTGTAAAAATGCCATATGCCATTCAACATCCCAATTTGAAATTACATATTCACCACCAGTAGCTAAACAAAAGGCTGATATAAATTAGAAACAAAGTAGCTAACCTGAGTCTTTCCCAAATGAGATTCGAGGTCCACTTCATAATCCCTGTGCTTCAAAGGTTTCCTTTGAACCGGAGGACCTTTTGCAGCAAATATGCAAACCCGTCATTTAAAACTCTACTTATTAGTTTGTGTATACAGTGCATATATGCAAAGAGAGAGGAATATAAAACAATGTAAATTTCAAATGAAAAAAAAATATTTAAAAATGCTAGCAAGAATGCATTATAATCACAAAATTAAATTAACATACATTTGGTTTTAGACCGACCCTCTGCGTCCTACATTACAACAAAAGTCAACCCATTAATTAAGATAACTGAAGAAACAAAAATACAGTGATGCAAGTAAGAAAAATTTTAAGGGACAACAAACCTTTTGTTCGCGCTCACAGGCGCGTCCTAGATACTCTCCTCAATCTAACTTCCTCCGAAAAGTGTTGTCAACTCCAACCGCCTGCATACAACCAAAGTTCATAGATTCTTCTTCTTTAACCAACTTTATTTGAAACAGCACAGATATAGTGAATGTGTATATATATATAATTACTAGCGGTTGGCACACTCATACAATTAAAATAAGTAAAAATAAAACCAAATTTTTACTATATATGGCACATCATGCCAGTGGTAAAAGTCTTGTTTATTAATTCAAAGTTTAATGTTTGACTCCTACTCTTATTAACTATCTAATCTCTCTATTTTTTATTTTTGATATTTCAAATAGGAAAATGAGGACATGTGGTATAAGGAGAAATCACCAAGGGTATGTTTGATTGGGTGGATTAGAGTATAGGATTGGGATTATTAATCCGTTGGCCCAATTATCCTAGGTTTGTTTTAACATTTTGGTTTAGGATTATTAGTCCAATTGATAATTAATCCAACAAATTTGTATGATTATTAGTAATGGGGTAGGAGTGGGATTATTAATCCAATGGATATTAATCCAATTGGATAGTGAATATCACACTAATTTAATAGGATGTGAATCAAACATGGCCCAAAGTTATAGATATATCCACACACACACACAATGCATGTAATACATAGGTGAATATGTATAAAAGGAAGCAATGGAGAGAATTGAGCTTACATGATTGTTGGGCTGAGCCATTGGATTAGAATCTCGACCTAATTACTTTCTTTAACTTGCAAAATTTGATTGAAATATGAATTCATGAAAACCCAATTGATGCCACCGAGTAGACATCGTTGAACTATACCGATGAGAAAGAAATGGGGGATTATCAAGTCGGAGACGATGACAATGAAAACGCTAAATTGTGATTGTTCTTGAGTCCAACTCAGAAAACAATCTTGGAAGGAAGGGAATTTGAGAATGCCAAGAACAAATCATCATTTGGTTTATTTATTTTTAGAAGAAATTCTCAGTAATTATGCTACTGTTGAATCTGAACTCTCGAGAATTGGCAATGAACAGTGTCAATATCATTACAGACGAAACGGGCAACCGATTGGGTGTTTGGTCTAGTGGTATGATTCTCGCTTCGGGTGCGAGAGGTCGTGAGTTCGATTCTCGCAACACCCCAAGACTGCTTTGTTAGTCTTTGTTTTTGATCATTTAACCCGTTTTTAACTTTTTATCAAATTTTATAAAAATAATTCTTTATGAAAAGATTATTGATGATTTTTAAGCATTTTTATTAAATTTAAATATAAAAGGAAATGTGAATGATTAAAGATGCTCTGTAAAACCAAGAAGTTGTTGGATGGTTGATTTTGTGAGAAACCATAAAGAGGTTATGGATTTTTTATTTTTTTATTTTTGGTTTATAAATTTAGTGTCAAATGGTGAAAAATGATGAGAAAATAGTTTATATCATTTCTTACCAAAAGAGTGAGATTTGATAAGAAATAAGTTAATTAGTTATAAAATATTTATAAGGGGATTTTTTTTTTTTTAAGGTTCTTGGTATTAAAATTTTATGGCATAAATGACATCTAATATTTTTATAATCTTTAAGGTCCCTCAACATCGATTTAGAAAAAATTCAATCCAATTTCTTTGAACTTTCCACTCTTCAGAGAAATTCTAGATTTTCCAGAGAAATTCCTAACTTAAACCTTCATCATCTTCTTTCTTCAGAGAAATTCTGAGAAGTCTAGAGAAATTCTGGACTTTCCAGATAAATTCCTAACTCAAGCCTTCATAATCTTTTTTCTCCAGAGAAATTCTAGACTTCCTAGAGAAATTCCTAACTCAAGCCTTCATCATCTTCTTTCTCCAGATAAATTTTGATATCTACCATACCACAAAACCTGGAAGAGTAAGAGTTGCAGTTAGATTTAGACCAATAAATGCAGAGGATCTTCTTTCAAATGTTGATTTTGTTGATTGTGTTGAAATACAACTAGAGGTGATGATTTATGTTGCTAATTTGTCATCAATCCAATTCCTCAACATTGATATAAATGGAAATACACTTGGCAGTTGATTTCATTTGATTGCAAGGATATACTTCTCATTATTAGTGTCCCCTCTCTTACTTGCATATACATGCTTACATTTCAGCAATGACCAAGACCTTTAAATTAACATTTTTTTTTTTGAGTCCCCTTTATGTTGCTCAACAGGTTGAAGTTGAAAAAAAAAAAACAATTAGAATTCGGAATCTTATAGATTTGGCGAAGTATTTTCAGAGAGTGCTTCTCAAAGATGTGTTTATGAAGTAGTAACAAAACCTGTAGTTGAGGTAAGTGATAACATAGCTAAGTCATATGCCAATTAAGAGATAGTTGTTTCCATATATGTATAGCTTTGTATCTAACATATTTATGATATCCATATGCCCTGTTTAATGTTGAAGCTTTGTGGTGTTGCGACCGATGTTGAAAATCTTAATTCATATATGTATAGGTTTGTATCCATATGCCCTGTTTAATGTTGAAGCTTTGGAATTTCTTTGGACTTCTGTGACAACCCTCGTTACCGATTACCGATTACTGCTAAACTGAAACTGAATATGATTGATAACCGAAGTAATAAAATACTGAACTAACTGACTAAAATCCGAAACTGATTGATTGACTGTATCTGTTTGAATGCATTTTTATCTGTTGCCTGCTTAGTTATCTGTTCATGTTTTTATGTTTGAACTACAAATTGAAGGCCTTATCGATGGCCAAACCGGAAATCGATTGATGTTTTGTGATCATCATAATTTATGCGATTTATGGTATATTTAATTGAAAACTAATTTGGTATAATCAAATTAGATTAAATAAGCTAAATCATATAGTTTGGCATATTTACAATTTTGCGATCCCTAGTGGTCCACTACATGGAACACATGTGAGCCTTATTAGACACTTAAACAAAACTCTTCTTCAGCCAAATTCTTGTGTTCAAAACCGACATAGAAAGAGAGAGTAGGAGACTAGAATGAATTCATCTTGTAATGCTTGGAAATTGAGAAGAGTGGAAGAGTTCTTGATCAATTGAGCTTGCATAGCTTGTATTCAAGACCCAAGGTAGATTCACTACCTTCTTGTTTATGTTTTAGAGTTGATTCTTGCATAATCCATGGGTCTTTAGTGACTTAAGGCATTAATTGGTTCAATAGTGTTGAATTGAAGCTTAAGGCTTGCATGCATGTATGTATTTGGAAGTTTTGAGGTTGCAAGTTCATAATTCCTCACATGCATGTTCATAATATTGTTGTAGTTTATGTTATCATCATGTTTTGCAAGCTTTGAACTCACTTGAGCAAGCATTGAAGCTTTAAAATGATTTAAATTCATGCATGTTTGCATGTTCTTCATATTCATGAAAATTGGTTTGAAATTGGATTTAATTGAGCTACCATTGGGCCTTGATTTTACAAATTGAGCTTTGAATCATGCTGTTCTATGTATTTACAAGTGTTTTCCAGAAAATTGGGCCCAAGAGGTCAAGTTTTGAGTTATTAAAACTTGATTTTGAGCTTGAATGTGCAATCTGGATTTTCCAGATTTTTGACTCCCGCTCGAACGGGAGGAGTTGCGTTCGAGCGAGGAAATCGTGCTCCCAGCATTTTGTTGTGTTTTACAGACCGCTCGAACGGGGAAACTTGCGCTCGAGCGGGACCTTGTGTCTTACGCTCAAGTGCCTATCGAGCATGATTTTCGAGCATCCAGTACTTTTGTCATATTTTGCATTACGCTCGAGCGTGGTAAGTGACGCTCAAGCGGAAGACTTTTTCTGCATGTCCGCTCGAGCGGGGAAACTTACGCTCAAGCGGGATCCCTGTTTTCTGAAAATTCTAAAAATGCTTTTAAAGTGCATCTTTGCATCCTCATTTCATCCTAGGCATTCTTAGGCCTAGTTTAAGGTATCTTAATGAAGACATAGATGTAGAACACATCGAGGCAATTAGGGACTAGTTATTATCTTTCCCAACTATGTAGCTTAGAGTGTGTTCGTTCTGTAAACTTTGTAGGGTTGGCAACTGGAGACGTGCTATAGCTTTACTGAAGCCCAGAACTCTGTGAGTAACAACTGTGTAAAGATATGTTCAAATGATTATCTTCTGAACAATTGAACTGTACTGTTTTTGAACTGCTACTGTTTACTGAATGAATGTATGTCCTACATTCGAATCAGACAGGCATCCTTAGCAACTCATGTTACTAATCATATCGCTTTCAGAGATCTCTATCGATTCCTTGTTGGAACCATCATCACATTGATTGATAGCCATCATTGACTGTTCGGTCTTTTAAGACCTACTGTTTACTGTTATGCTAATGGATGTACCACATATGACTGTTTACTGTACTGAACAACTGATATACTGATTGAAATGAACTGTTTTCATTACTGTAAGGGCATTCATTTTAAACCCCTTTACGCTTTATGTTATTCACTAGGCTTTAGCTCACTGCTCATATATATATGTAGGTGTACAGGCACCAGACCGCGATTAGGAGCGTCGGGGTAAACTCCAGTTTTGTCAAGCCAACTACTGTGCCTCACTGCGAGGTTCCGAGCCTGTCAAACTATGGCTTAGGGTTGTTTTATTTTCCCTCGTCTGTCCATGTAACTGTTTAGGTCACTGTACTGTTATTATAGGGGTTATGTCCCTGTACTGAGTGATTGTACATATATGTATAGACTGCTTGGTTATGAATGTGCATTTGAATGAAAAATCTTTTTGCATCCAGACTGTCACAGCTCATTGGATATTGTTTATTTACTGTATTGGCTTCTGCCATGCCCCTGTACTCTGTATTACTGTCTCATTGTTAAGCAGGCCTTCGGTAATCTCGGATTACTAGCCGGTTACGGTGCTAAACCCATAGGGGCGGGTTTGGGTCGTGACAACTTCCCATAATCTAAAGAATTTTTTTAACTCAAGACTTCATCATCTTCTTGATTTCAAACCAGAAAACTCTCTATAGAGAAATTTTCTCCAATTTCTCTGAACTTCCTACTCTCCAAAGAAATTATGGACATTCTAAAGAATTTCTCTCTAGAGAAATTCTGGGAATTTATTCCTAGAGAATTTCTTCCCAGAGAAAGAATCTCAGCATTAACAAGAGAAAGAACATCTATTTTTCTACATGAAATGTTCCAAAATTGTTAATTTTAAACTCTAACTTGAACAAAATTGTTAATTTTTGAAACTAGACTTTACAAATACAACTGCAAATCTTTTGCAAACAATTATGTTAACAAATTTGAAATCAAAACAAATATCCAGATCCATGAATTAACAACTACAGATCTAGATAAAATTAATTGAGCAAAACGAAGAAGAAGAAGAAAAAAAAGAATAAGTGGGTTTACTTAGTACCATTTAGAGCAAAATGAAAATCAATTTTTCTTCTGACTCGGAGACTTTCCTCCCTAAACCCTTTACTAAAGATTTCCCACATTTCCACCACTGTGGCGCATCCTTTGGTCCTCGAAACCTAGGTCTTGGAAGCGAGACTTACATGAGCTCCTTCTGCAACTTATCGAGTTTTCTGAATCAGGAATTCCTTGCCTGTAGATGGATCGACGGATCTGAGAGTGATATTCAACAGGCCATCACCAATAAAGAATGCACAAGCGATCAAGAAGACGTGGATCGACAAGTTTCTTTGTGATATATGAGTATGTGGATGAGGGACCTTAGACATCATCAAATAATATTGTAAATATCTTTTATTACTAAAAATGAGAGAGAGACCTTAGACTGATTTTCTATATTTATAATACTAAGATTGTCTCTTAAAATACAAAGAAAATGAAAAACAAATCTCATTCATATCTCTTTCACATGTATTATTTTTTGACTCATCCAAACATGATGGTGATAAAACATAATTATTTATTTTATTTTCTCACTTATAAAGACCACAATCATTTTTTTCCCCATTTTTTCACCCTATTATCTTTGTTGTTTAAGTTGTTAATCACATAATTAACCATTTTTTGCCAATAAAAAAAATAAAAAATAAAACTAAATTTTTTATTTTTCATGTTGAAAATTAGGATAAATTACACTTTGCTCCATTTATATTTTGTCACTTTTTTACTTTGACCCTTAAGGTTTGTTTTTTTTTTTAACTTTAACTCTTATGTTTTAAGTTTTTTCTAGTTTATTCTTAAAATTAATTTATGTTAAAAATTAGACAAAAAATGATACATTGACGGTCACGTGACATAAAATATTTTATTTTATATAACTCACATCTCTTACATAAACTAAAATTCTAATATAATAATATATATTTTTATATTATGTAATAGTTATTATAATATTTTCTATCTAATTTTAAATATAAATTAATTTTAAAAATAAATTAAAATATAAAGTGGCCAAATATAAAAAGTGTAATTTAGGAGTTGTTTGGGGTGTTCTAAATAAGTATACTTTTTGTCTTTTTGGACTAAAAAATTGAGGTTGAGAATATGGATGTTTGGGTTAATTTTTTGATTTTTTATGAAAAAATATGTAATAAAAAATTATAAAAATTAATTTGTAAAAAAAAATTCGAATTAAGAATTGTACAACCATAATTATTGACTTTTGATAAATAATAGGGGAAAGCACCATTAAATCCCAAATTTAAGAATGTTAACCCATTTAGTCCTGAAAGTTTTTTGTTAAACTAATAGGTCCTATTTTATATGTAAAGACATTAGTATCCATTTATTTACATGTCTGTGTCAGTAATTGAGGGGATAATTTTGGGTTGGTGTTTATGTGTAATTTACCGAATTACCCAAGAAGCTTATTATAGACCTTTTTATAATTTCTCTTCTTTTTAAACATCAAACATTATTCATCAAACATCAAACATTAGCAACGTCAGGATTAGTCGTATAATGTCGGTAAAAACATTAGCAACGTTAGACTTATTCATCCAACATCAAATATTAGCAACGTCAGAATTATTAATCAAACATTAACCATTAAACATTAAGATCAAACAATCATCAACATCGAACAATCATCAGAACATCGAAGATTAGAACATTGAACAATCATCAACATCAATCATCAGAACATCAGAACAATCGTTAACATCAATCATCAGAACATCGACCAATCATCAATGTCGATCATCATCAGAACATCGAACATCGAACATCCATTAAACACCCATAAACATCAAGAACCACTAAACACCCTTTCCCATTTTGATTTCATGAATCTGATGTTCCCTTCTTTTCCCATTTTAATTGCCCAACATGAATCTGATGTTCGAACCACTAAACACCCACAAACATCAAGAACACCCACAAACACCCACAAACAGTAAGAATCTGATGTTCGAACCACTGAACACCCACGAACATTGTTTGTGCCCAGCATGATGTTGTGATGTTGATCATGGAGTCGATGTTGTAAACGATTGCGAACCACGAAGGCAGAGAGGTCAGCGGTGGCGAAGCGCCGGATCTCACGATCATGGCGTTGATGTTGCAGCGATAACGTTGATTTTGATCGCGGGAGCAATTTTGGGTAGGATGAATATTAGGGCATGGATGATGTTTGTGCCGCATTGTGGACGTTTGCCAGATCATCGGAGTGTATAGTATATGGTGTCCGGATGGGTGGTTGGCAAAGCTTGGAGTTATTGATTTCTCTGGTGGATATGTCATCCATCTCTCCTCTGGTGTTGCTGGATTCACTGCTGCTTATTGGGTATCTCTCTCTCCTCCTTTTTTTTTTTCTTTTTAAATTTCTCTTTTACTAATATGTATGTTGTATTTGAAGAAAAATCACAATATATATGATACATAAGGTGCATCGATTCACAGAATAGCTTTGTTCAATGGTGGATAAAAATGTAAACTCTATATAGAATACATCAAAAATATATATTATACCAAAAATAGAAAGGACTAAATGGTTTAAGAAAAAACACTTAGGACTAAGTAGAGTAACATTTATTAAAATGGGATTTATGAGTAATTTTTTCTAAATAATATTAATTTTCAAACTTTTTAAATAACTTTTTATCTTTTTATTTTTTTTTTAAAAGATCCCAAACTTACCCTTACTCAAAAATTACGTGTTGTCCAAAAGAGTGAAAAAGAGTGGGAAGGCGGGACTCGAAACGAAACGAGCCATATCCTTGGGTTGGGACACCTATATAAATGTCAACAGACTCTCAGAGCCATTTCTCATCATCAAATCAACCGCAACAAGAGGAACAAGGAGACCTGTGCAAAAATGTCGAGCTCACAGATGTATTGGGCCATGGCAACCCTAGCTTTGTTCTTAATCTCATCAGCTTTCGCCGACGATGATGTCGTAGTATTGACGGAGGATAACTTCGAGAAAGAGATCGGTCAAGATCGAGACGCTCTCGTCGAGTTCTACGCTCCTTGGTATGTAACTAAAAATTATCATCACCACCACTATTAATCTCCTTTGTAGTAAACGTTTATTAGAATTCAGATTGATTTGTTGATCAATGTAGTAGTATTATTACCTAATAGTTTGTTGAAGGACTCTTTGAATATGTGTTTGAATTTTGTGGTGATGTTGATTGTGCTTGATCGAATATATCTGTTTTTCTCATAATATAGATAGATCTTAGTAGTATTGGAACTTCTGAGCTAAGGCTATCTTTCAACAACAACAATCTTGAGGGGAATGTGAATCTCATAAATGTATAGGGTTAATTATAGTATAGTAAGACCCTCTCATCTATGAAATTCGTGCAAGTATACCTCTTTTGGACCGGACTGCAGGGGAAAGTAATATTTTTTAATAGTTTAGAGGGTCAAAATATATGGTTTCATAGATGAGAGGGGGTAAAGTTATATTCGCTCATAATTGAGGGGTCTTGGTGTAAATAACCCTTAATGTATATGGCACTGTCCATGTTAAAGGGAAAATATTGTTAGGAGACCAACTTGGTTTTTGTACTAAGCTGTATTTCCAATTTCTCTACTATAAGATTTTTCATTTTTATTGGACGTTAATTAGGCTTCTTTATTGAACCTATTCAATCTGATGTTTTCTTTTTGCTGAATTCCACTGCATGTAAATGGTATTGTATTGTTATTGCTATTTATAATGCAATGCATTTTTTATGTCATGTCTGTTTGGTTGGATTATCTGATGATGGAACCTATAATTTCAGATTTGTGTTCCATGGCAGGTGTGGGCACTGTAAAAAGCTTGCACCAGAGTTTGAGAAGCTTGGTACAAGTTTCAAGAAGGCAAAATCTATTTTGATTGGAAAGGTTAGTCTTTAGATCTTAGAACAAATTTTCCCAAGTTTGAAGATTTAATTTTTGCAATGCTTGTTGTATGAAAATATATCATGATGTTCAATACACGAACTAATTATTATAGAAACCAAATGAAACCAAAGTCTTTAGATCTTAGAACAAATTTTTCCAAGTTTAAAGATTTGATTTTTGCAATGCTTATTGTATGAAAATATATGATGATGTTCAATGCACGGGCTAATTATTATAGAAACCAAACCAAACCAAAGTAAGTCTTGTGTCCCAATCAGGTGGGGTCAGTTGCATAAATCATTGTTCGTCATTCTGCTCTGTCAAGCTATGATTTGGACAACCTATGATTTGCATTTTAAATTTGTGTATAATTGGGATGAACCATCTAAGTAAAAGAATCTAAAATGTTTGTGCTAAATTTTTTGGATTAATGAATAAAAGATCCATAATTGTTTTTTATTTCATCTTATTTTTTGAAAAATTTAAAGATTTTTAGTTGGTTAACTCCAGTGAACTAAGATATTATGATGCCATCAATATCTTGACTTGTCAGCATGACTCTCATTTCCATCATCCCTCATGATTTCTAGCCTATGTGATCACTAGCATATTGCACTAGCACTATTGACTTCTACAAATTTGTTGGTAGTGTTTATGGCCCTATTTGGAATTGCTTATTGGAACTGCTTATAGTTTTTTTTTGGGGGGGGGGGGGGGGGAATTTATACCATAGTGTTTGGTGCAGCTTTTGCGTATAGCTTGAGGCATAAATAACTTAAATAAGCTTAAAAAAAAGTTGGTTATGTGGAATTTGGGTAAAATTAAACGGTAACTGGAAAAGTTCTTTAATATATGCTTTCATGTTGTAGATGGAATTTATAAATAACTGACTTTATATCTAGGTGCCCAAGCATAAACAACTCCTAGATTCTTGCCCAAGCTTGAAATGCTGAAGAATGAGAAAGAGCACTTCCCAAATTTTATGCCCTCTCAAGCTTTCACGTGATTGCTAATAAAATAATAATTGTTTTTATATTAATTTGTAAATTTTGAGTTGAGACATGACCTTTGATTTAACCCCTTTGTTCCACCTTTCTTTTTAATTCTTCTAATTTTGAAAGGAGGTTTTATTGTCGAGATATTTTTTAAATTCATTTCCCTTGTAATTCTTGTATGACGTTTTCCCCAACAAATTCTTAATTAAAAAATATGAAGTTTTGTTTCTATATGTAGTATATGCACGATAAGCTGGAATGAAAAATAACATTTTTTAAGGGATATATTTAGAATGGGATGGTTTGGTGTCATTTCATTTTCATAACTTATCAGTGATTCTTAGAGTGAAAAGTGTACTTATCAAAATGACAATAGTAATAAATTATTATGATTAGTATCCCATCTCTTGCACTAGGTGGTAGCACGATAGATGTTACTGCCTAGCCAAGTATAATTGATACTAAAACCTTGATAGTAAAAATTGTGGTTAACAATTTGAGATATGAAACCCTTGGTGTACTTTTAGCCTAAGAAGCATGGATAGGAACATGCAACATGACACAGATACAATACGGACATGCGAACACGTCAATTTTCAAAAAATGCACAACATGGGTCGACACGTGGGGGACACAAACAAAATATATAATTTTATGTATTTATTATATATCATATATATGAATATATCATTCGAAAATAATAAAAAAAATGTAATATAATACTTATTTTATAGATTTTAATTGTTTCTTCTTTTATTCTTGTATCCTAAGTTATTTAGTTTAAACTTATAATAATAGTTTCATATATGTCTAATTGGTGGATATGTGTGTTTAAGCACTGGGCATATGTGTTTAAGCAGTAGACACATGTGTTCTCCTAGTGTCTGAAGAATGTCTAGATTGAAAAAAACTTTTAAAAAATATGACACGTTTTGATGAGTGACGGATATGTGTTGAGAAGTAGTATCCAATGAGTGTCAGTCCGACAAAGACATGACATGGACACACTACCTTTCTAGAAGTGTCTATGCTTCTCAACTTTTAGCCATTGACCTAAATTAACTTTTAAAATTACTTGCCCACTCCCAATAAGTAAATAAATAAATAATTAAAAAAGGATAAACTATCAATAGGTCTTAACAGTTGAACTTAATTTCCATCAAATCCTATTGAAAATAAGTCCAAACAAAATTGTCGCTAAACATAAATCAGTGACAATTTTTTGTATGTCGCTAAAAATTGACAATTAGTGACTTTTTTTTGTCACAATTTTTATAAATTGTCGCTAAAACTTACAATTAGTAACGTTTTTCTGTGACGAATTTTTCAAACTGTCATTAAAAGTTGAAAATTAGTAATGTTTTTTTTTGATGATTTTTTTTAAACTTTTGCTAAAAATTATAATTAGTGACTTTTTTTGACAAAATTTTCAAACTGTCGCTAAAAATTAACAATTATTGACGTTTTTTAATAGTGTTTGATGAAAAATGTCATTAATTATCATAGGACCTATTGGGCAATAAGTTCACCTATACACTTCCCCCATAAAAAAATTGATAGAGCACCTAAGTAAAAAGTAAATTTTTTATTTTTTTTTATTAATGAAAATTAGTTCGTATGTTCTTTGTAGTTTATTGGATGGTTTGTTGTAGGTGGACTGTGATGAGCATAAGAGCCTTTGTACCAAGTATGATGTTTCTGGGTACCCCACAATCCATTGGTTTCCCAAAGGATCCTTGAAGCCTAAGGAGTAAGTGTGTGTCATTTTGATTATTTTTCGTTCTCATATCTTTTCCTTCACCATCATCATCAACTTCTCTAATTTATTTTTTAATATTTAGATTATGGAAACATCTGAGGATTTGAGACATGCACACACTCTTTGAAATATGCCCCATCTTAAAACTTTTCTATATTTTTGTCTAAGCTCCTTTTAACCAGGTTCATTATTTGTTAGGTATGAAGGTGCACATACCCCAGAAGCCCTTGTGGCATTTGTGAATATTGAAGGAGGTAATAATCTTACCTAGTGAACCTCCTTCCTTCCTACGGGAATCCATAAATTTTCTGGCACACACATATATATATATGTATTTTTGGTTTGGTATGTACAGACTTTTTTCATGCCAACATACTTGATATGTGATATATTTATTAGAATTTAAGGGCATACTCGAGAAGACTCTGAGAGCATATACAATGATGAATTGCCAATACCAAAATTTGGCAATGCTACAGTGCCAAAAAAGTTAATCTTGCTCCAATAGTGCAAATTCCATTTCTTCTTTTTCCTTCACAAAAAACCAAATACGAATGGCATTTGTGGGCCCACCATGAGAGATAGAGACAAAGGTTGCCATTGCCAACATTTGGAGGTCTTTTGGCAGCCCGTTGTAGAGATGCAATTTTGGGTTGTTTTGCCAAAATTTGGCTTTGGCAGCCCTTTTAGAAGCTGCATTGGAAGTGCCCTAAATGATTTGAAATGTATTTGCAAGATAATATAATATTGGTTGATTTTAGAATACAATTTTTCTGTGTATAAAATGAAGAGGTCTTACCTCATAAACTGTGCACTATGAGCCTCTATTGATAACAAAAACCCCTCGTATGCAATCATACACATCTCAAAGATGTTCCTTTGATGCCATCCTGTTCCCTCTGATAAACACTTAACTGCCAAGCTTTTTTGCTGGTGTTTTTCTGATCGATTAACTTCAAGTAAATTTTTTATTCAGCAACTGATAGGTCCTAATCTTATGGATCCCCAAGTCCAACTGCTTCAATTGGCACTTCTTTTTTTTCTTTCTTCTTCATCACTTGTTAGAAAGTAGTATGTCATAGCCATGTATAACAGTGTTCATTAAGAGGCTCTTTCTTGATTTAAATTAACCTGTCCTTATACCTATCATTGTGCTTGTGGAGTGTATTATTCTAAGCTTTTTGGCAATGGTAGAGTTAAAATTGGCTTTATTGCATCTGGATTTACCAGTGTTCTTTACACGGTGATAATTCTGAATTTTTGGGACATTCGTGTTGATATGGTGTACGCTATAGACAGCTGGTATGCGTTTCAAAGATCTTAAAGAGGTTTATGTCTAATATTTTAGCTTGTAAGAGAAACAATTGTGTTTTATTAATTGCACTTTGATTAAGTCTTTATTTTTATTTTTAACTCTTAACTAAAGTGAAACCCGATTTAAGGTATTCACATGTTTTTATTTATTTATTTTGTGTTTTGTGGTGATTGGTATTGCAAGTATTGCAAAGGGAAACAAAATCATTAGTGATGTGACCAGGCAATAGGATTCATATGTTGAGATTGTGCGCCATTCTTTATAAAGCGTCTGTAGATGATTTCCAGTTGAGATATTTGTTGACATTGTATGTTGCTTTATTTTCAGGGACTAATGTGAAGATAGCTGAAATCCCGTCAAGTGTAGTGATTCTAACATTTGATAATTTTGATGAGATTGTCCTGGACAAAACGAAGGATGTTTTGGTCGAGTTTTATGCCCCCTGGTAAGAGTACATGTTCGGTTTCTTCACATACTGTTCATGTGGTCAGATATTATATGACGGGGTGTTTCATATTTAGCTCCATTTAGTGTGTTTTACCGAGCAAAGTGTTTTCCTCTTAGCCAACCTCATGTGCTAGGGATGAGGAATTGAATGGAATTTGAAATTCAATTATATATGCTTTGCATCCCTGACCATGCTGTTATCTTTTATAGGTGTGGTCATTGCAAAAACCTTGCTCCTGTAAGTAGCTTTTTAGTTCTTCGATTTATTTTTTATTTTTGGTTTGTATTGTGCATATAAACAACAGCAGATACCTCATTTTGTACTTCTTTCTGTTATGCAGACTTATGAAAAGGTTGCCACAGTATTTAAGCTTGAGGAAAATGTTGTAATTGCTAATCTTGATGCTGACACACACAAGGATCTTGCAAACAAGTGAGTTCAGATTTGAGAATTACTATAGTTTTTTTTTTGTCCTCGTAAACTTGGGTTTTGCATTACTAGTTCAACTTCTCCTCAAATTCAGAGGCCTGTTGGAAATTATTTTATGCTGAAGTTCAACATCCTCACTAACTGAAATCAATTATTCTTTCATGCATGCAGTATCTTGTTGTGGAATTTTTTTCAGTTTTCCAACGATTATTTCAGTTTGTTGTAACTTCATTCTATTTTCAAGTGGAAACCCTTCCCTGATGCAACTTTATTGCCTTCTCAGGTATGATGTGAGTGGCTATCCTACATTGAAATTTTTTCCAAAGAACAACAAAGCTGGTGAAGATTATGAAGGTGGCCAAGATTTAGATGACTTTGTAGCTTTCATCAACAAGAAGTGTGGCACCAATCGTGATGCAAAAGGGAAACTTACTGCCAAGGTTAGTGGCACAGTTATTCACAATCTGATCACAGTACAGTTTCTTTGGTTTTTTTTTTTTTTTTTCTTTCAACCTTGATTTTCTGATGTTGCTTTATTCAGGCTGGTATAGTTGAGACATTGGATACTTTGGTGAAGGAGTTTGTTAGTGCTGGCAATGATGAGAAGAAAGCAGTCTACGGCCGAATGGAAGAGGAAATTAAGAAGCTTGAGAGGTCTGCTGCAAGGTAGTTGTAATTGCTTACGGGTTTTATGTTTTGCATAAAGAACATGAACCTTATATTTGTAGGATATAAAACACTTGGAATTGGTACTGGGATTTATTTTATTTTATCTATTTTATTTATTTCTTATTTATCTATTGCTTTTCTTTTCAGATATGGAAACATCTACTTGAAAGCTGCCAAGAGCTGTATGGAAAAAGGAGGTGATTATGCCAAGAATGAAATCAAAAGGCTGGAACGCATGCTGAGCAAAGTAAACTTTGGTTGCCCCTTACAATGTGGTTGTTTAGTCTGCATCCACCAGCATAATGCTCTTCCTTTATCTAATCAATTCCTTCAAACAACTGCACAAAACTATCATTAAGCACACAAGCTTTCATTTAATTTTTTTTTTGGGCAGCCTCTACACAAGTACAATCCCCCATGATTAAAAGGCTGTCGAGTACCTCTTTAAAAAATTAATGAAGTATGTTGGGGGCCCTGGTTGTTAAAACCCAGCCTATCAACGTTGAGGTTTTGGGTTCAAACTTGATGGCAGCCACTTTGTGCAAATTATGCCGAAGGTTAGGTCTGTACCTAATTTACTCATCCTAAACCATCATCTAATGGGGACTGAACAGTGTTGCCAGAAAACGCTGATAACCTAGCAAATTACAGTTTGGCATGCACGTTCCGAAATATAGTATACTTTAATTCCAAAACCGTAAATTTAGAAATCTAAATGATCCTAAAGTTTTTTTAATATATTTCCTTTTATCAAATATAATGAGCTAAAATCTAAGGTGAGTGTAGTTTTGATATGACAAAACATCATAAATAGGTCACAATGCTTATAGAAATGTGCTGTTATATGATTAACATAGGGACTGAACTAGGTGTAGTTATTTTATTTTATTATTCTTATTATTTTTTTGTGGTTGGTCTGTGAAGGGATGCTTGTTAGGTACCAACAGAACGTTTGTGATGGTGGTCATGGCTTCAATCTTTGGGGACTGATCTTTAACCATCTTTCATTATTTGTGTTGTATTGGTGCAGGATATCAGTATGACGAAGGCTGATGAATTCGCTTTGAAGAAGAATATCCTATCGGCTTTTGCTTGAACACTGGGACAGATTTTATTCTTGGGAGTTATACTGCTTCCTCCTGGGTTCAATCTCCTAATTTCCTTCTTCAGGTCAGGAAATGTACTATTTTTTGCAATGCTTTTAGTGCACGTCTTTACTCTTTAACACATTTTTGTTATCACAATTTCAACTAAATTAGTAGAAGAGAGGGAGTGAACATTAAGATCAAAGTATTAGTTGATGGGTAGTGATGCATTTATTTTGTTTATTAGAATAATAATTTTTGAATAATTTACACATGTCATTTATTTATTTCTGGTGAAGCTGCATAACTTTTTTTTTATTTTGTGAGTCTTGTGTTGGATGCTTGCTTTTTGTGATTGGAATTGACATGGAAATAGTAGGACTTCTTGTTGCTGATACTTTCATTTCTCAGGCAAATGTAAAACGACTCGGTAGTGTGTTATGGTCTTTTAGATCGATAAATGGACATCGTTGAATAATTACCCAACATCATACAGTTATATTTATTGAATTGAGCCTTTTTTTCTTTTTTTTTTGGGGTCTTTTTTTGTCTTTTTTAATCTACATGTACAAACTTCAAAAAATAAACAAAATTTATCAAAATAAGCCTAATTACAAAAATAAAAATTAAGTATCAGGATGATAATACATAAATTTTATTTTATTTTATTTTATTATTTGGGGGGTGGAATACATAATCATTGATAGGTTCACAAAAAACAATTGAGAATTTTGGAAATTGTATGCATATGCCACATTAAATGAGCGGCATCCACATGTGGGCTCCATTGACATGGGCGGTTTGAAGATAACATAATATATGACACGGTGATATGTCTCTAATGTTATATGATTTGATGGTATTTCTCTAATATTATTGTTTTATTTTATGAATTTGAATTACCGTAAATTCACTCGGAAAATCTATGCAATTTATTCATGTAAGGTGAGGGAGAAATATTTTTGGTTTCTACTTTCTAATTATCAAATTTTAACTTACAATAAGTTGTACTAAACAAATTCAATAGGTTCTCGATTCTCTCAAATGGACTAGTTTGAATTGGTTACTGATTCAATCGTTATTTGAACGATTTTATCAAAATATGCCGATTTTCAGTCCAAAACAGTTTCTGCGAGTTGTTGGGACTGGAACCAAGACCAATGCTAGTTGGATTGGCGGTCCAATCTGATTTTTCAAAATTGTCTTTTGATAATTGGAGAGCAAGCAATAATTTTCTTGCTTCAGCCTCAAAATAGAAGGGACAAATTACATATAAGTGGAATAGTCTAAATAACATGATTGCACGAGAATTTTTCAACGCAAACTCTAACATGAAAATAAAAAAATAAAAATTCACTCTAGCACTGATTTGAGACTTCTCCAAATAAAAGTTGCGCAGTAGTTTAAGCATAACATAATTTCATGAATATAGATTTGTGTATTGTCACTTGTGAGAAATATGTAAGCACCTTGTCTCTGATCAAATTTACATTTGCCTAGCAGTAGCATACAAGGAGGAAAATAGGATTGGAAGTGCTGTTTTTTTGTTTTTAAAAGTATAGCTTATATATTCTTAGAGATATCTTTGTCACTTTCATTCATTTATAACTATAAATGGATCATATAATCTCCTACACTTTTTCCACCTTAAAAAAAAAGGGCCTCGCTTCCCTTCGGTCCGTGATCGAACTGGAAGATATTGTTGGGCCCGTAGGAGCCCACCACAGGTTTCATTTCGATAATCCGAACCGTTTAATGTGTAGAACTCGTCGAGTATTATATGTCTGTAAAAATTCATGTTGATCGAATATCGATAATTATGTGATCAAATTAGTTTTCGTTTCAATATCCAATTACGAACTAGAGGGAAGCCCAACCCTAAAAAAAAATGCTTCTATTTTTAGCATCTACATAGGATTGATCCAGGACCATGACTTTTGGCAACAAAGTATATGACTTTTAACTGAAAATTTTGAAATGCAATAGCAATTTCGAATCCGGATCCTCTCCAGCCAAGGTATCGTCTCCTCTTCCCATTAAGGCCACGATTTACACGTGGCCCTTGACAGATCTACTACTAATTTAAAAAAAAAAAAAAAATTTGAATCTCTCCTAATTTTCACCCAAAGCTTCCTCCCATTCCACTTTCCTCCTCTTCAAGCTCTTTTTCCTCCATCTTCCAAGCTCTGGCGATTGCGAAGTCGGCAAATCAACTTGAACAATCGTGGCGCGAACATTGAACCAGAGCTCACAACTGGCGACCCATGACAACGTAGCTCCACTTCGTCATCAACTGAAGGTAATGTTTAACCTCATAGCTGGGCAACATTGTTATTAAGGAACATTAAGGAACTTCCTTTGGAGTCAAAAACGAAAATTTTTCAGTATTTTTCTGTTGGGCAACATTGTCTGTATTTATTATTAGTTTTTGAACCTCGAAGGTAATCGATAAATACCAAAATGTTCCATTCATCTTCCTGCTACAAAGCACTATGGAAACATACCAGTTTCTTTATATTTTGGTAGGTTTTCCTTCTCTAAGAAGAATAAAATTTTGTGCCTTTTTGAGTTTTGATAAGGGGACATTCGTTTTCAAAATTTCCAAGTATAAATTTTAGAGTAGTTTTGAGTTTATGCCTGAGATTATTGGTTTAACAGATACTAATGTTCACCAATCAGAGATTTCACCAATTATAACAGATACTAATGTTCACCTTATTCATACGGACAAGTTTAAGACATGGTAATCTCATTTAAGTACCATTTAAGTAATGGTATTTTAAATACATAGTCTTAAATACTAGTAATCTCATTTAAGTAATGTTCAATACTAGTCTTAAATACTAGTAATACATAGTCTTAGATATAGGCCGAATTAGAGCTTTCCCCAATCAGAGATTTCACCAATTATAATAGATACTAATGTTCACCTTATTCATACGGACAAGTTTAATACTAGTAATCTCATTTAAGTACCATTTAAGTAATGGTATTTTAAATACATAGTCTTAAATATAGTCTTAAATACATAGTATTTTAAATGGTTAAAACATGGTATTTTAAAACATGGTACTTAAATGGTATTTAAGACTATGTAATCTGTCATTAAAGGTCATTACTATGTAATCTGTCATTTAAATGAGGAAGTATGATTTAGGCTAAGTTTGGTTAAATGCCCAGTTATTGTTCATTTAAAACATAGTCGTAAATACATAAGTAATCTGTCCATTTAACCATGTTTTAAATGGTTCTCAAGTAATTTTTAGGTTAAATGACAGATTTTAAATGAGGTTAAAGCTATAAGTTCATTTAAGTAATGTTTGTAATTATTGTTCTCCCATTTTATTGCCTCTACTTTTCAGTTGCGTTTTTATGTGGATATGGAACCTGACAATGATTGTGATTGGAAGCCAAAAGTAGGAATGACCTTTGATTCGGAAGAAAGTGCGTACGATTTTTATAATGCATATGGAGGAAGAACGGGATTTAGCATAAGAAGGGAATATTGTAAGAAGGACAAGTTAACAAAACATTTGATTTCTAGAAATTTAGTTTGCAACAAAGAGGGATTTCGGAAGGTTGACAAGCGAGACCCATTGACAAAAACCCCTAGAGCTGAAACTAGGACTGGATGTCAGGCCCGACTTTTTGTTAAATTGGATGTCAATAGTGGGAAATTTGTTGTGATTGATTTCAAAGAAAAACACAACCATGAACTTGTATCTCTTGATTGTTCCCATATGTTGCCATCGCAAAGAAAGATATCAGATACCCAAGCAATTGAGTTAGACTTAGCATCAGAGTCTGGTCTTCGTTTAGGCGCTTTTGAACCGATGGGTAGGGAAGCTGGAGGCGGCGATCTCTTGGTTTTATGAAATTAGATCAAAAAATTACTTGAGAACCAAAAGACAAAAAAGTTTGAAATATGGGGAAGTAGGTAATGTGTTGCAATACTTTCAACAAAAATCATTGGAGAATCCATCTTTTTTTTATGCTTTCCAATTAGACAATGAAGAGCAAATAACGAATATGTTTTGGGCCGATGCACAAATGGTCATGGATTATGCCCAATTTGGCGATGTAGTTACATTTGATACTACCTACAAGTTAAATAAAGAGCATAGGCCATTTGCATCTTTTGTGGGATTTAATCACCATAGAGAAACAGTTGTCTTTGGTGCTGCGTTGTTATATGATGAGACTGCTGAGACATTTGTATGGTTATTTCAAACTTTTTTAGAGGCTATGTCAAAAAAGGCACCAAAAACTTTGTTTACCGATCAAGATGCTGCAATGGCTAAGGCCATACCCATTGTCATGCCTGACACGAGACACCGTTTGTGCACTTGGCACTTGATGCAAAATGCGTTAAGGAATGGTAATTTTCTCTTTAAAGATAAGGGGGTGAAAGGTGTATTAAATAGATTCATGTTTGATATTGAGGATGAAAATGAATGGGAAATGAAGTGGGGGGAAATGCTTGATAGATATGATGCTCATGACAATCATTGGTTGAAGTTGATTTTTGGGGTGAAGGAAAAATGGGTAGTATGTTAGATCAACATGGGTCATGAATGAGTACAACACAACTTAGTGAATCTTTTAATGCATTTTTGAAGGATTACATTCGTTCTGATTTTAATTTAAATGAATTCTTCATGCATTTTGAAAGGGTACTTTGTGAGAAGCGGTACAAGGAGTTAGAAGCTGCATACGCTTTATGCCAAAGGTTGCCAAGGGTGCGAGCGCCATTCATAATGTTGAGTCAAATGGGTTATTGCATACCTTTACATCCAGCCCAAGAAATCATACCTAAAACCTTTCAATAAATCCAGTAGGTCAAACAATGGGGATTAGTTTTTGTTTAGTTTGTTTGTTGTTTTACCTACCCTCTGGAGCTATGACAGTTGAGTATTTGCCTTTACTTTGGGGTTTTCTGTCATGAAGGTTCATATGTGAAAATCTGTATGTGAAAAGCACTAATTATCAGGGTAATAGACTAGCTTTCTAAGGGGTTTAAAACTGACCCCAAGCCAGCAACTAAAATGAGGGAAAGCATTAGCATAGTATAATTATGCCCAAGAAGGGGGAGGGGAGGATATGGACCAGGTTTTTGGTCTACAAAATCTGTTTACAAAATCTGTCTAAAAACCGTGTTCAATGGTGAAAATCTGTCTACAAAATCTGTTTAAAAAACAGTTTCAAAATCTGTCAAAATCTGTGCAAAACTATGTTCAACAAAAATCTGTCAAAATCTGTGAAAAACTATGTTTAACAAAAAAAGCCATTACATTGAACAAAACGGTAGTGGTCCACCAACATTACATACACATTCAACGTACATTACAAGTCATACACGTACTACCTTACATTACATACACATTCAACCTATAACACAAGTCATACTGACAGTACCTTACATTACATACACTATTTCAAATACACTAGAATCACAACTACCACCAACAACAAAACAATAAAAACAAAGGCGTAATTCAATTTTTGACCAACTCTTTCAACCACCATTGCCATGTCTCTATATTGTTTCCTACTCTTCATAGTCATGTCTTTCAGCTCCCCATTCACGATAATTACTTCTCTAAGAGTGGACAAGACTTCCATGCGTTCTTCATCAATATCATTCTCCACCACCTTCAAATTATCTTTGCATGTCCGAGGATCCACCACTGATAGAAGTTACAACCATTCGGATAATTGCAGCATACAAAATAAAGGCAATTTGGATTATCCGTTGACATCGAAATCTTCAACATAGCTTTCTTGCCACATCGACAATAGCGGTTTTCGAATCTAACTTCACGCATGTTGTCCATACTTGCATTTGTGCTTGACATTGACATTGACCTACAAAAAATTATCAAGTAGCACAAAAATTACGAGCTGTACTGGGTTGAGTTGCATGGATTATGTATCTGCTGTTTTTATAATTTTTATAATAGTTATTAGGATGTTAACAGTTGCCAAGCAATTTGATCACAATATAATCTCAAGTACTATTCCCTCGTATTACATTATCCCCCTCATATTTCATGGTATTCAATCCCCATAAACTAATCCACAAAATAAACAGAGCACTAACAAGTTTTGGTGTGAATCAACCAATACATCAAGGAAAAACATCTTTACATAAGGCAAATTATATGTTCAAACATATACTACTCTTATTTCAGCAAAATTGCTAATGGCAGTCCACATAAAGACATCTTAAGACATCTTAAATGCCATTACATAATGGCAGTCCACATAGGCTTCACAGATGATGTCAAAAACAAGAACTATAATTCAAGCAAGGTTTTAACCTCATTTAACCTCATTTAACCTCATAGAACAAATTTATAATTCAAGTCCACATAGGCTTCAAGAACTATAATTCAAGCAAGGCTTCACAGTGTTGGGCATTTAACCTCATTTAACCTCATAGAACAAATTTATAATTCAAGTCCACATAGGCTTCAAGAACTATAATTCAAGCAAGGCTTCACAGTGTTGGGCATTTAACCTCATTTAACCTCATAGAACAAATTTATAATTCAAGTCCACATAGGCTTCAAGAACTATAATTCAAGCAAGGCTTCACAGTGTTGGGCATTTAACCTCATAGAACAAATTCAGGCAAGGTTTTAACCTCATAGAACAAGAACTATAATTCAAGCACTTTTCAAATTTATTCATTCAAGCAGTTATTCAAATTACAATAATCTGAACACAATAATCTGAATGTTTACAATAATCTGAACACATTGATTTTGAACACTGATTTTGAAGACACTGATATTCGGACACAAGTGTTGAAGATAATGTATATATTCATTCCCACACAGCTATGAAAAGTGTTCTCCATAAACACAGGCACATAATCAACTATATATATATATATATTTTAATGAACCATTATGAGCATGTAAAGAAAAAAAAAAAAACAATGGCAGATGGACAGTGGTATATATATTATGAGCATGTAAAGAAAAAAAAAAAAACAATGGCAGATGGACAGTGGTATATATATATATATAGCATCTGAAATTTGAAAATCCATTAAAGTATTTGCAGATCCAAAATGGACGGCATTTTTGTTTATAAATCTTTTCATCTCCTCATTTTATGTATATATATACATTATATATGTATACGCATACATTATATATGCATATGCATTGCAAGCCCCAAATCAAAGTAAAGCCCCAAATAAAAGCCCTAATTTTTTTTCTTTCAAATCTACTTTAGTTTCTCAACCTGGTGGTCGCCGGTGAGGAATGGCAGATGGACGGTGGTCGCCGGTGAGGAATGGTGGCTGGTGGTCCAACAACGATGGCAGATGGACGGTGTCTCCTCTCCCTCTCCCTCTCCCTCTTTTTTGTTTACAGATTGAAAATGAGGAGCTCTGCCCTCCGAAAAATTTGAATTTTTTTTTTTTTTTTTGGGTTGATCTGGGCCGTTCTTCCTGAGTGAGGCCACGTGGCCAGATCCAGGCCATTGACAGGAGGACCGGTTGAAAACATTGGCTGGAGAGGATCCGGACTCAGCAATTTCTACTATTACAAAATAATAATAATAATACTCTTAATTTAAACATTGTTCCCCAACATAATTGAGTATAAATATGATCATATAGTTGAGTATATTCTATTAGTTGCATTAGCTTATTAAAAATAGTAATTATTGCGATGTATAAAAAATATATAAATGAGAGATAAAAACAATCATGCTATAATTTGAAAAAAGATTTGTGTCCTTTCAAATAGCGATATTTTGTTGGAGAGTTGTTTAAGGCAAATTGCTACTAGAGATGTTCTTAATAGGAATATTATGATAAATTCTATTAATGAAAATGTCTTTTTTATTTGATAGGGAGATGTTCTTTTCAAGATAATCAAAGTGAAAACTGCTTTTTAGGTAAAATCTTTGAATTTAATTTTAAATACAATAGTAAAAGCAACATACGATAATATGTATTATATATATATATACACATACTATAATCCACGTATTAAACAAAAAGGGGTATAACCCAAGGTAAAATACACAAGAAGAGGGAGGCTAATATTTGATAAAATTCAATAATTTTTTTAATTGTATTTTGCTTGACATTATACTTAATAAGATAAACTACCAATAGGTCACAATAGTTGGACTTAATACCTATCACGTTTTATTTAAAATAAGTTCTAGTAAAATCGTCACTAATTATGTCAATTTTTTGCATGTCATTAAAAATTGACAATTAATAACTTTTTTTGTCACGATTTTTATAATTGTCGTTAAAACTTACAATTAGCGTCATTTTTCTGTGACAAATTTTTTAAACTATCACTGAAAGTTAAAAATAAGTAACTTTTTTTATGACGAATTTTTTAAACTGTCGCTAAAATTTATAATTAGTGACATTTTCATGACAATTTTTAAATTGTCGCTAAAATTAACAATTAGAAACATTTTTTAATAGTGCTTGATAAAAAATGCTGTTAATTATCATAAAACTTATTGAACAATAAGTCTACTTATTAGAATTTATGCGTAAGTCCATCTAATTAATATGGGGTTGCGAAACTTTATAATTTTTGGGATATGAAATGTGATAATTTTAGGACTTGTTATTAATTATTAGAATAATATGAGGATTTTTTAAAAATTTTGAGGATGCAGTCGCCATGCTTTGGATCTGTCCTTGCATAGGGAGAGTGGTGAAAACATCTCCAACAGTGTATTATTTAGGTATAGTATGGTGTTAAATATCCTCTTTGGTGTAATTCCTTATAAATTAAAAATAAAAAATTAAAAAAATAGATATTAAAAACACTTTGGTACAAACTTTTAGAATTAAAATCGTAAACAGTCTTACAAGATGCACTAAACAAGGTCAAAATTGCACCGTGCAACAAAAAAAAAAAAAAACTCATTTCCAATAATGTAATATATGTCATGTTAAAAATATGTTACTTTTGGGAAGTTGGTAAAAAGTTGACTTTTGACTTTTTACCAAGTTTTTTGACTTTTTTAGAAGTGATTTGAGAAGTTGATAAAAAGTTGACTTTTTGCTTTTTAGTTTAATATTTATTTATGGTGTCAAATCAAATTAAAATGATCAAAATACCCTTACCCAACATAAGAGATTTATTTTTTTATTTTTTTTCATAGGCTCTAATTTGTAATTTTAAGACTGCGTTTTTGGCACTTCTTATATAAATGATACACCCTTTTCTTTTCTTTTTTAATCCCCACAATTCCCATAGACATATGTCAGATAGAGATAGGAAAAAAAAAAACAAAAACAAAAAATTGACCAATCACAATGCACTGGAGGTGGTGGGGTTCCCTAGGGTCCCAACTTTTTTCCTATATATATATATTTTTGGATAAATTACACTGACACCCCCTAAAATTTTTGTTTATTATAGTTTTCCCCCTCACGTTTTGAAAATTATATCTCCCTCGCTAAGGTTTTAAGTTTCATTACAGATTTCCCCCCTCAGCAATTTAATTTTTTTAAATACCAATTTTGCTCTCACTGGGTAAATTACATTGACACCCCTCACATTTTAGAACTTACAATTCTCTTCCTAAGGTTTAAAATAGCATTACCAATTAGCCCCTTGGTTTGTATTATTTGGAAAAAAATTCATTGAAAAAAAAATTAATTGGAAAAAAAATTATTTGAAAAAAAAATTAATTTAAAAAAAAATTGTTAGTAAAATTTTCAAATTTCTGTTTAAAAACCAATGTAAATTCATTTTTTGAATTTACGTTTTTTCCTCAAATTTGCAAATTGAGACAACCATTTATAAACCAAAAAAATTAACAAACAAGTTTTTATAACAATTTTTAAATTTTTGTAAATATAAATTGAAAACTGAAAACGAAATGGCTATCAAACAGGCTTCAGATGGTAAAAATGTCGTAAAATTAACAAATAATTAAATAAGTTACTAACTTAAGAAATGATTTATCAAAAGATTCTTAAGCTATGTATGGTTTGATTTTTAGAAATTTTTTTTAAAAATTAAAAATTAATTTGGTTAAGAAATAAAAAATAAAAAATAATTATCATTTAAGGGTAAAAAATAATTATCATTTTAACTTTTGGGCATGTTATATATATACATATGGCTGTTTCAATTTAATTTGTAAAAAAATATTTTTAACCACTCAAAAGATAAATATTATATAAAATGATAATTATTTTTTATTTTTTATTTCTTAACCAAATTAATTTTTAATTTTTTTAAAAAAACTCTAAAAATCAAACCATACATAGCCTAAAAATCTTTTGATAAGTCATCTCGTATGTTGGTAACTTATTTAATTATTTGTTAATTTTATGATATTTTTACCATCTGAAGCCAGTTTGATAACAATTTCATTTTCAGTTTTCAATTTATACTTACAAAAATTTTAAAAACTGTCATAAAAACTTGTTTGATAAATTTTTTTAATTTATAAGTGGTTGTCTCAGTTTGTAAATTTGAGGAAAAAACGTAAATTCAAAAAATGAGTTTACGTTGGTTTTTAAACAGAAATTTAAAAATTTTACTGACAAAATTTTTTTTCAATTAATTTCTTTTCCAATGAATTTTTATTTTTTCAATGAATTTTTTTTTCCAACTAATACTAACCGAGGGAGAAATTGGTAATGCTACTTTAAATCTTAGGGAGAGGATTGTAATTCTAAAATGTGAGGGATGTCAATATAATTTACCTAGTGAGGGAAAAATTAGTATTTAAAAAAATTAAATTGCTGAAGAGAGAATTTGTAATGAAACTTTAAATCTCAGTGAGGGAGATGTAATTTTCAAAACGTGAGTAGAAAAACTGTAATAAATATAAATCTTAAGAGGTGTCAGTGTACTTTATCCTATATTTTTTATCACCATACTAGCAACTACTGTTGCTCTTGTCCCTATCATCTGATTGTCATTAAGGAAGTTTTCAAATTTAGACTAAAATTTGATTCATGACTGCGATCCGATATTGTTAAATACATTTTTATATGTTAGGCGACTAACTAGAATGTTTTATTTTGTAACATACTGACAGAGATTAAGGTACCATGGCTATCGATTGTGACAATGAATGGATCGTAAATGTAATTAGTATTGTTTTGTTTTGTATTATTTATTTGTTTTGTTTGTATTTTTTTATTTTTTATATTAATTTCTTTCTAATATGTAGAGATTTTTTCTTTTCATGGAGGTTTTACTCTCTCTGCATAGAGAATTTTTTTTTTCCCTTCCTGCTGAAGGTTTTCTTTATCATTTTTGAATCTATTTTGTACTCTAATACACTTTGTTGGATGATTTATTGTTGAATATACAGTATATCAAGTCCCGTATTTTTCTATAAATAAAAAAGCACTACACTTCTGATTAATTGACTTTTTTGAATTAAAATTATACTTTTAACTAATTTATGTTCTTTTTATAAATTCCTTTCATAATGTAAGAAGTAAATCTAAAGATAAATTGGCATAGAAAGTACAATAGATAAAAATCATTTGGTTTAGTTTTACAATTATGATTTTAATGTAGAGTTGTGAGTTGAGTTTTAAAAAGAAAAAATTTATTCGATTATTTTGAAAAGAATTTTTAAATTTTAAATTTTAAAAGAATTTGGAATTTTTATATTTTGAGTTTTTAAATTTGTGGGTGAGCATTAAATTTTGTTGAATGTCCAATCATGCCTTTCTGCTAAAACCCATGAAGTCCTGACAAAACAAAACATAATAAATGGGGTTTTGTTGGAAACATTAATGTGGTGGTATTGGAATAATATGCAGTGTTTAATTTGAAATTTATTGGTTAAAGGTGTGAAATATAATATTTTTTATTAAGATTTTAAGAAATAATTTGATAAGTGTTGAATGATAAATAATATAAAATAATTGTCAAAAATGACCACATAACCACGCTTTGATGGGAACTCCCACGGGATGTTTCAGACTTTGTGTGTGGCGGGCCGCCCGGGGGGCCCTCCCAACCATGCTACGTAGTTCAAAATCGTGACAAACGCCAGCTTGTCTCAAGTCATCGGTTTGCAACTACGAAGTTGGGAGCGCCTCCGACGTCGTTTTGGTGTTTTTTTTTTTTTTTTTTTTGCAGAAGAAGAAAAGAAAAAAGAAAAAAAAAGAAGAAGAAGAGGGGGCTGCGGACGGGAGAGGAGGAGGAGGAGGAGGAGGGCCATAAAAATCGCATTGGGCGGGGTTCTGAGGCGAAGTCATAAGGCTGGCAACGGATCGAAGATGGCGGAGGCGAGGCTGACGGCGAGCCTCTCTCCTCTCGCGACCTCTCCTCTCTTTTCTCCCTCTCTCCTCTTTCAAGCCAGTTTGTCGAGCCAATTTGTCGAGCTATCGATCATTTTTGGTTATGCTCCAGATCCCAGCACCCTCACAGATTTTTGAGAGGGAGGGAGAATAGAAAGAGAAAAAAAAATAAATAATGCCTATGTTTGGGTAGTTGGTTTTGGAACTTTTTTTTGTTAAAATAATCATATAAAATAAAATAAGTTTTTTAGTTTAATAAGACAAAATATCACATTCAATCCATAATTATTATATTCTTTCTCTCATAAAAAAAATCAAAAAAGTAAAAAAAAACTAAAAGTCCTTCCCAAATTAGACTTTTTAGCCCCAGGCTAAAATAGTTAAAAAAGCCAAAAAGTCAACCCACTTCCCAAACGAAGCCAATGTGCGACCACAAATCAATTAGGGGTTGTCCGAGTTAAAAATTATGGGAGTCTCAAGTATTTTTTAGTTATTTGGTATGGAGAAAGTTATTAGGTACTCATGGAGTACAACTATGAAGTGTTTTTGGATATTATGCCTTCGTTTGGGATTGTCACGACCCAAACCCGGCCCTATGGGTTTAGCATCAGAATCGCGGCGATGTCAAGATTCAACAAGAAAAAGCAGTTAAGCAATCGAGGGCTGGCGGAAGCCAATCTGATGAAGTAACTACTGTCCATTGAGCTGTGAAACCCTGTATACCAAAAACATTTTTATGCATTCATACGGTTCAAAACAGTACAATCTATACAATCATTACAAACATTCAGTACGGGGACCTAATCCCTCGATAACAGTACAGTAAAACAGTAGACAGTCTATACAGTAGTACAAAACAGTAAGGAGACCGATGGGGGACACAAAAACGCCCCAAGCCATGGCATGGCAACTCGGAACCTCACAGTGAGGCACATAGGCTGGCTTGACAAAACTGGGGACCAACCCACGCTCCTAGCTCCGGTCTGGCTGCTGAGAACCTACATATATATATAAACAGTGAGCTAAAGCCCAGTGAATAACACAAAGCGTAAAGAGGTTATGAATGGATGTCCTTACAGTGAGGAAAACAATTCATTAAACAGTATTCAGTCTTTCAGTATTTCAGTCAATCAGTCATATGTGGTACATCCATTAGCCTATAAACAGTAGGTCCAAAAGGACCGGGTCTTAATGCATCAACAAAGAATGATGGCCATCAATCAAGAAATGATGGTTCCACAAGGAAACCGATGAGCTCAGAACAAGAAATAGAATTGCTAAGGATGCCACAATACGCTTCAAAATACAGACATACATTCATTCAAGAAACAATATCGCTTTTAATAAACAGATTCGAGATTCAAAAGATAATCATTTTGAACATATCTTTACACAATTGTTACTCACAGAGATTGGGCTAATAGCAGCTAGAGTGCGTCCCCGAGAGCCAACCCTAAACAGTTAACCAATAGAACACACACTAAATTTCATAGTCGGGAAGGATGATAATTAAATCCCTAAATTTCCTCGGTGTAGTTCTATGTCTAAATCCTCATTAAGATGCCTAAAACTAGGCCTAAGAATGCCTAGAATGGGATGAGGATGCAAAATACAGTTGGAAGGCATTTTTCAAAAGTTGCTGAAAACAGGGGTCTCGCTCGAGCGAGCCTTCCTTCGCTTGAGCGAGGTTGCAAAATCAAAGGCTTCACTCGAGTGAACAATCCTTCGCTCGAGCGGTCTGATGAAACAGTAAAAGTACTGGATGCTCGATTTTTACGCGCGATGCTCGCTCGAGCGAGCTTCCAAAATCAAAGGCTTCGCTCGAGTGGTCTGATGAAATGAAAAAGTACTGGTTGTTGGATTTTTACGCGCGATACCATGCTCGATGCTCGCTCGAGCGGAGACCTGAATAAAAGGGTGCTCGCTCGAGCGAGGAATCCTTCGCTCGAGCGAAGAAGCTAAATCTGGAATTTCCAGATTTGTCTCCCACGCTCAAACCAAGCATTCTCAACTCAATTCTCGACCTCTTGGGCTCAAATTCTGGAAAAATACATCCCAAAACTATGTATAACAAGTTTCAAAAGCCAATTTATGCATTCAAGCCCCAAAGGTGAGTCAATTAAATCCAAAATTCAAACTCATTTTCAAGAACAATTCCAAAATATACAATGCATGAGTTTTTAACCAAATTCAAGGTTCAAAACTTGCTCTAATGAGCTCAATAGTTGGAAAACAAAATGAAAACATGGAATTTAGCTTAAACATGAACATGCATGTACAATCTACCATGAATTCAACCTCAAAATACACCAAGATGGCCATGCATGCATGAATGGAGTTCCAATTCAATATATATGAGCAAATTCATGACTTAACTTCTCTATAACCATGATATATGCAAGATGAAACTTAAAGACAACAAGAGGATGGTGAATTTCCTTACCTAAGTCTCAATTTCTTGTCTAGAAGTTCAATTTAGCAACCTATGCTACAAATCTTCAAGTTCTTCTAGCAATTCACAAGATGGGCTCAAATCTCTCTCTCTCTCTACTATGGTCGGCTAGATGTGTAGGAAATGGCTGATCAATGGATATGTTAAGTGTAATAAGGCTCTTGAAAATCAATAAACAAGTGTCCACTATTGGTGGCAATTTGGTAATTAAGCCTAAGTTTGCAATTAGCTCATTTTAATCCAATTTAATCATTCCTAATCAATTTTCAGATAAATATACCATTAAATCACGAATATTCTACTGATCCCAAAACTCTAAACGGTTCCTAATTCGGCCGCCGATAAGGCCTTCAATTAGCAGTTTAAACATATGAATTCAAACAGATAATTAATCAATTAAACAGATGCAATATGCAATTCAATAGATAAACTTATTCGCCAGCCGATTTCAATTAGTCCATTCAAGATTTGATTAATCCAATTATCGTCATTATCGATTACATTTAAAGAACGATGAGTTAATTCAATGATTTATCGATAATCAAGACGAGGGTTATAGCCTCCTCCTTATAAGCGAGTTTAGTCCTCTAAACTCGAGTTACCTTCACCGAAGAAAACAGGTTCAAGGAAAACAGATTCGGGTATCTTTTAGCCATGTCATCTTCCCTTTCCCAAGTGGCATACACACCACCGTGGTTCTGCCAATCAACTTTTACTAGCGGGATCTCTTTATTTCTCAATTTCTTGATCCGTCGGTTCACAATTTGCATAGGCCGTTCCTCGTAAGTGTAGTCGTCCCTAAGCACTATCCGAGTAGGCTCAATCACATGAAAAGGATCCCGGAGATAGTCTATCAACATCGAAATGTGGAAGACGTTATGCATATGCTCCATTTCAGGAGGAAGTGCAACTTGATACGCCACCGGATTGATTTTCTCAATAATCTGATACGGTCCGACATACCTTGGCGCTAACTTGTCTTTGACTCCAAAACGAGTCTGGCCTTTCATTGGTGTCACTTTCACAAACACGTGATCACCCACTTCATACTCTCTGTCCCGTCTTCTGACATCCGCATAGCTTTTCTGCCTACTCTGTGCAGTTTTCAGTCTTTGTTGTATCAGTTTTATCTTTTCAGTTGTTTCATATACAATTTCGGGCCCAAGCAAAGGCCCATCTCCAACTTCTGCCCAGCAAATTAGAGATCTACATTTTCTGCCATACAATGCCTCAAAAGGCGCCATTCCAATACTCGAATGGTAGCTGTTGTTGTAGGCGAATTCAGCCAATGGAAAATGACTTTTCCAGTTTTCCTGAAAATCTAGGACACACATTCTCAGTAGGTCCTCTAGAGTCTGGATGGTCCTTTCTGACTGTCCATCTGTTTGAGGATGATAGGCACTCAAATTTCAATTCAAGACTAATGCATCAGTAGGCTTTGCCAGAACCTCGATGTAAACTTCGAATCCCTGTCAGAAACAATAGATACAGGTACTCCATGCAATCTCACAATTTCGTCAATATAGATAACGGCCAATTTGTCCGCATTATAGATTGTCTTGACAGGTAGGAAGTGTGCAGATTTAGTCAATCTATCAACAATAACCCAAATAGAGTCCATACCTTTCCTGGAGTGAGGTAATCCAACAATGAAATCCATCGTGATATGCTCCCATTTCCACTCTGGTATGGGTAAGGGTCGATAAGTTCTGGTCGTTGATGTTCCGCTTTGACTTGTTGGCAGTGAAGACATTTGGACACAAAGTCGGCAATTTCCTTCTTCATTCCCGGCCACCAGAAATTTTGTTTCAGATCTTGGTACATTTTTGTGTTCCCCGGGTGGATAGACAATTTTGAATTGTGGCCCTCTTGCAGTACTCTTCTTTTCAATTCAGTGTCATTCGGCACACACAGTCTTTCTTGAAATTTCAATACATTGTTCTCAAATTTGAACCCCTGTTTTGGTTTTGAATCTCTTTCCTCAATAATCTTCTTCAAGTAATCATCTAGTTGTTGTTTCTCCTTAATTTCTTCGATCAATGCTGGTTGAGCAGAAATAGCAGCTAAGGTTCCACCTTGTTCTTTCAAAACAATTTCAATTTCAGACTTTTCCAGATCATGAAGCAATTCTCTCTGCCCGGTGAGCAAACAAGCTAAGTTGGCAATTGACTTTCGGCTCAATGCATCGGCAACAGTGTTAGCTTTTCCCGGATGGTACAAAATCTGTAGGTCATAATCTTTGATCGGGCAGCCCATCTCATTGCCTCTCATATTCAGCTTCTTCGAGTGAAAAAGTACTGTGCTCTTGTGGTCAATATACACTTCACATGTTGCTCCATACAAATAGTGACGCCAAATTTTCAAAGGCAAACACCGCAAAGAAGTTCTAAGTCATGGGTCGGGTAGTTCTTTTCATGTGGTCTCAACTGTCGGGAAGCACAAGCAATAACTCTCCCATTCTGCATTAAAACACACCCCAAACCCTTATGAGAAGCATCACTAAATACAGTATAACCATCCGTACCTGAAGGTAGAGTCAGAACCGGTGTAGTCACAAGTCGAGTTTTTAACTCTTGGAATGTCGATTCCTTGGTCACCCATCAAAACGGTGTCCCCTTCTCGAAATAATCGAGTGGTAAGGCAATTTTAGAAAAATCTTTAACAAATCTTCTGTAATATCCAGCCAGTCCCAAAAAGTTTCGGACTTCAATTACATTCGTTGGTCTAGGCCAGTTCACTACAGCTTCAATTTTCTACAGATCAACAGAGATTCCATCTTTGCTAATAACATGCCCCAAAAACATCACATGATCAAGCCAAAATTCACATTTAGACAATTTAGCATACAGTTTCTATTCTCTTAAGATTTGCAGGGCAAGTCTCAGATGGTGTTCATGTTCTTCTACAGTCTTAGAATAGATCAATATGTCATCAATGAATACCACAATGAAATCATCAAGGTATGGTTTAAAATTCGTCATGAGGTCCATAAATGCAATGGGCATTCGTGACTAACCAGCATAACTAAAAATTCAAAGTGGCCATACCTCGCTCAAAGCGCTTATCCACATCTTCCGGTTTAACTTTCAAGGTGATACCGATCCGAGATCAATCTTGAAAACACTGCACCCCTGAATGATCAAACAGGTCATCAATACGCGGTAATGGATATTTGTTCTTTATGGTTACCTTGTTCAATTCACGATAATCAATGCATAGTCTCAGTGAGCTATCTTTCTTCTTCACAAACAAAACAGGTGCGCCCCACGGTGAAGTACTGGGCCTGATAAACTTCTTGTCTAACAGTTCCTGCAATTGCACTTTCAATTCTTTCAGTTCAGTTGGAGCCATTCTGTAAGGAGCTTTAGATGTCGGCTGTGTACCCGGGATCACATCCACAGTAAATTCAATTTCCCTGTCAATCAAATCCCCTGGCAAATCATCTAGAAATACATCTGGGAATTCTCTGACTATAGGAATACAATTCACATCAGTTTTAACACTATCATTAGTAGGCACAGTCAGCACAGAACACAGATATCCTTTACACCCATTTCTAATCAGTTTAACAGCTTTTACAGAAGAAATCAGATACGGAGGTGGTACTACTCCACTCCCATTAAACACAAATTCAGGCAAACCCGGTGGACGGAAAACAACTTGCTTTGTTACACAATCGATAGTAGCATGATATTTTTGTAACCAATCCATCCCCAATATTACATCGAAGTGATCAATATTCAATGGCAGTAAATCAATAAATAGATGCATATCCCCAACAATAATCTCACAAGCAGGATACTTATATGCACATGTCATGGATCCCCTAACAGGTGATGATACGGCTAACAAGTAATTCATGGGTTCTAAGGGACTATTCAATTTACGCGAAAAAGCATGCGATACATACGAATGTGTAGACTCCGAATCAATCAACACATATGCATTTTGAGCACAGATAGAGAGGATACCTGACACAACAACCTCCGCTTTATAGGCTCTTTCCCAAGAGCTTTAGGGTTCGGTTTTGGTGTTGCGTGTTGCAAAGCCTTCGCCATGCAGCTTTTACTCGCTCATGGGCAGAGGGACAATCTTTAATTTCAGGCCCACCTTGCCACACCAAACAAGCTCCGAAACTCCGGTAGCAAAACCCTTTGTGCTTATTACCACATACGGAGGCGGTGGAGTAAACCCACTTTGGCTCAGCTAGTCGACCGTAATTTCAGATTCTCGCTTTTTGTCAGGGTTATGCTTGCCTTTCTTAAATTTGAAACCCTGTCTTTTACCTTGCCACTCAGTTGTTGGTGTTTCAGATTGTTTCACTGCTGCAATATTCGACTCGGCCATCAATGCCCGGTCGAGAACACCCACATAAGTCGGTAACTTCAAGACACTTATTCGTCTAATATATAACAAAGACTAAGGCCTCCTTCAAACCTTCTGGCCTTCTTATATTCGGTGTCCACCATATGTGGTGCATATCTAGCAAGTTCGGTGAATTTCTTCTCATACTCGGCAACAGACATTTTGCCCTGTCTCAGTTGTTCAAACTCCGTTACTTTTCTGTCCCTGATGCACTGGGGAAAATACTTTTCAAAGAAGGACTCCTTGAACTGAGCCCATGTCACTACAGCGTTAGTATCACGGACCAGCATCCACCACCTTCTGGCCTCTTCTTGCAAGGTGAAGGTAGCTAACAATACTTTATTTGCTTCTGAGCATGGAAAAACCTCAAACAACTTCTTAGTCTCAAGAACCCAAGCTTCAGCCTTTAACGGTTCTAAGCCTCCCTGGAAGGACGGCGGTTTCATCTTGCTGAATTTCTGAGTCAATGCAATAATGTCCACCTCATTCACATTCACATTCTCAGATTTCCGTTGCCTGCACGGAGGCGAGGAGGAGGGGCCGTTGGTTGTTGATCTAGTCTTTCAATTATCACCCCATCATTTGTTCAAGTCCGCCATTCTCGCCTCGAGGATGATGCTTCAGCCATTTGCGTTGTTTATGCGTTATCCATTTCACTATAAGCGCTATAACAGTTATCATGATAAGCAGTTGTATAATTAAACAGTTTAACATTTTAACATATAATCAGTCAGTCATAAGCACACTCTTTTCAAGTTCATGAGATGCCCTAATTGCTTTTCTAGGACACCCTATAGCTCATTTGGACACGTGTGTGCGGTATAACTCGTGGTTAAGTATCGGTCTGGTACCACTCTGTCATTTACCCAAACCCCCTATGGGTTTAGCATCAGAATTGGCCAAGAATCCGAGATTATCAAGGCTCAAACAAGAAAACAGCTTAAACAGTAGTATGTACTGCGGAAGCCAATACAAGAAGTAACTAGTGTCCATTGAGTCGGAAACCTCAGATGCCAAAAACATTTTTATGCATTCATACGGTTCAAAACAGTACAATCTATACAATCATTACAAACATTCAAGACGGACCTAATCCTCGATAACAAGACAAGAAAAAAGAGATGAGCCTATACAAGAGTACAAAAGCAAAGAAGAGCAGATGGGGACACAAAACGCCTGCCACGGTATGGCAACTCGGAACCTCACAGTGAGGCACATAGGCTGGCTTGACAAAACTGGGGATGTAACAACCCGACCTCGTATATGTGTTATGGTATATTTTTGGTACATTTTTAGTTCCTTAATATGTACAAATATATGCTTATGATGCCATGTTATGAAAGACTATCTGTTGAACAAGTAATGTATCTGTTCCATTAGAACGTTCGGATCCTAAGTTGGAGGCCTTAATGGCTTAATTAACTGAAATTGATTATATATCTGTGTTCAGCTTAATTTTCTGGTAATATTAAGCGTGTTTACAAAATTTCAATTTCGGAATGATAAAGCGATTCGTTTTCGTCTTATATGCTCTTTGCTATTCTATATCTATATCTCTAAGTCTTGTGTGGTCTTGAAGAAAAAAACGTGGGTTCTTTCCTTGGAGAGACATAAGAGAGAATTGAGAAGAAGAATTAGGGGAGAAGAAATCCAACAAGGAGCTTGGAAATTGTTAGAGTTGTTGTGGATTCTAACTCAAGGTAAGATCAAGCCCCTCTTATATGGCAACTTAGAGCTTGTAATGGATGTTTATGGAGGATTCATGTTTGTCTTATGCTTGATTATGAGGATTTCTCATTCATTAGTTGTTTTGAAACTAATTTAAGTGTTGTATTGAATTTACACTTCAATCTTTAACTAGGATCATCATTTCATGGAATTATGTTAATATTATGTTATGTTTCAAGAGCTTGAATCCAAACCCACAAATGGAATAGAGAGAGAGAGAGATGGCTTGTTTAAGCTTCTCATTTATTGAATTAACTAAGAATCCATGTTATGTTGATGAATATTGCATTAATTTAAGCTTGAATTGCATGAAAATGGCAAGGAAATGGAGTAGGGTTTGGATTGAAGAAAAATTTCAGAATTCGTTTGCTGTTCGCCGAAGAGAAAGGCCCGCCGAGCGAAAAACCACCTTCCAAAGCGCTTTTGTGAAATTTTGTCCGCCGGCGCCAAAGTGGCGCCGAAGCGTAGGTCATTTTTCGTGAAAATGAAGTGCTTGCTGGTTTACGTGTTTGATCCTCCGTACTTGTAGAATCTTCTCCAATGATTTTAAGGTGGTTATAATGTTATGTAAAGTGTAATGATTCGATAATGGTGTTCCATAGATTATGAAGGAAAAGAATCGATGTATAAGTTATGATTGTGCAGACACACTCCTGGTGGAACTAGCACATCATCCCAACACTGTGAGTAGTAGTACTCTTCACTACAGATAATGAATGCTTTTAGCATTTTATTCTATGATACTACAGTATTTATGAATGTATGAAATGATGAAAAGAACGACAATACGATCATATGACGTGAAACAAAGTGCTGTACGGAACTAAGTGCTACACCGTGAGCCACCTCTAGGATCCGTGCGAAGTAAGGCACGGAACTAAGTGCTACAGTGTGAGCCACCTCTAGAATCCGTGCGAGCCACCTCTTGAATTCAACCAAAGGGCCGTTGTGCCACATGAAGCAATGGGTCGTTGTGCCACATGAACCACAGGGCCATTGTGCCACATGAATTAAGGGGCCGTTGAGCCACATGAACTAAGGGCTTTTAGCCACCATGTTTATGTTACAAGTTTGGGCCTAAGGCCATTGTATATTTATACGATCGTAATCGACTAACCTTATGAACTTTGCATCTATATATACAATGATGAGTTACGCTTAAGTTAGGTATGGTTTCAATTATGTATTACCATTCATCGAGCTTGGCTCACTTTCGCTATGTCTGTTCGTAGGTAACCAATCAGGTGGTCAGCCCTAGTCCTGGACGCCGATTCCCTTTTGTTAGCCTACATGTCCAGGCACTACACCGGGCCAATTATTGGTTAAGTTTAGTGAAGTCGACGGCTTGTTTGAGTGCCATCTATGATTGGTGTATATGACTTTCATATTTTTGATTATGCCCAATGTCAGGGCTGGGTCTGTGTGTATGTTTGTATATTGACGCCACCCAGGAATATTAGTTTTGTTTCTATCTGTCTATAATCATATTTCTATTTGGTATGTAGCCTATGGTTATGTTAATGCATGAGTTGTTGGAGATCCTGGCATGTTAGAATTAGCTCAATGGAATTGTTTGATCTGTATTTTTGTAATGTATTTTGCTTCCGTCAGGCCCCATACGACGTATATACCAGGGTTTTTATCCGTTTTCTGTATGGGTCATGCCCGAACTTTTAGGGGCGGGTTCGGGGCGTGACAGGGGACCAACCCACGCTCCTAGCTCCGGTCTGGCTGTTGAGAACCTACATATATATATAAACAGTGAGCTAAAGCCCAGTGAATAACACAAAGCGTAAAGAGGTTATGAATGGATGTCCTTACAGTGAGGAAAACAATTCATTAAACAGTATTCGATTTTCAAGATTTGATCAATCACCATATGGTACATCCATTAGCCTATAAACAAGAGGGTCCAAAGGACCGGGTCTTAACAGACCAACAAAGAATGATGGCCATCAATCAAGAAAGATGGTTCCACAAGGAAACCGACAGAGCTCAGAATAAAGAAATGCTTGAATTGCTAAGGATGCCACAATACAGTTCAGAATACAGGACATACATTCATTCAGTAAACAATATCAGTTTAATAACAGTTCAGTTCAGTATTCAAAAGATAATCATTTTGAACATATCTTTACACAATTGTTACTCACAGAGATTGGGCTAATAGCAGCTAGAGCGCGTCCCCGAGAGCCAACCCTAAACAGTTAACCAATAGAACACACACTAAGTTTCACAGTCGGGAAGGATGATAATTAAATCCCTAAATTTCCTCGGTGTGGTTCTATGTCTAAATCCTCATTAAGATGCCTAAAACTAGGCCTAAGAATGCCTAGAATGGGATGATGATGCAAAATACAGTTGGAAGGCATTTTTCAAAAGTTCTTTGAAACAGGGTCTCGCCGAGCGAGCCTTCCTTCGCCGAGCGAGGTTGCAAAGGCTTCGCCCGAGCGAACAATCCTTCGCTCGAGCGGTCTGATGAAACAAGAAAAGTAATCGATGCTCGATTTTACGCTACGATGCCGCCGATGCTCGCCGAGCGAAGCCTAAAATCAAAGGCTTCGCCGGCGGTCGATGAAATGAAAAAGTATCGTTGTTGGATTTTACGCTTGATACCATGCTCGATGCTCGCTCGAGCGGAGACCTGAATAAAAAGGTGCTCGCTCGAGCGAGGAATCCTTCGCTCGAGCGAAGAAGCCAAATATGAAATTTCCAGATTTGCCTCCCAAGCTCAAACCAAGCATTCTCAACTCAATTCTCGACCTCTTGGGCTCAAATTCTGGAAAAATACATCCCAAAACTATGTATAACAAGTTTCAAAAGCCAATTTATGCATTCAAGCCCTAAAGGTGAGTCAATTAAATCCAAAATTCAAACCCATTTTCAAGAACAATTCCAAAACATACAATGCATGAGTTTTTAACCAAATTCAAGGTTCAAAACTTGCTCTAATGAGCTCAATAGTTGGAAAACAAAATGAAAACATGGACTTTAGCTTAAACATGAACATGCATATACAATCTACCATGAATTCAACCTCAAAATACGCCAAGATGGCCATGCATGCATGAATGGAGTTCCAATTCAACATATATGAGCAAATTCATGACTTAACTTCTCTATAACCATGATACATGCAAGATGAAACTTAAAGACAACAAGAGGATGGTGAATTTCCTTACCTAAGTCTCAATTTCTTGTCTAGAAGTTCAATTTAGCAACCTATGCCACAAATCTTCAAGTTCTTCTAGCAATTCACAAGATGGGCTCAAATCTCTCTCTCTCTCTCTCTACTATGGTCGGCTAGATGTGTAGGAAATGGCTGATCAATGGATATGTTAAGTGTAATAAGGCTCTTGAAAATCAATAAACAAGTGTCCACTATTGGTGGCAATTTGGTAATTAAGCCTAAGTTTGTAATTAGCTCATTTTAATCCAGTTTAATCATTCCTAATCAATTTTCAGATAAATATACCATTAAATCACGAATATTCTACTGATCCCAAAACTCTAAACGGTTCCTAATTCAGCTGCCGATAAGGCCTTCAATTAGCGCTTAAACATATGAATTCAAACAGATAATTAATCAATTAAATGATGCAATATGCAATTCAATAGATAAACTTATTCGATTTGATTTGATTTCAATCACCATTCAAGATTCGATTAATCCAATTATCATCATTATCGCTTACAATGAACGAGAGCTAATTCAAAGCTTTATCGATAATCAGTACGAGGGTTGTTACAGGGATATAGGTTGACCTTTTGATTTTTTCAATTTTTTCAAATTTTTTGACTATTTTAAGGCCTCATTTGGCATTCGAGTGTTTTAGTCTAAAAGTCAAAACATTATTAAAAAAATAAAAAAGCATATAACCTATTTAAAAAAGTCAAAGACTATATTTTCTCTCTAATTTTTGTATATTTTTTCGTAAAAAATTAAAGAGTCTTGCCAAACATACTAGTAGTTTTTTTTACCTCATATTTTAGCTAAAAAAGTTACTAAAATAGTCTGTTTCCAAATGAGATCTAGTCTGGGTTAGAAAGTCTTGTTTGGGACGAGCTTTTTAGCTTTTTAATTTTTGTGAGAGAAAAAAAATAAAATGATTATGAGGTAAATGTGACATTTTGACTTATTAACTTTTTAATTTATTTTATCTTTTTGTGACTAAAATAGCCTAAAACCCACATCCCAGACATAGGTGAAGAAGATGAGATTTATGATTTTGTATTAAGTGATTGAGAAAGATAAGGGAATATAGTATATAATGATTAATAAATAAGTATAAATATATAATACTCTAAAAATATTTAATAATTTTCTCTCTAAGGATATGGTCACGTAGTGTCTTAAATCGAAGGTGATCAATGAAAATGTTGGGACTCACTAATTTTTGTTGGTGATGAGAAATAAGAAGAGATATATCAATTGGTGATTGCTTAAAGATAAGAGCAAGTGTCGGATTGAAATCATGTGCCCACTCAAACAAGGAAAATGAATTTGTTGACAAACTCTGTGGAGAAAATTATTCAGTATTGCTAGAGCAAGTTTAGAATATGTTAAGTATTAATGTGTAAATAGAATAGGGTATTATTTTAAGAACATTAAATAAGAGTGATTTTATTTATATTACTACTTTTTACACACTTCATATGAGATGTTATTTATTTATTTATTTTTCTAATTTTACTCATGTATGAAATGTTTCATACATTTTAAGGACAAAATATTAAAATTAAATATATTTTATTATCTCCTTACACTCCTTAGTCTTCAATCCATACTCCTCTTGTTACTTTCTCAAATTTTCTTTTTTCTTACACATCTCTTTTTAAAAAGTAAGAATCATAATGTTTTGATCATAGAAGAATGCAATGGAAGAAGAAATTGTGGTAAAGAACCATCGAAAAAGGGAAAGGGTGAATTGTTTTATTTATTTGGTAAGTTTTTGTTTTGTTTTTCTGGACTATTCTTCGACTTTTGTTTAGTGTTTCAAAATCGAACAAAATAAAATAGTCCAGCATTACATTGCCGAACAAAAAATATATGTCTGTTAACCAACTGCCGAATAAAAAATACATTTACAGTAACCCAAGGTCAAACTTTTTTAATTTGTTTGACTACTCATTATCGTGTATTTCCAGTTTTATTTACTTTTTATTTTTTTTTCTTGAAAGGATTATGCTTTCACTCATTACAACAATGCAAGTACTGTATTATTAGTGGATTCCAATCATAAATTCATTACAGACAAGATTTGTTAAGTTTTTTTATAAATACGATTTTTTTATGAACGACAACATATTGTTGGGAAAAAAAAGTTTGTCTGGTAACATGACACTAGATTAATTCAAATTCATAGGCCCGACACAAATTTAAAAATCATTGTTTGGAAGAAAGTGGCTTTGCAAATGTATAGTAACAAAAAGCTGGAGAAATCTATTTTTTTTAAAATTTATTTTGGGAAGATAACACCGGAGAAATGTAAATTGCTTAGCACTGTATGACCGAATAGACACTTCGTTATAGGCTCCACTCATTGTTTTCCCTACGTCTTTCTATTTTTTCCTTGTTGCATCTTTTTTTGTTCCCTTATTTTCCCTCAAAAAACTATTGGTGTAAAGAGATGAAAGGATTTTGAAGAGTCTTACTTTAAGATAAGTTTTGGTAATATAATAGATGTAATAAGAATCGCAATTTTTTTTAGTAATATAATGAAATGGAGGATATAAAGAGATAAAGTAATGGTGTAAGTAGAATCATTGTTAAATAATTTTTCTAAATAAAGAGTGTCAACAAAATGCATAATTTAATTGGGTAAATTATATTTTGCCTCCTTTTATGTTCGACTATTTTTCAACTTTGGCCTTTGAATTTTTTTTTCCCACTTTAACACTTCATGTTTTAAGTTTTTTTCAATTGTCTTTTAAGAGTAATTTCTAATCAAAATTAGACAAAAAAATTTCACATTAGTTGTCACATGATTTAAAATATATATTGTTATATTAAGATTTGAATTTGTGTCAGATATGTGAGTTATATATAATAAAATATTTTTATACTACGTGATTGTCAATTTGTTATTTTTTGGTCTAATTTTGAATGTACGTTAGTTTAAAAAAAAAAAAAAAAAAAACTAGAAGCATGAAAGCCAAAGTGAAAATAAATAAATAAATTTAAAGGCCAAAATGAAAAATGACCAAACAGAATAAAACGTACTTTATTCAAATTTAATTAGTCCAAAAATGTGATTCTCACATTAACTTCAAATAAGTTTTATTGTTATTGTTATTATTATTATTATTATTAGATAGTCAAATAAATTTTATTATTTTACATCAATCAAAAGTTATGTTTTATTTATATAGATTTTAATTAGTACATGGACAAAATCAAATAACAAGTTGAGTAAAATTTGGTAATCTAGCATCTGAAATTTAAGGCCAATTTGAAAATATAATTAAAAGTCAATTTGACTTTTAACTTATTTTGGATGTCATCACTTTTTTACTTTTTACATATTTTTCTATAAAAAAAAAAAAGTCAAAAAAAATTAACTTTTAACTAACTTTTCAAACTAGCTTTGACTAATGACCCTACATAATTTTTATGCCTTGCTTCTAAAAAATTTCAGCAACTATGACATTTGTCTATAGTTACATCAAATTCAAGACTTCTTTGACATTTGTCTATAAATCATTTTATTTGATTTTTTTTTTTTAACTCAATAAGTCAAAAATCTATTTTATCATTTATCAATTTCTTAAGACTAGCTGAAAAATGAATACATTTTCTTAGGTCTGAAATTTTCTTTCTGGAAGGAAATTTGACTTGTGAATGGAAAGAAAAAAATTAATGAAAAAGTAAATAAAAGAGAAACTAAAATTTTATTTGATTGCTTTTTGTCTCTCTCTCTTTTATTCCCACAAATTTTTATATAGAATTGTTGATCCAAACATTAATCTTAATATTTCTTGTAGAGAATGTCATTGTCACAGTCATCTACCCTTCAAGTACATGGCATCATTTCTATGGGAAATGAGATCTGTGGGAATAAAAAAAATTACTACTTGAGTGGTGAATATTTGTATATTTTACTTTGATAAAATCAACTTTTCCTCTTTCAATAGATCTCCAAGTGAAATAAAAAGAAGTGTAAATTACAAAGATATTTTAAAGTTTGTTTAAAATATAAATTATTTTATGTAATTTTGAAAATTATATTTCATCTCTTAAAATTCTAATTTTATAACACTGACACATTTTATTAATAAATCATCAAATCAATTAACAATATTTAATGATGTCATAAATATTTTTTATTTAATAATTTAAGTAATTTTATTATTGTATAGGAGAACAATTATCAATTTTATTTTTTCAATTAATTATGTTAAATAAAAAATTCTAATAAGGAGATATTTATAATTTTTTAAATTACAAAAGATAATCCGTATTTTAAATAAATTTTAAGAATGTATTTATATTTTACCCAATAAAAAACTATGTTTAGATTCTTGTACCTGTTACTTTGTTTTAGAAGTGACCATAAAGTTTACCCAAAATAAATGAATGATGAAGAAGTGGAGGTAGAAAATGAAAAAGTAATGTACCCCTAGAAGAATTTAATAAAAAAGTAACTCAAAAGAACAAAAATTAGATGATCTAGTGTATAGTAATATCACAAACTGTATATTTTAGTTGTTGATTTGAGTAAACCTTACATGTAGTCCACACCAATTAACAACATGTCCTACACAATAATAAATAATTTCTCCCAAAAAAGATAAAAACAATTACAAGAGATTAATAAATTAAAAGAATTATAAATATCAACTATCAATTCAATGCTTTTTTTTTTATTTTTTTTTATTTTTTTATATGTCTCAAACTTCAATTTGTCAATATCAAGTAGACAAGATGATGATGACCCATGAAATAGAGGTAACAAGCCCTCCCACCCACACCCTTATCTCATACAGCTCCACTTCTTCATTTGCCAAAAGGCAAATAAAAATAAACTATGGACGGAAACAAGAAAAAGTACAATTATGAGCCCTTCTTATGGTCCCCCAAACCTCCAATGTGCCTGTTTGGTGCAGTTTAAAAGTTATTTATTTTAATTTTCAGCTTAATTTAAGTCATTTTGATGTGTTTGGTTTAGTTTATAGCTTATAACTTATAGTTTTTTGAAAGTCAAAAATCAGCTTATTCTTTGAGTGAGGACAGGAGATACTTAATTTATAAGTCAGAAATCAGCTTATGTTCATAGTTATAAGTTATAAGCTGTTTAGGCATAAGCTATAAACACTTTCCCACAGTTCTACCAAACAAGGCCAGTGTCTATGTTCAAAAATACAAGTGAGGCTTACTTTGGAAAGCTGGTAAAAAATTAACTTTTAACTCTTTTAACTAAAAAAGTTAACTTTTTTATCCAAGTCACTACCTAAAAAGTTAACTTTTTGGCTAAAAGAGTTAAGTCTTTTTTGCTAAAAAAATCAAAAGTCAACTTTTTTTTAAATTTTAAAACACTACTGAATCAAAACCAAAATTAAGGGTCGTTATTATCCCTTGCTCCCAAAAGAATCCCAACAACCATCTAATGATTTATAATATATCAATTTGTATGATGCAGCTTATAAAATTATTTATATTTTATATTTTTTTAAGATTATATTAGTGTATTTGATTTAATTTTTACATATAACTTATAAAATTATAAATAACTTAAAAAAATTTAATTATTAAAAAACAAGAGAAATGTACTATTAAATTCTACTTTCTGATTATCAATTCTGCATTATAGGCATAAACACAACAAGGTGGAGGTGGTTGACCCCAAGAAGATACAACCAAATACACAGCTAAAGGGCCCTTTTTAATTTTGCAGTTGTTGTTGTTGGTGAGGCAGTAGGGGGGCCTTCTTGTAACTGTAGGCCTAGGGGGGGCCTTATATATGCCTCACATGCTTCTGTTCCATCACCCATGTGTGATGTGTGGACCAAATCATCTTCGTTCAACAAAAATCCAATTTGGCCACTATTTTCTTAATAATGCAACCTAGGAGGTAATAAAGTACGCAAACTTGATTTAGCTCATGTTTGGGAAGTAGGTTGGTTTTTTACTTTTTTAATTTTTATGATTATTTTAGTTTGGAGTTAAAATGTCTGGTTTGGGAAGAACTTTTAATTTTTTTTATAAGAGAAAGAAGATAATGATTATGAATTAGATGTGATATTTTATCTTATTAAATTAAAATAATTTATTTTATCTTGTATTACTATTTAAACCCAAATCTTGCCTCCCAAACGGAGGCTATAGGCCGTTTGAGTATGTATGTTTTCACTCATGTCCTATTCCTATAGTACTTGAGAAAGGAAAAAGATGGATTCAAAATGGCTTTACTTGCCCTCTCAAGTTAATGGATAACTTTTTTTTTTAAGAAACACTTCAAAATGATTTTTTAAAATTTTTGAAAAATATTTGGAATATTTATTAATAAATTTCATCACACAAACAAGTACTCTAATTATTCTCAAGTTTTTTCTATTGATCTGTTAAGTCCTATTAGTGGAGAGTTTCTTTACGTGTGGTCCTATTTTTAATTTTGGTAGTATTTTGGTGGATAACTATACTTTTTTATTAATGTAACAGATATGATGTGATACTCTAATGTAGCAAGTATTAATGTGACATTTCAATGATGTGACACTCCAAAAAAAATTAGAAACTCCTTAGTATATTTTTCCTAAAATATGGTAAGTATTAAGAGGTTTTTAGTGTCACATTATACCAACCATGTTAGAATATTACATTTGAGAAAAGTATATTAAATAGTTTTTAATTTTTTTAGAGTATCATATCATACTTGTGGAGTATCACATCATACCCGTCACGTTGTCACATTTAAAAAAAAAAGTATATTAAGAAATTTTTAATTTTTTTAAAGTGCTACATCGTTGGAGTGTCACATTAATACCTACCACATTTTAATGTCACATCATACCCGCCATGTTAGAGTGTCACATTTAAAAAAAGTACACTAAAGAGTTTTTTATTTTTTTAAAGTGTCACATTATACCCACCATATTAAAGTGTCACATGTCATTTTAGAAAAAGTATACGAAGGAGTTGTAGATTTTTTAGAGTGTCACATCATATCCGTCACATTATCGCGTTTGAGAAAAATACACTAAGTAGTTTTTATTTTTTTTTAAGTATCACATCATACTCATCACGTTGTCACGTTTGAAAAAAATATACTAAAGAATTTTTATTTTTTTGGAGTAAGTTTTGAAGTGTCATATCATACTTGTCATGTTGTCACATTTAGGAAAAATATACGAAGGAGTTTTAAATTTTTTTTAAAGTATCACATTAATACCCGCCACATTTTAGTGTCACATCATACCCGCCATGTTAGAGTATTATATTTGAAAAAAGTATAATAAAGAGTTTTTAATTTTTTTAGAGTGTCATATCATACTCTCCATGTTGTTATGTTTGAGAAAAGTAAACTAAAGAGTTTTTTTTTTTGAAATACCACATCATACTCGTCACGTTGTTACATTTGAAAAAAATACGCTAAAGAGTTTTTAATTTTTTTTGGAGTAAAAGTTTTAGAGTGTCACATCATACCCGTCACATTGTTACATTTAAGAAAAGTGAGTTTATAATTTTTTTGGAGTATCACATCTTTAGAATGTCACATTAATATCTGCTACATTGAAGTATAACATCATACTTATCACATTAATAAAAGAGTATATCTGTCGTTCAGAACAATACCAAAATAAAAAATAAGATCAAACGGAAAGAAACACTTCACTAATAAGACTTAATAGATCAATAGAAAAAATTTAGAACTAATTGGAGTATTTGTTTGTAAGATGAGATTTATTGATAAATATCCCAAAATATTTTCCTTATAAAAAAAATTAAATGAAAATGACGAGTATTTTCATAAATAAAAAAATGAAAATATACCAAACAGCCTACCCTTGAGCAATTCTAATGCTAATGCTATTGCAATTCTATTTATTTATTAATTTACTAAATGAGAAATAATTGTGCTAATCCATCTCATTTATTTACTAAATGCTAATGCAATTATTTTTCAAAATGAGAAATAATTGTGCTTACTCCATCCCATTTATTTGTCTTTATTGAATAGTTATTAGTTTAGATCTTTAAATAATAAATTCAAATAAATTTAAACCCATAAATAATTTAAACCCATTTTTATCTTATTTAAATAATTTAGCATTTAAACCCATAAATTTAAAAAAATCGTAATATGTGAAAGCGTGACTCAATTTCTCTAACTAAAAATTTTCAAATTAATACACATAAATAAAAGTACGACATAAAATGAAATTATTTTTCTAAATAAAAACTTTTGGCTTTTATATTATGGGCTAGGATTCCCTCGTCTCCAAGATTTTGAATTGGATTGAAAGGTGTTGTTTGAACTCATTAGATTTATTATGGGTCTCATTTCAATTATCAAAATCGTTTATTTTATAAAGTCTTTTGTGTATATTATTCATAAAAAAATTAAATCGATCCGATAATCATAACATATTTAATTTATTATATTTGTCTTAAAAAAATAGAAGATAAATATATTTTGAAAATAGATCATTTATCTTTTTGGTGACAAAAGTGATAAATTGAACCGGTTACAATTATCAGATTAATGTTATTTTGTGTGTGAGTAATATACATAAAAGATTATATAAAATGAAGGGCAAATTACACAAATAGTCCCTATAGTTTGGGACTTGTGTCACTTTGGTCCCTGACTTTTCAATTGTGACATATTTGACCCTAAATTTTGAATCTTGTTCCAAATAAGGACAATTGAATATATAATTAGATTTTTTAAGGGTAAAATTGTTAATTTGATAAAATATAAACTAATTTGACAAAAATAAATGTCAAACAAATATTTTTGAATTTTTAAAAATTATTTCTACCTACTAAAAATAAAATTATATAAAATTGATAAATCTTTTATACATTTATTATTTTTTTTACCAAATTAATTTTTATTATATGTTTGGATGATGATCATGTAAAATTAATTTTAAAAAATTAATCATGTAATTTTTATTAATTTTATATAATTTTATCATTGGTGGATAAAAATAATTTTAAAAAAATTAAAAATATTTTTTTGACATTTATTTTTGTTAAATTAGTTTATATTTTATCAAATTGACGATTTTACCTTTGAAAAATCTAATAATATTTTCAATTGTCCTTATTTGGAACAAGATTCAAAATTCAGGGTCAAATATGTCACAATAGAAAAGTCAGAGACCAAAGTGACACAAATCCCAAACTATAGGGACTATTAGTGTAATTAACTCTAAAATGAACAATACAAATTATAAAAAAAAAAAAAAAAACTTGTAGTATGTTTCTCAAATCCGGACGAAACCTCTAGTGGGGCAATCTAGACCCTTGCATTTATGGGTTGTTTTGGGAAGATGGTTAAAAGTGATTTTTTAGCTTTTAATCAAGCTTTTGGCTTTTTTAGACAAATGATTTGGGAAGTTGGTAAAAAGTGACTTTTGGCTTTTTTGATTAGGCCACAGCTTTTTTCCAGTCCAAATCTGGACTGGACGGTGCTGTCCGGCCCTTGGGGGCCCACTATGGGTTGTGTTTCGATAATTTAAATCGTTCAATGTATAGAACTCGTCGAGTACTATATGTCTGTAAAAAATCACTTTGATCGGATATCGATACCTATATGATCAAATCAGTTTTTTATGAAAAAAAATGAACGGCGAAAAATAAACAGCTTAAAAAAAACTGATTTGATCATATAGCTATTGATATCCGATCAATGTGATTTTTTACAAGCATATAGTACCTGACGAGTTCTACACATTGAATGGTTTAGATTATCGAAACACGACCCGTAGTGGCCCCCAAGGGCTGAACAGCACCGTCTAGTCCAAATTCAGACTGGAGAGAAGCTGTGCCCTTTTGATTAATATTTGTTTATGATGTCAAATCATAATCAAATGACCAAATTACCCCTATTTAGTTTAAAATATTACAACTTCACCCATGTAACATATTTTGACTCATGAGGGGTAAAATTGTAATTTCACTCTTGTCTAAAAACCAACTTTCCAAATGGAAAAAAATGTAAAAAAATCAACTTTTAACTTTTACTACAAACCAAAAAAAAGTGGATAAAAACCAACTTTCCAAAATAGCCCTATATTGATCAAAACGTTATAGTGCTTGGAAAAACACAAAAGTGTAAAAATTAATAATTTCTTAATCATATATATTCATTTGTGATTTGGCATTAATTTAATTTAATTTTTTCTCTTTTAGAGTACAATAATTACATGCCAGCTCACCAATGTGCTGTCCTAGTACGTGCACACGTTAGATTTTTGGAAGTACAACATTGAAATTTTTTAACTTACACCCTTGTGGTAGCTGAATTGTCTTGGGAGAGCCTCAACGCGTTGCTTTGCAACAAATTAATGTGGGTTCGACTTGTTTTTGTTACCCCAATCCTGACTTAAGTAGGATTTGTGCCGAGGGGTTGGTATAAATTTCTAAATTATAATCTCTCATCTAGAATATACAATAGAATATTTTAGTGATCTCGTTATGCGCTGTCTTGACCTGCTGGATAATGTGAGGATTTTTTTATAATAATTTTTTTTTTTTGTTTTTGCAATTTAAGTCTAATAAATTATTAACATAAAATAATAGATCTTAAGTTAAACATTACATTAAATTAGAATTTAATTGTTCTTATATTTGTAATTAATTTCTTATAATTAGAAGAAGAAAAAGAAAGAAAGAAAAAAAAAAAAAAAGAATAATTAGCTACAAGTTCTGTTTGGTAAAGACTGTTCTAAGGTAAGTACTATGTAGAATTTCTTATTGGATTGGGTTTTTTTCCTATTGAAATATCAATATGAGAGAATTTGAAGAGCTTTTAGGGTCTACCACAGGTCTCATTTTAATGATCCGAATCCTTCATTTTAAAAAGCTCATAATGTATATTATTCATGAAAAAAATAATCATAACTTTTTTATTTTATCGCATGTGTTTCTAAAAAAATTAACGACAAATATATTTTTAAAATAGACCATCCATTTTTTTAGGAGAAAATTGTTTTAAAATCCTAACTAATAAGGGTATAAAGTATTAGGTCCAGTGAATATTTTTTTGTTAGTGAGAAATCTGTTTATTTGTTTTGAAAGTCATTTTAATTTACTCTTTAATTTATCTGTTGAATTTTTTTTGGCTATCTGTTCAAATTTATATCTATCTGTTCAATTTTTTCCCTATCTGTTCATATTCTGTGGGTTTCTCTCTATATCTATCCAAATTTATATTTATCTGCTGAAATTCCTTATCTGTTCAAATATTTGTCCAAATTTTATTATCTATTCAATTTTTTTCACTTATCTATTTAAATCTATCTATTCAAGTCCTATCTGTTATTTTTTATTTTATTTTATAAATTTATTGCAATATGTTTCATCATCATCATCATTAACAAAAACAACAACTTCCAAAAAAAAAAGAAAAGAGAAATATGTTGAAAATCTAGATCTCATTAACTACCACAAAAAACAAATAAAAGAGGAGGATTGGGTGAATGTGTGACACTACAATTGTTTAATTAATTTAATAAAAATAAATAAATAAATAAAATAAAAGTTAGATAGAATAAAATATTTAATTTCATAGTTATACGTGTTAAAATATAATCTAAAATTTGAAGCATGGTTACTATCAAACCATGATAATGTGATTAATAAATAGTTTTGGGCCAAATCAAAAAACCATGAAATTATCAAAAGGTTTGGGATCCGAATGGAATAAGGGAAAAGGTAAGAAAAAGGTAACATGTCCAGCAAAAGCCACTTGTAAAAGAATTAAGACATGAATGGTGATTCACCTTGGTGCTAATGGTGAATCACCTCCTCAGGCTGCCGTATAAAAGGGGACCGGGACGGTAACTTGGAGCAGACAAAAAAACAAAAAACAAAACAGCAAGTCGGTAAGTCCGAGGAGTTGCGGAAATCAAAAGAAACATGAAGAAAATTGGTAGATTCATATTAAGATGAGTTGTATTATATTTAAGTAGTTATAAAATATTTTATTATTTTATGTAAATTATATTAACATCTAATTATATTATTCATTTTATGGGTCTTATTTATTTAAAATTGAAACTTATAGACATGATTGTTTAAATTTTAGAATTTATTTGACAATAAGTATATAACCATTTACTTTTATAAGTATCACTTAATGTCTCATGTCTTAAGAAACTTAAATAACCATTGGCTCTCCTCAATTGTCACTTTAATGACTCTCTAATGGTCTCATATCTTGGAGAACTTAAATAACTATTGACTCTTTAATTAGTTAAACGTGACCCTCTATCTATTAGGAATCCATTGACCCTCTATTTTGTTTTGTATATATGATTTTTGTATTATATGTCTATTATTTAAAATAGGTTATTCAAACCAAACTATTCATTATTTAGCCTAAATAATTATTCATGGTAATTTGTATACCTTTATGCTCTTAGTATAATATTCATTACTCTGTCATGTGCTTATAGTTGTTAAATCCTTTTCAGGTGAATAAAATTAAGGAAGAATGGTTTTATCTCATTAATCAAGAACTAGATTTGAAACGAATATTATGTTTCTTTTTTTTTCTTCTTCTTTTTTTATGTTTACTTGTAATTATTATCTGACTTATGTTATATAAATAATAATTTTCATATACACTTCAGATATTTGTATATATCTTTTATTTTATTCCGTTACATTATTTAATTTAATTACCTAGAATTAATCTTAGAAATTTTAGAAATTAATTAGTTGCGAATTCAGCCCTAAGCATTAGGATGGGTCGTGACATAATAAATTAGAACACTTCCTAGATCACTCTACCCAGATCTTATAGAATACTTCCCAAATCTAATGAATTGGGCACACCGACCTTTGGTCTCGTTTGCTGTGTTGTCGAAATAATGCACATTGGAGCTAATTGAGAGGGATAGGGAAGATGAGGATAAGAGAGAGAGAAAAAAGAGGGTTGAAGATGGAAGGTTTCCAAGAGAGAGAAGGAGAGGTGAGGTTTTATACGCACTAATGCTCCTCTTCTTTATCATCTTTTCTTGGTTCATTGTGGCGGAGAGAGTTGATAGAACACTTGGTTATTCCATCACCGCCGTCAAAGACTGTTCTAGCGTTACCGCTGCTGTCGCCTTTGTCGTCTTCGAAGAGGATGAAGTGTATGGCGATGAAGATCTGAAAGTGATCAGTATTGTTGAGTGTAGACCGAATATAAAGGCTTGGGAGAGAGAGAGAAAAAAAGAGTGAGAAGAGAGAAATCAAATGAGGGAGAGAGAGAGAGAGAGAGAGAGATCAGAGTCTAGATGAACGCGGCCACATTTCACGCAGATCTGGATATGAGCTTCTTTGCCCACCGAAGACTGGGACGGTGTTGGGTAGGTGGACTCCGGATTGGTGGCGGTCACAGATGATAGAGGATCATCGGCGTCAACTAGGCGTCAAACCCTAGTTGAGAAAGAGGATCTACACTATCCACCGCCAAAGCTCTCGATGATGGACGACGGATGTGGCGCAAATCTAAAATTGAAGGCGACGCTACGGTGGAGACGTTTTTGCCAATGTTAGTAGAGGAGAGAGAGAGAGAGAGAGAGAACGGGTTTGGTGGGTTTGGGCTATTTTGGCCATTTTACAGGAGTTTGTCCTTGGAGCATCTCCAACGGTGTAGCAAAATTTTCATCAAATCTGAGTAAAAAAAGTTGATTTTCTTAATCTAATACGCGTAGCTCCAATGTTTATGGTTACTGTAGTGTGCATAAAAAAAGGAAAGGGACATCCGGTGGGTCAATCGCGGCCGACCAACCAGTTGACCGGTTTAATTTTTTTTTGAACCGTTTGAACTAGTAATTTGAACCATTTGAATTAGTTTGTCGGCCAATTTTTGTATGAGCCGGTCGATCGGTTGGTCAACCGGGTGGTCGACCAATTGGTTAACCAGGTGGTCGACCTTGTAGTGTAAAATTTTCACAAATTTCTGCTTTAACGGCTATGCACAGTGAATTGGTGAAAGGAGCAAACCGTCATCAGTTTGGTGAAACGTTTGATATTTTCTTAATTTGATACTGTTTTGGTGCAACCGTTGGAGCACAAAAAGTAACTTTTTTTTCATAAAATTTGAATTTGATATTGAATTTGGTAAACGATTAGAGATGGCCTTATGCACATAATATTTTAGAATATAGACTTTTGTACAAAAAAAATTCCAAACTTAGATTTATGGTTTTGAGTGCCTTTTTTTTAGAGACAAATGCGATTAAATGAAAATATTATAATTATCAGATCGTTCTAAATTTTTTCATGCATAATATATATTGTGAATCCTACAAAATGAAAGATTCAGATCATCAAAAACGAGAGCTGTATGGGCCCTATGAGTCCCTCAAGTTCTGTCATATTGAGATTTCAACATGAGAGAAGCCTAACTCTTTTTTATTCATTTTTTTTTTTTTTTTCAACTCTGTTTTTATTATTGGATGATTTTACACTCAATTAAAATGAGAAAGGAGCTAATGAATTCCTGATATTTCAAAATTTTATCTTTTTGTATTGGGCAAATTACACAAATAGCCCCTATAGTTTGGGACTTGTGTCACTTTGATCCCTGACTTTTCAATTGTGACACATTTGACCCTGAATTTTGAATCTTGTTCCAAATAAGGACAATTGAATATATAATTAGATTTATCAAGGATAAAATTGTCAATTTGATAAAATATAAACTAATTTGACAAAAATAAATGTCAAACAAATATTTTTGAATTTTTAAAAATTATTTCTACCTACTAAAAATAAAATTATGTAAAATTGATAAATCTTTTAGACATTTATTTATTTTTTTTACGAAATTAATTTTTATTATGTGCTTGGATGATGATCATGTAAAATTAATTTTAAAAAATTAATCATGTAATTTTTATTAATTTTACATAATTTTATCATTGGTGGATAAAAATATTTTTTTGATATTTATATTTGTCAAATTAATTTATATTTTATCAAATTAACGATTTTACCCTTGAAAAATCTAATGATATTTTCAATTGTCCTTATTTGGAACAAAATTCAAAATTCATGATCAAATGTGTCACAATTGAAAAGTGCACTGTGACACAAGTCCCAAACTATGGAGACTATTAGTGTAATTAACCCTTTTGTATTTTAAAATAAAATATCATAATTTTTATATTACACATCTATTTTTTTTTATAAAATTTATAACCTTAAAATCTACTCATCAAAATTATCAAATAAGATCAATAAAATATAAAATTATAATTGTATTGAATATTGCAATACGAGAGTTAGAAATTTCTAAGTTTTAAAATTTGAAAAAATATTTTTTCTTTCGCTTATACAAACTAAGAAATTCTTAGTTTCGTACAACTAAAAAAAAATTAATATTCTAAATTTATAAAATTTTATATGTAATATTAATCTTATTTAATAAATTTCGTTGTGTATATTTCAGAAATATAAAATTCCATTCAAAATAAATGTGTATAATAAAAGTTTATAAAATTCTAAAATTATAAAATAACAAAAATAAAAGTAAAAACCATGTGAGTAGCTTGAGTTATTTGAGAAGTTGGTTAAAAATTAATTTTTTAATTTTTTTGTCTTTTTATGTATAAAAAATATGAGAAATAATATAATTAAAAATAAATTAAAAGTTAAAAATTAATTTTCAACTAACTTTCTAAATCACTTGAAGCTAAGTGCTCATAAAGCATGGTTAAATGATGCCCTCAGGCAGTTGTGATTGTGCAACGATGAGGTGGACAATTTTATATTGGGACACGGGACGTAGTGATTAGTAGATGACATTGTTCCATAGGAATCTTTCGGTAACAAGTTAAAAAAATCTATTTTTTTATTTTTTAATTTTTTTGACATAAAAAGTTAATTTTTTTGCCAAAAAATTAATTTTTTTACCAAAAAACACTAATAAAAAAGTTAAAAAATCAAAAAATTAATTTTTTATCAACTTTTCAAAACACTCCATCCATAATATACCTGAAACAATTACTAATATGCACACATATTTACTTGCGTGAGCATTTATAAAAGGAGTAAATTATATTTTATCCTTTTTATATGTAGATATTTTTTTACTTTAGTTTTTTACGTTTCAAGTTTTTTTTATATTTTACTCTTAAATTTAATTTTTGTTCAAAATTAAATGAAAAATATCATGTTATATTGCATAACATAAACAATATATTATTATATTAAAATTTAAATTTATATTAAATGTGTAAATCATATAAAATAAAATATTTTTATAACACATGAATATTAATAAGTGATTTAGGAATTATTTGGAATATTTTAAATAAGTGCACTTTTTATCTTTTTAAATTAAAAAGTTGAGAAAGAAAATAAGAATATTTAGGTTAACTTTTTAACTTTTTATGAAAAAATGTGTAATAAAAAATTGTAAAAATTGATTTGTAGAGAAAAATTAAGATTGAGAGTTGTGCAGCCATAATTGTTAACTTTTAGTAAATAATGTTAACTTTTTAACTTTTTAAATAACTTTTTGACTTTTTTACAATATACCAAACTTGGCCTTACTTTAACAATGAAGGCCAATACTGAATTATTTATGCTTGGGTTGAATGTTTTGACCCATCTTAGACCACCTGATCACAAGTTAACCACGGTAATTTAATTATATATCCAACTGTTCATCAGTTCAGTTGCACCTTTTTTATTTCATTTTGTTTGTCTTTTGTTTTTGACAAAGAGAACGAGAATTATGTTTTTTTATTCTTTTTTTTATTTTTATATAAAATACATTTTCATTTGTTTCACCAAATTACTTTTTAATTTTAAAAGAAAAAAAATTCTAAAATAAGTTTATGAAAACTATCTATTTACTTCTATTTTTCATATCATCAAAAGTTCAATTTGAAAATTAACAAATAAGACTCCATACATAGCACAAGCCCCTTGCAGATCATATGCCTTCCACATACATATGCCCTACCTGAATCCTTATTTATATGGTTTTACACCCAAAAAAATGGGGATAAAATATCCACCATAATTTCCATTAATGGCAAAACCAAACCCATATCAATGATGAAATAAATAAACACTTCCTCTCTTTTCAGCCTCCTCAAAAGGATAAGGAGAAACTCCCTCATTTTCCCAATACACAACTAGATTATAGATAGATAGATAGATAGATATAACCATAGAATTAAAACAATTCCTTCTAATAATTAAAACAAAAACAAAAACAAAAAGAAGAGGGGATTAAAAAACTATACAATCACTTTTAAAGCCCCACTTCACCATAGATAGATTTTACCTGGAAGAAACTGGGTTGAGAGCTCTAGCAATACCATTCATGGCACCATAACTCTTTGAACTAAAACCTAAGCACCCAAGCAACCCTTGCCTGTACGGCAAGAACGTCTTCTTCCTCATCTCCTCCGACTGCGCCCTATTCGCCTTGTAGTGCAACTCGTGCGGTGACGCAGGCACCCTCCTCTTCCCCACTCCGTTCGACGGCTTCCCATTGCCGCCGCCGGCAGCCTTCTTGTTCTTCGCCTTCACATTACCACCTTTAGATTTTGAAGAAAATGTGGACTCAGACACCGGCGATGGTGTCGCAGCCTTCCGATCTTTCATCGGCGAGAATGAAATGGTGCTCCAGAACTTCTGACCGTTGTTCCTTCCTTTGCTTTTACTTCTGTACAGAAATTCTTTCAAGAACACCCACCGATTCGAGCTCCGACTCACCGACGAGGATCTCGACGACGAAGCAGACATCGACGGCGTAGTTTCGCTCGACGAAGCCTCGTTTTGCTTGCTCTCGAGTGCTTCGATACCTAGACTAGTCTGCATTTTCTCAGATTTGTGGTCTTCGTCGTCACTTTCGTGCCATTGAAACGAAGAGGATCTCAATGGCGACATAGATCTGGTTCTTCGGCGTAGAGATCTGTCCCGCCATTTCACGTCTCGTCCTCTCGGAAACTTGTCGGATTCATCCATCACATTCTCGCAATCGCCTTCGGTTTCCTCGAGATCTAGTAATGGCGCGAGCACCTGAGGCCGCTGGAGGTGCGAAGAGAGCTTCATCGGCCGGATCTGGCCGTTCAGGAACAGCTCGTCGGCCGAGATCATCGATCCGGTCGACGACGAGCCTACCGTCCCAAACCTAGCCGAAAATTCGAACTCGAACGAGCCCGGAACCGACGCCTCAGACACCGGAGTCGTCGAATTTGGAGACGACGTACACATCATGAAGTGCATTGGACTCGCCGGAGCACTGTAAAAGAATCCTCCGCCTCCGCCTCCGCCTCCCCCTCCCCCTCCAGAGCCACGGCCGGGGCTCGACGGAGCACTGACGTAAGGCGTGGAGCAAGTGCTGTCGATGTCGTCGGAGTAGATGTAGGGTTCGTGATACATGGCGGTTTTGCCATTGTTAGGGTCTTGAAGCTCTGGTCTGGAGTATGTGGCAACTCCGCTGCCATTGCTGCTGCTGGTGGTGGTGGTGGGAACTTCAAACCCTTCTTCCATGAGAGAGAGAGAGAGAGAGAGAGAGAGCAGGTGTGTGTGTTGTGTTGTGTTGTGTGAGAGAGATTGATGAGGGAGTGGAGAGAGTGTGATGGTGATGGAGATTGCAGAGAAATAGACCGATAGAGGAGAGATGAGAGAAGGAGGGGGGGGGGGGGGGGGGGCTTATTTTACGTTGTTTTGTTGTTTAAAATAATAACCTTGAATGTGTATATTTATAACGTCAATGCCACTATTCTATTCTATTCTATTGTCTTCTCTTCTCATTGTCCGGACCAGATATGATGTGATTAATCTATAACTCTAATTGCTCCAATGCCCCTATACTTTTTTCTATTTCCATCGAATTTAGATTTATTTGAATTGTCCGAATTTATATATATCCATTGACACACCAGTCATTCAAAGAGATCATCTGGGCATTCAAAGAGATCATCTAGGCAGATACTAATTGACATGTCGGTTGACAAAAGTGACAGTTACGATTAACAAAGATAATGTCAGTCATTGAGGAAGTCGTTTTACCGATCGAGTTTAGTAATTCGAATGAACCCAAATTTGATGGACCAAACATATTTGTTTATCTAAATATAATATAATCTCAATAAATAACAATTATTTTTTTTTTGTTTATCTAAATACGGTATAATTCCAATAAATAACAATTAAAAAAATTCAAAGGTTTAACGATTGTAATAACATAAATCTTAAATTTTTAATTTTGTTAATTTAAACACTAATATTTTAATTTATTTTTCAATTTAGACTATTTGTCTATTTTCATTAAGTAAAATTGATAAAAAAAATATAAATTTAAATATTTTATGTACATTTACATTGATTTTAATAGCTAAATACTATTTGTTGGTTTTATTTAATAAAAATAGACGAATAATTTAAATTGAATTTTTTTTAAAAAATATTTAAAATTTAAATTGATAAAATTAAAATTTTAATATTTATTTTGTTATAGAGGTTAAATTTTGAGATTTTTGTAATTACTTCTTAAAAAATTAGTATTTAAAAGCAACAATTTTAGTCCAATAAAATTTAATTAATTAGATATTGACATTTTAAAAACATATGAGAAATTCAGCCAAATGAAGGGTCATCGTCCCGTACAAATAAAATAAAATCTCACGGCGTGGTAGAAAATTGTACAAATCAAAATAGGGTCTTAGTCAAAACATTTTTATTGCACTCTTATTTGGTGAAAATAATAGTTTAATTTATTTTTCTTCATAAACCTCTTAACATTGTGTTTAGTTGAGGAATTTGAAAAGGAATTTAGAAAAAGAAAATGAAAAGGAAAATGAAAAGATAGGTGAAATGTGAATAACATATATCTATATTTCACCTAGTTTCACACATTTTTTTCTTTTCAGTTTCTAAATCCCTTCTCAAATTTCACAACCAAACATAACGTAAGGAGAAAATACCTAATTGAGTACGGATAAAGTAAAATATATTCTTCTTTGGAGTTTGATTGGGGGCTCGAATCCACAGCCCCCGAATCCCCCGAATTTCCCCATTAAGTAAAAAAAAAAAAAAAAAAAGAAAACAGAAAAAAAAAAAACAATTTTCTAAAAATGAAAATTAGGGGGATTAGGGGGAAGAAAATTAGGGGGACAAATCATTTTTGTTCTTCTTTTTTCCCCCTTCTTTCTTAGACAATATTATCAGAGTAACATATTACTGTCAAACAGAATAACAAGTTACTGTGAGATAGAGTAACATGTTACTATTATTGTTTACATTAATTTCAACAGTAATAAATATTTTTTAAATAAAGAATTTTATAGTCAACATCGATCTTATTTGATAGATCTTGATGAGAGAATTTTAAAAATATTAATTTTATAAAAAACCGACATCTACATCAACAATTATATTATTTTAAAGTTTAACATTTTAATAATAGTGATATTTGTTAGACTTTAAATTTTTTTTTTTTTTTATACTTATCCTTAATGTATTAAAATTTTATTATGAGAGAATTTTGACCAAATCTCCCATCAAAATATTGTGCATGTGGATTTCTATGAAGGGTAAATCATTCTTGTGTCCTTTAAATTTGAAAAACATATAATTATTTTTATATTTTTAATATAATAACATTGAATCTTTTTAAAAGTTTAATTTATATAAACGTTACATATTATTTTTTATTAATAATTTATTAGTTATATGAATCAAAATACGATGTCAGTATCTATATATCATTTATATTAATTTCAGTATCTTTAGCCTTACTAAAGAGGAAATTAATATAATTATGTTAAAAGTATAGAACTAAAGTTGCTTTTTGACTTTTTGGACTTATTTTGAGAAATAGGTTAAAAGCTCAATTTTTTACTTTTTTTGAAAAAAATGTGTAACAAAGTAAAAAGATGATATGACCTAAAAAGTCAAAAAAAACTAGCTTTTAACTCAAAGGTTAAAATAAGCCATTTTCTTTAAATTTTAAGAGAGGTGAATATAATTCATATCCCTTAAAATTAGTAATATGGGAATGACTATTTCATATTTTATTATAAAAAATTACTTTTAGGCCACGTTTGATTATTCAGATTGGATATAAAGATTTAAGGAGGATATGTAATACCTAATATATAAGGATAAAGATGAGATATAATATGTTGTAAGATATGAGATGGATTATATATAATGTGGGGTCACTTATATTATGTTTGGTTAAAATATGACATAGGATGGGATAAGAGGAGAATAATTATTTTTGACTTTTGGATGAAAGATTCTCTATATCCGACAGCGAGGGATATACAATACCATCCTTTTGGGGGATATACTATCCGAACTCCCTAAAACACGGAAAATAAGAAGACAATAAAACATATGAAACCCACCTCATATTATATCTAGTCCCCCTTTATATCCGCCCCTTATATACCCTTAACGAAGAGGGCCTTAACTTTTGTCCTGGTAGGAGTGGGAATGAAAATTTGATGGTTTGACATTGGTTTTTTTAGTGATTTTATTAGAATTAAAAAAAAATTAATATGTTTTGAAATTATTAACAAAAAATAATTTTTTGGTAACTTGTTAAACTCTTTTCAAACAAATTGGACTTATTAGCCAAAAATAATTTTTTTCAAATGATCTACAATTAGGCCTAAAGCATCTCTAAACCATTAGGCATATAATATTTGTTAATTAAAATACCTAGTATAACTCACTTTTTTCAACTTTAATACATTAGGTATATAATTAGGTATTTTAACTCAACTCATATTCACTAGTTACATGTAGCTAGCTTCAAAGGCTAGGCAAAATATATTTGGGTAAATTATTTATAAGTCCTATTTAAAAGACTTATACAAGATATGATCCTATAAAAAAACTTATAACCCAATACGTCCTATGGTTTTCTTGCGGACACATTTACTCCTAATCTTAATTAATTAATAACTTGATTAATGATAATACCATATATGGGAAATTCAATATTACCATAAATTGTGATCATATCTATATGATTAGAAATTTGAAATTCAAAATAACCTAATTAATGACAACACCATATATGGGTAATCCAATGATTGTGATTATATTTATATGGTTGAAAATTTGAAATTCAAAATGTAAATGTAACATGCAACATCTCAAACTCAACATGACATTCCCAAACCCAACATGACATTCCCATATGCTTATGAAATTCAAAATAACTTAATTAATGGCAATATCATATATGGGAAATCCAATAATACCATAGATTGTGATCATATCTATATGGTTGGAAATTTGAAATTCAAAACATAAATGTAATATGTAACATTCCAAATCCAATGTGACATTCTAATATGCTTTTCATTCCAAACCCAATGTAAATGTAACATGTAACATCTCAAACCTACTGTGACATTCCTATATACTTCTTATCCCAAACTTAACGTGACATTCCAATATTTCACCGTTGAATTATGAATAATGTAACATCTTAAATGTAATATGTAACATCCCAACCCAACCCATATATTGAACCACCATCACCCCCAACCCATCATAACTTCAAAATCAAGCGATGAGATTCAATTAACATTTAATTACAAACCCAAATCCCCAATAATTTGCACAACATACTGTGACATTTATGTAAACACTAATTACAACAAAGCCATGATACACATTCAAACACATATATAATCGAACAAACACACATATAACCGAACAAACACACAAATGTCATCTACTACATGGTGTATATAAATTAACGTTACACACTAAATCTAACATGCATCGTAATATGATCATCCAGGTCCCAATGTACAATTGCAATCGTACGACGTGGTTCACATTCGATATCCAATTAATAACCAAAACCAAATTATCCCAACCCAACCCTTGAACCCATACACACCACCCCACACACAAATATATCAAAATGCATTAACCATCACAATGTTAAATACACACATTCAATCAGAACATTGGCCAAAGTGTGCTTATCAATGAGTGTAATTGTAGCGATCCCGATTTCGATCATTCTTTCATATTTTGCCACTTCGACTGGCCGGTTGGGAATCGAGTTGCCACCAGGGGTCCAGGCGCCATTGGCGGGTCCGAGGGCGGTTCTAGAGAAGTCGAGAGGCGTCAGCAAAAAAATGCAAAATGCATTTGAAGTTGCTTGTTCGCTCAAGCGGTCGTTTATGCGCTTGAGCGGAGAATGTTTGGTTCCAGAAGTTTGACTTGTTTACAAAAGTACTGGAAAGGTGTATTCGACGCTCGAGCGGGGCTTTTCACGCTTGAGCAGACCATGTTATATTAGTTCGTGAATCTGATATTTCAGATCACTTTTGTATATCTCTCTCTCTCTAAAAACATTTCCTCTCCCTTCTCTCTACATTTTCCTATGCCAAATTGGATCAAAACCTTGATTTCTCAAGATCCATTAGAGTTCTGCCATAGGTTCTTCATCAAAGTTGGTTAACTTCTCAAGGGTTTCATTGTGTGCGGTGAAGATCGAGTTTCGACACCGTTAATTTTGGGGGTTTCATCTCATTTCTTCTTCAAAACTTGAGGTAGGGATTTTCTTAGAGTTATATATATATTTTTGCAAGATCTAGATGATTTTCAAAATCATCCTTCGATAGCTTTGCAAATTGATTGTTAATTCAAGAAGTTGAGCAATTTTGAAAGTGGGTTTGTCTCTTATTCTTTTAAAATGATCTTATGAGTTTTGATTTTCGATGATTGAAGAAAAGATGATTTGGAAAGTTTTGTTTCAAAAGATTTGAGTTGTATAGTTTTGGTGAGAAAATCTAGAATTTGGAGATTTTTTTTAAAGAGACTGAAAATTCATGAATAATATTGTTATATTTATTTTGTGTGTCAAAATAAATTGATGTTTAGAAAATTTCTTATTTATATTTATATAAATGATGAATTTAAGGGAATATGAGAATTTTTGTTCATTTTAGAAATTATTGTTCAAAACGTTGAAATAGTCTTGAAATGACTAATTGTTGAGGATACTTGAGAAGATGGAATTGTGTTATTCTTTGGATGATGAATTGGAATCAAAGTTATTTATATTCATCTTGTGTTATTTGTATATCAATTTATTTGATTACATTAAACTTTGAAAGTTGATTTGAAAACTTGCAATAAGAAAAGAATGTTGAGAAACAAGTTTCCATGAATTGGTTTTGGGGTAAATACGGTGGTAAGTCTTGACAGGTGGTGTAGATGAAATTGAATAGATGTCGAGCCTTCCGGTTAATACTGGTAAAAATGACAGATTATAGGTGTCGAGCCTTCCAGTCAATGCTGGTAAAAATGATAAATTAGTAGTACTTGTATAGTCTACTTGCAGACATTAACCTAGAGATTACCAGAATTGTATTTACCGTTCTTGAAATGAATTGTTAAGTTTTGAAGAATTGAAATTGCATGACATCATTGAGTATGATGGTTTTCAAAGATGAAGATGTGATTTTCTTTCAAAAGGGCATAGCATAGCATGTGCATTTCATCTCTTGAGACTTGTATAAAATGTATATACTTTGTTAAGAATTTCCTACTAGGCTTTATGCTCACCCTATAGGATTTTGTGCAGGAAAAGATCTGGTGATACGGCCTAACTAGAGGCGAGGAAATGTGTGTTGAGAGTGTGAGACTCTCATTTTGCTGTGACTCTGTGTGTAAGCCAAGGGCTGTATGTGTGTGGGTTTGAATAACCATTTTGTGTAACCAGGCTCAAGTCTTGGAAACTTATAAAACCCGTTGGGGTATTTATTTGTTTATTTACTTGTTGTTTGATTAATGTATTGTTGCATGAAGAACTATTGTATCATGTAATGTACGTTTGGAGATTTATATTCGATTTTCCTTAAAAGAGCCACGATTGTTGTATTATCATTTGGGCTATAAATTTGGAGCGTTACAACTTGGTCTCAGAGCTACCGGGTTTGAATACTTGGAGCTCATACGAAGTGGTTGTTTAATCACAATGGGCTCATTTAGCATGCTCAGGAAGTGTTATGCATTTTGTGACTATGTGATAACATGCTTATGTGACTAAAAGGGTATGAGACTGGACTTTTGGGATATTGTTTACGCCTATTAAATTCCTTGAGGTCTCATTAGAAGAGTACTTGATCAATACTTGTTCTACTAAGAATTCTTGATTTTTCGTGGAACGTATTTCATCGTAAAAGAATAGTCTGTATGTGTTTACATGACTAAGTGTTTATGTGGAGTGAAATTGAATTGTGTATATGGTAAAGAAATATATGAAATTGTTGTAATTGAACGTGTGAGTCAAGTTACGAGCACATATGAGTTAATGTGCTAAATTATTTCTCTTGTGTCCTTTATTAGGATGTCAGGAAGGGGTCAAGTTCGTGGTGGTAGAGGCGAGAGGTGTGGTAGGGCTTGCTGAGATGTGCATGAGGTACCGGTCCATAGGGTTCCGATGCAAGAAGAAGGGCTTGGCCAAGCTAATATGGCCGAGCAAGTAGGCCAAGCTAATGTGGCCGAGCAGAGAGGACAAGCGGGTCAAACCGCAATGGAGGCCCTAGCTCGAGAAATGGAAGGGGCTTTAAGAGAGTCTATGAACTTGTTGAGGGTGGAGAATCAAGTCCGGGAGAACACCGCAGAGTTAAGGGCGAGTTTCCTTACTAGAGAGTTCTTGCGGGCCAAACCGGATGAGTTCCATGGTGGCCTCGAGCCCAAGAAAACGGATGAGTGGCTCGAACAAAATGTGAAGACATTTGAGATGCTTCATATCGAAGATAGTGAATTAAGAGTGACTCTAGCGAGTTACTACCTTAAGGGAGACGTGGGTCAATGGTAGAAATATGCCAAGGGTAGAGTGGAGCCGACATGGGAAGCCTTTGCGGTTGCTTTCCAAGATAAGTACATACGTCTCACTGCTAGGGAGAGATTGAGACAAGAGTTTAAAGACCTTAAACAACTTGACATGCCCGTGGCCGAGTTTGCGGCAGTCTTCTCTAGTTTGTCCAGATTTGCACCAAAGTTGGTGGCAACGGAAGAGCACCATTGCATTGAATTTGAAAAGAAATTGAAAACAAAAATTATGTTCAAGATTGTCGAAAATATGATTCGGGAATATGACCATTTTGTGGAGACGGCGACACACGTACAAATTTCCATACAAGCCAAGTAGAAGAGGCTTCGGAGTTCGAGGTCTAAGGACCAAGAGTCTCAAGGAGATTATAGGCAGAACAAGAAGAGTAGGAACACCTATCCATCCTAGTCCCAACCACAGTAGTCTAGATCTACTTTTTCTTTGCCTAGTGCGGGTCCGGGAAAAAGTGCATCGAGTAACTTCTCATGTTTCAAGTGTGGCCAACTGGGTCACAAAGCCTTCTCATGCCCACAGAAGGGAGGATGACAGTTAATGTTACTACCACCTAATTGATCTCAAAGTCAATCTCAGTCTCAAAATAAAGGTTAAGGGTTTAATAGTTATCGGTGTGGTTAGCCGGGGCATATGAAGAGAACTTGCCCACAGTTGGGAGGCGCATCTGGCACATTAGGGTCGAGGCAGATTCAAAACCACCAGCAGGCTCAATCAGTCCAAGCTTCGCAAGTTAATCAGGGAGCCACTTCGGCTCAGTCAGTATAACAGGCCTATGTTCCGAGAGGGGAGCAAGTTAATCAAAGGCTACGGGGGCGTATATATGCTGTTACCGTGCCAGAGCAGTTACTAGAATCCTCAGTTGTGAGAAGTATTTTTGTTGTGTGTAATTCTTTGGCTAATGTATTGATAGACACGGGTGCTTCTCATTTATTTATATCTACTGCATTTGCTTCTGCATTGGGGTTAGAAGTAGCACAGTTAATGCCTCCACTCAAAATAGAGTCACCTGTTGGGGGTACAGTTGATTTAGACCGGGGTTGTCATGATTGTGAAATAGAAGTTGCTGGGCGTCGACTTCCATTTGCTTTTGTGTTGCTAGGTATGTCGAGTTTTGATGTCATTTTAGGCATGGATTGGTTGTGTTCTTATCAAGCTGTGATTGATTGTTATCGTTAGAGAGTTACAGTGTGCACTTCGGGTGGTGATCGTTTTTATTTTATGGAGAACCGAGTTGATAGAACCTTGTTGCCAGTTGTTGACCCTCGTAGTAAAAGTAAGCTTAGTGGCCTTTTTGCAACTCTCTTGGATAGTGAGAGTGACGGGCTCGTGTTGAGTTAGCAAGGGTAGTTTGTGAATACCCGGATGTCTTTCCAGAAGATCTTACTAGTTTACCACCTCATCGGGAGATCGAATTCTCCATTGAATTAGTGCCTAGCACAGCACCGATTTCCATGTCACTGTATAGATTTGCACACGCCGAATTACATGAGTTGAAGATTCAACTCCAAGAACTTTTAGACAAGGACTTCATTCGCCCTAGTACATCGCCTTAGGGAGTGCCGGTTCTCTTTGCGAAGAAGAATGAAGGGTCATTACGGTTGTGTATTGATTACCGCAAGTTGAATAGAGTTACAATTAAGAATAAGTATCCCCTACCCAGAATAGATATAGCGACCCTGGTCTTTTCCCATTTGATGTTTGTATCCGGACTTAGGTTCCGTAGATTCTATCCTTGTGTATTGGTTGTTGTCGTCCTATATTTTCTTATTTGGAGTTATAGGATGTGTTGGGTGGGTTTGGAACAGGTTGGTTGAGCTTAGGAACCAAAACTAGTTGCCCAGATTTTTTTGTCCGCCGGCGGGAGTTTGACGCCGAGGATTTGTTGTTGCTTGTCCGCCGAAAGGAAAAACACCCATCCAGTATCTCTTGTGCAGGGTTGGACGCTCGAGCGGGAGTTGGGCCGCCGAGCGGAGTTCAGGCCGCCGAGCGGAGTTGGACGCCGAGCGGGAGCCCAGTATCGAAATCTTGAGAGTGCATCCGCCGCTCGGCGGGGTTTAAGCCGAAACTGGGTATAAAATCGTGTTTTTGGCGTTTTAAAGCAGTTTTTCATCCTCTTTTCGGATTCCAAACCCTAGGTTACGAGTTCTCTCTCTCCCAACTCATCTTCTCCCCTAGGATTGATCTATCTAGAGTGAATTTCTACCCTAGTTCCTTCACAAATAAGATAGAGGAGAGTGAGGGCTTTCATTTAATCTGAGCAATTGTTGGTTTGGAGCACTTTGAAGTTTGGGCATCATCTTCATCTTCTTCTTTTTGAGTTATTTCTTCGAGGTAGGGATTTCCTACTCCATTTATACGCTTTAATCCTAAGTGTTGGTATTTTGGTATGTGGGGGGGGTAGTTTGGTAGTTTTGGAAGAAACCTTAGGGTTCTGGTTTAGATTAATTTTGTATAATTAATTTAAAGGAATAATGTGGAATTTGGTTTAATTCATGGAATTGGGGATGTTAAATTTACATTCATTGATGTATTTATTTCTTGTTTAGAAATAATCGTTTTTGGGCTATCGGTGGAGGATAGCCATTGATTGTTGTAGACCCTGCATGCGGCTTAGGTATAACTGGAATTAAGTCATATATGTTGACTGTTGAATTAATACAGAACATTACTTGTATTGATTATGTGTTGTGTATGGCAATTGTGTGTTTCATTGCATATGCATGTAATTTGGAGGAGATAGGGGATGAACTCCACGGTTTAGGGAAGATAGGGATGGACCTCTAAAACCGGATTTGTTGGGAGGAGATAGGGGATGTACTTCATATGTATGCTTATTGATAATAGCAATATTGCTATTCATTGTTGATACGATACATCATTATAATGAGTATCAGTTGGAAGTATGGAAGTGTTGTGGTTTGAGCTTTGGTCTCATTTATTTTGTGACATTTGGATCACTAGTATAGTTGGTCAGGTTCTGAGCCATTATGATTTAATTGGAAGGTGGAATAAATATTGAAAAGTGAAAGGTGTTATAGACAATATGTCATAGACAATGTAGGCATTCGTGTCATGAAGATTGGAAATTGATTATCTTGTGTTAACCATGTATCGAATACTAATGCTTTAGTTAATTCTTATGCTTGGTTTAGTATTTTTCTCTTTGAAGTGGCTCACCCTATATGGGAACTTCATTTTTCAGGTTCAGGTGGTTCACTCCCTCCAAGGACTTAGCTTGTGAGGAATTGAATTTGAAGACTTGTTTTATTTTTATTTGTTTTATTTGAATAATGTAATCTTTCAAGCCTAGGGCTTTATCTGTTTTTGAGTTAGAACTCAGTGAATTGTGTCCAAGTGTTGGCTTGGCAAGATGTAAGCCTGTAGGGCATTTTCTGATGTTTTATTTCATAATACTCTGATGGATGGACTTATATTATTGTTTTAATATAATGATGCATGTTTATATTATTTATTATGGGTTTAGTTTTGAGGGCGTTACAATAGATGATTTGTTTGACCAACTTATAGGGTCTCGTTGCTTCTCAAAAATAGATTTGAGGTCGGGATACCATCAGTTGAGAGTCCAGGAGGAGGACATTAAGAAAACGGCCTTTCGTACTCGTTATGGCCACTATGAATTCCTTGTAATGCCTTTTGGGTTGACCAATGCACCAGCTTCCTTTATGGATTTGATGAACATAATTTTTCTGGAATACTTGGACCGTTTTGTGGTTGTTTTTATGGACGACATCTTGATTTATTCAACCTCTGAAGAGGAACACGAGACTTACTTGCAAGTAGTGTTGGGTTTACTTAGTGAGCACCAATTGTATGCCAAACTTGAAAAATACGAGTTTTGGTTAATGGAGGTGAAGTTTTGGGGCATATAGTGTCTAGAGAGGGAGTAACTGTGGACCCCTTAAAGATAGATGCCGTACAGGATTGGGAACACTCCAAGAATGTTTTTGAAATTCGGAGTTTCTTGGGATTAATAGGGCATTATCGACGTTTTGTAAGGGACTTCTCTAGACTAGCTACACCTTTGACTATGTTGACTTGAAATGGTATCAAATTGATGTGGAGTGAAGCTTGTGAAAAGTCATTCCAAGAACTTAAGACTAGATTGACTACCGCACCGGTTTTGATAATTCCGGAAAGGGGTTTGAATTACACTGTCTATTATGATGCGTCCGGAGATGGACTTAGTCGTGTCTTGATGCAAGAGGGAAAAGTTGTGGCCTACAGTTCACGACAATTAAAAAATCATTAGAAAAATTACCCCACCCATGATCTAGAATTAGCAGCGGTGATTTTTGCTTTGAAAATTTGGAGGCATTACTTGTATGGTGAGAAGTTTGGAGTCTTCTCCGATTATAAGAGTCTAAAATATTTATTTTCTCAAAAAGACTTGAATTTACGACAACGGAGGTGGATGGAATTTATGGAGGATTATGACTTTGAGTTACACTATCATCCAAAGAAGGCCAATGTGATGGCCGATGCTTTGAGTCAAAAATCTGTGAGTAATTTGGCAAGTGTGGCCATTCGGGAATGGGATATGGTAGATGTTATTGGCAAGTTTGATTTGCACTTGGGTGAGTCTGGAGAGAGTGCTACTTTGTTTACTTTGAATGCTCAACCTACCTTGGTTAGTAAGGTCATAGAGGCATAACGAGGAGACCGTGATGTGGAATCAATCCGTGTTAAGATTTCCAATGGGAAGGAAGAGAAAGGTTTGAATGTTCAATCAAATCTGAGTGTACATTATCTAGACCGTTTGTTTGTACCAGACTCTTATAGAGAGGAAGTACTTTGGGAGTTTCATCACTCACGCCTTGCGGTACACCCAAGAGGCACTAAAATGTATCATGATCTTAGTCGTCATTTTTGGTGGAGGGGTATGAAACGGGATGTCGCTTTGTTTGTATCGAAGTGCCTTACTTGTTAACAAGTGACGGCCGAACACCAAAGACCAGCAGGTTTGTTATAACCCTTACCAATAACTGAGTGGAAATGAGAGCCTGTTACCATGGATTTTGTAGTTGGGCTTCCTAGAACACAGCGAGGCAATGATGCTGTTTGGGTGATTGTTGATAGGTTGACTAAGTTTACCCATTTCATTCTGATGTGCACCAGTGACTCAGTTGAACGCTTGGCAGAGTTGTACATTAGAGAGATAGTTCGACTTCATGGAGTCCCTGTGACTATTGTGTCAGATAAGGATTCTCATTTTACTGCCCGGTTATGGCAAAGCCTTCAAGAGGCATTGGGAACTAAGTTGACTCTTAGCACCGCTTATCATCCTCAAACCGATGGACAGTCGGAATGTACCATTCAGATTTTGGAGGACATGCTTAGAGCTTGTGTCCTTGATTTTAAGGGGCCTTGGGAAATGCACTTACCATTGATTGAGTTTGCTTACAATAATAGTTACCAAGTTAGTATTGGGATGGCACTATTTGAGGCCTTGTATGGCTAACCTTGTAGATCACCGGTTTGTTAGGCCAAAGTGGGTGATGCACCGTTACTGGGTCTGAAAATTGTTAGAGACAACCGAGAAAGTTGTTCTTATTCAGAAGAGGTTAGCTACGGCCCAAAGCCGACAAAAGAGTTATGTCGATAAGAGGAGACGACCTTTATCTTTTGAAGTTGGTGACCATGTGTTTCTAAAAATCTCACTAAGGCGGGATTTGATGAGATTTGGTAAGAGTGGTAAATTATTTCCAAGGTTCATTGGGCCTTTTGAGATCTTAGAGCAAATTGGGGAAGTGGCATACCGATTAGCTTTACCGCCACAACTTTCGGGAGTTCACAACGTATTTTATGTATCTATGCTTAAGAAGTATGAATCTGGCCCTTTTCATGTTCTTGATTGGGTTGACTTGGAGGTAGATGAGAATGCCTCTTACGAAGAACGACCGTTTCAAATATTAGATACCCGGGAGCAAGTGCTACGGGAGAAACTATACCGCTGGTAAAGGTGTTGTGGAGACACCATGGGGTTGAAGAAGCGACGTGGGAACGGGAAGCGAAAGTCCACTCCAAATATCCAAATTTGTTTGAAAATACTTAAGTTGTTTTTCTTTGTAATATTCCTTAGTGTTGAGGGGAACGTATTTAAAGTTGTTAACCATATGTTGATATGTGCGTTGTTGTTTTAAGCATAAAGTTGTTGAGAGTTGTCATTACTTTTTACGAAATTTCGTGTTTATGCGTATTTGGGAGGTTGTTGTTAATGAGATAATCATGGTGGAAATTGTGGAATTTGGTTGAGAGTTAGGCCCCGTTTGGGAACCCTCCCATTTAGCTAAAAAGCGAAAAAGTTACTAAAAAAGCCAAAAAGCCAACAACCTATACCAAAAAGTCAAAGATTCTCCTTTCTCTCTACTTTTTGCACATCTTTTCGTAAAAAGCCAAAAAGTCATCCAAAACATATTAGTTTTTTTTAGCTCATATTTTAGCCAAATAGCCAAAAAGTTACTAAATTAGCATGTTCCCAAATGAGGCCTTACTATTGTGATTTGAAAATGAAATAATGTGGCTTTGATCGCTAGAAACCCCTTTGTTTGGGTAGTTTGATTTGAAATTTCGGGGATGAAATTCTTTAAAGAGAGAAGGTTGTAGCGATCCCGGTTTTGATCCTTTTTTCATGTTTAGCTACTTCTACTGGGCTGGTCAGGGATTGAGCTGCTCGGTTAGCTCACGGGGGTCTAAGGGGCAACGCCCCTTGACGGGTCCGAGGGTAGCGCTCTAGCGGGGTCGAGGGGCAACGCCTCCAAAGTAAAAATGCAAAATGCATTCGAAGTTACTTGTTCGCTCGAGCAGCCGTTTATGCGCTCAAGCGAAGAATGTTTGGTTCTAGAAGTTTGACATGTCTGTGAAAGTACTAGGAAGGTGTATTCGACCATATTATATCAGTTCGTGAATCTGATATTTCAAATCACTTTTGTACATCTCTCTCTCTGAAAACATTTCCTCTTCCTTCTCTCTATATTTCCCTACGCCAAATTGAATCAAAACCTTGATTTCTCAAGATCCATTAGATTTCTGCCATAGGTTCTTCATCAAAGTTGGTTAACTTCTCGAGGGCGTCATTGTGTGCGGTGAAGATCGAGTTTCGGCACTATTGATTTTGAGGGTTTCATCTCATTTCTTCTTCAAAACTTGAGGTAGGGATTTTCTTAGCGTTATATATATATTTGCAAGATCTAGATGATTTTCGAAAGCATTCTTCGATAGCTTTGAAAATTTATTGTTAATTCAAGAAGTTGAGCGATTTTGAAAGTGGGTTTGTCTCTTATTCTTTTAAAATGATCTTATGAGTTTTGATTTTCGTTGGTTAAAGAAAAGATGATTTTGGAAAGTTTTGTTTTAAAAGATTTGAGTTGTATAGTTTTGGTGAGAAAACCTAGAATTTGGAGATTTTTTTTAAAGAGACTGAAAATTCATATTGTTATATTTATTTTGCGTGTCAAAATAAATGGATGTTTGGAAAATTTCTTATTTATATTTATATAAATGATGAATTTCAGGGAATATGAGAATTGTTGTTCATTTTGAAAATTATTGTTTAAAAAATTGAAATAGTCTTGAAATGACTAATTGTTGAGGATACTTGAGAAGATAGAATTGTGTTATTCCTTGGATGATGAATTAGAATAAAAGTATTTATATTCATATTGTGTTATTGGCATATCAATTCATTTGATTACATTAAATTTTGAATGTTGATTTGAAAACTTGCATTGAGAAAAAAATGTTGAGAAACAAGTTTCCATGAATTGGTTTTGAGGTAAATACGGTGGTAAGTCTTGACAGGTGGTGTAGATGAAATTGAATAGGTATCGAGCCTTCTAGTTAATACTGGTAAAAATGACAGATTATAGGTGTCGAGCCTTCCAGTCAATGCTGGTAAAAATGACAAATTGGTAGTACTTGTATAGTCTACTTGTAGACACCAACCTGGGGATTACCAGAGTTGTATTTACCGTTCTTGAAATGAATTGTTAAGTTTTGAATAATTAAAATTGCATGACATCATTGAATATGATGGTTTTCAAAGATGAAGATGTGATTTTCTTTCAAAAGAGCATAGCATGGCATGTGCATTTCATCTCTTGAGACTTGTATAAAATGTATATACTTTGCTAAGGATTTCCTACTAGGCTTTGTGCTCACCCTGCGGGATTTTGTACAGGAAAAGATGTGGTGATGCCGCCTAACTAGAGGCGAGGAAATGTGTGTTGAGAGTACGAGACTCTCATTTTGCTGTGACTTTGCGTGTAAGCCAAGGGCTGTATGTGTGTGGGTTTGAATAACCATTTGTGTAACCAGACTCAAGCCTTGGAAACTTGTAGAACCCTTGGGGGTATTTATTTGTTTCATTTACTGGTTGTTGGATTAATGTATTGTTGCATGCAAAACTATTGTATCATGTAATATAGGTTTGGAGATTTATATTTAGTTTTTCTTGAAAGAGCCATGATTGTTGCATTATCATTTGGGCTAGAAATTTGGAACGTTACAGTAATATATTGTCAATGCCCTATTAAAGATGAACAATCCTCACTTCAACAGATAGCAACACATTTCCCCAACAAAAAAAAAGTACCTCTTTTCCTTAATTGATTGGAATCGAAATCTGTAGAAAGAAGCAACACACAACTCTTAAACTTCATCATATCATCGATCATATCCACATCCATTTAAGCAACATTTTCAAAATGCATTGAAATCTGGCGATCAAGGCGAAAAAAACTTGCACAGTCCTTGCTTGTAGACTTGTCTTTTCTAAAAGTCTTCCCAAACGTGACATGATGAATGAGAAAATAAGGTACAATATGGAAACAAATTAGGGGTACAATAGTACACTAATATCATTCATTTATAACTTATAGAACATTATGGAACACATTCATATTTAAATAGGACTTCAAACTCTAAAAGAATATTCATAGGATTTCACATTAAATAAGTATTTCAAATAGGATTTATAAATAATTTTTCCAATCATTAAGATTATTTCCCTCTATCTTTTACTGATGTGGCATTCTATAAAGTTAATAGTATTTAGATGAATAGCTAAAATAAAGAATATGGTTGTAGTAGAAATATGAAGCAATTGATAGACAAAATAAAATGTATACATTATACTAATGTTTAGATCGGTAAAATCCCTATTAACGTTGGAGATGCTCTAAGGCCCTGTTTGTTTAGAGAGTTAGAGGGAGGATTTGGATTGGTAGTGAGGTGGGATCCACTAATATTGTGTTTATTTTGAGAGATGGGGAGGGGATTGATAGTAAGCTCCGGATTAGGATGGGCCTTTCCAAGGGGATTCAGATGGGCCTTCAGGACTTGGTATTAGAAAAATAGTCTAACGGACTAAATTTTTTTTATTTTTAGTTATTTTTTATTTTATTTTTTACATGTTTGGCATTTTTTTTGAACATTAATGTTTAATTTTTTGTATTTTTTGTTAAGTAAAAATCATTATTTTATTTGTTTTTTTTTCGAAATTTTTTAATTTCTTTTTAATTTTTTACATGTTGGGCATTTTTTTTAAAACATTAATGTTGAATGTTTTTGTATTTTTTTTTTATTTTACATTTATTTTATATAAAAATAATTTAACAATTCCTACATTAACAATTATCATCAAAACAAACACAATTTTACTTAATCTCCTCACTATCAATCCCATCTATTTTACCTTTGAAAACAAACAGGGCCTAAGCACTAAGTAAATATTGCTCTAGCTAGCCTCTTGATGGCCATTTCTAGTTTTGGAGGTTTGTTTTCTTCTTCTTTATGTTTTCCTTTCATAATTCTAACATTTAGGTCCCGTTTGTTTGGAGAGTTAGAGGGGAAATTGTGATTGGTAGTGAGGTACGACCCACTAACATTTTGTTCGTTTTGAGAGATGGGGTAGGAGATTGATAATGAGTTCCAAATTATAAATCCCCTTGGGATGGGGATTCGGATGAGCTTCCAAGACTTGGTATTAAAAAAATAGTCCGCCAGATTAGAATTATTTTATTTTATTTTATACAAATTGGGCTTTTTTTTTTTTTGAACATTAATGTTTAATTTTTTGTAATTTTTGTTAAGTAAAAATCATTATTTTATTTGTTTTTTTTTTCTGGAATTTTTTAATTTTTTTTAAAATTTTTTACATGTTGGACATTTTTTTTTAAACATTAATGTTTAATGTTTTTGTATTTTTTTTAATTTTTTTTATTTTACGTTTATTTTATATAAAAATAATTTAATAATTCCTACACTAACATCTATCATCAAAACAAACATAATTTTACTTAATCCCCTCACTATCAATCCCCTCCATTCTACCTCTGAAAACAAACAAGGCCTAAGTGCCAAGTAAATATTGCTCTAGCTAGCCTCTTGATGGCCATTTCTAGTTTTGGAGGTTTGTTTTCTTCTTCTTTATGTTTTCCTTTAATAATTCTAACATTTAGGGTCCGTTTGTTTGGAGAGTTATGGGGGAATTGGGATTGGTAGTGAGGTACAACCCACTAACATTGTGTTCGTTTTGAGAGATGGGGTGGGAGATTGATAATGAGTTCCGGATTATGAATTCCCTTGGGGAGGGGATTTGGATGAGCTTCCAATACTTAGTATTAAAAAAATAGTCCGCTAGACTATAATTTTTTTATTTTATTTTTTTCATATTGGGCTTTTTTTTGTTTTGAACATTAATGTTTAATTTTTTGTATTTTTTGTTTAGTAAAAATCATTATTTTATTTGTTTTTTTTCCTGGAATTTTTTAATTTCTTTTTAATTTTTTACATATTGGGCATTTTTTTTAAAACATTAATGTTTAATGTTTTTATATTTTTGTATTTTATATTTATTTTATATAAAAATAATTTAACAATCCATACACTAACAACTATCATCAAAACAAACATAATTTTACTTAATCCCCTCACTATAAATCCCCTTTATTCTACCTCTGAAAACAAACGGGACCTTAGACTTTTATTTAGAGGTGTAATTTGGGCGGGTTTGACCCGAACAACTTGAGCCTAGTTTGAAATTATTTAGGGTTTGGGCAAAATATTTTTAAATTCGGTACAAATTTAGATAAAAAATTTAAAAACCTGAATTAAATTTAGACAGGCTTGAGCAAAGATATCAAATAATCCAAGCAACCCGAAACTCAAATTATATATGTACGGGAAAGAATTTCACCTTCTCGTATAATCCTGTTGATCAAGTCTGCGTTCCTCAATACGTCGTCGTTCCACCGCCTGAAAACACAAACGTGAGCTGGCCGGCGGGTGTGTGCCGGAAACCTCTCCGATGCCTGAGTCAGTAAGCAAGACAAGAAGGCAAAAGCTCAATGTATTCAGGGAGCAAAATTGTATTACCTCTCCAAAGGTGTTATTGATGAGCTTATATAGATTTCACGTGGCACAATCCTGGTAGGATTCTTACTCCTCCAAGTGTAGAGTCCTTCTAGGATTACTCCTCCTTGCATAGAGTCCTCCTAGAACTCATACTCTTGGAAGATAATGCTTATCCTCCATCACCCTCCTCACTGCTTAAACCAAGTGAGATGGTCCCTCTACAGCCGAACTCCCACTGACCGGAGTAACAACCAGTTCGGTCCTTACTTCTATCCCTTACCTCATGCCATGCTAAGGCCGAGCTAAACATAAGGAGTCAAGTGAAAGACATTACGAGTCAAAGTTCACCTCGGTTTAACACAATGTTACGACCAAAGTAACCAAGCATCTACAATGAATCATATTAGTTCGGCTCTCCATTTCCTCACTTCTACTCCGGTTTCGTACGTCAAGACCGGACTAATAAGAAACCGAGCTACACCACTCAAGCCTATAACCCGGACTACCGCAACACTCCGGCCGACGTACAAGCTACCCTTTCACTTGGGCTTACTTCAGCCCAACCACCAGCTCGGCCCAATTCAGTATAAATTGCCCTCTCAATATATATAAAAATGTTAAATATACATATAAATTATTAATCATTAAATGATATTAAAGTAATTTAGGTCGTTAGATCATATTGAATATATATTATATGCACAAGTAACACAATACAAAATTTTACTTATTGTATTTATTTTTTGTTATTCATAAATTGTAAAGACTATCACAACGGTATCTCTCTTATATTATATAAATAATTTTTTTTTGATGTTATTAATGATTTTATAAAAAAATTTAAATTTTCTAATTTTAAAAAATTAGTTAACTTAGTTGCACTAAAAAGAAACGAAAAAAATTGAAATCTTTGTGCAACTCTGGTAATTCAAGTTTAACTTGGGTCGAGTTTGGGCAGACAATCTCGAGTTATAATTCAAGCTTAAGTGGGCTTAGGCAGCTCTCAGTATAATTTGAATTGGATTTGGACAACCTCTCAACCCATTCAAACCCACCCGAGTTGTACTCATACTTTTATTTCTCCCTCATTGGCACTCCTTTGTTGTTATCCCTTTTTTTAACAAAATATTTTCAATTATTTTTCTTGGTCAATGCTTAGGTTTGAATCTTCATAACCACTTGATGGGGCTAAAATATATTCTTCAGCATTAAGAGCACATGGTGAGACCTTAGCTTTGGCCTCAATGTGATGCGATGGAGTCTCTTGCAAATTATTATATGGTGTTGAAAAACAATACTTCCTAATAAATATGTAAAGTAATTTATGTGCATATTATTTTTTGCACCAAAATTATTATTATTATATTGAGCATTTCTCTCTATAGGGCAGGCATGTTCAACATAATAGATGTGATGTGGATGTTTGGGATTATGAATTTCTCTTTGATGTGCAAGGGTAAGAAGAAAACAACATCATGCTCTATCACAAAAATTAAGCAACCATGTCTAAAAAGGTGCACCATGCTTCAAAAAGGGTGTTCAAAATGTACTCACATACCTTTAAATTAATAACTATTTATTAGCGTGTAAACTCTAATTCAAAGCTCCCAAGTGAAATAATAAGTAAACCTCTAGATTTACTTCTTTACTTGTGTATCCCCCCACGTATTTCAAGGTCTTTCTCAATCGTATGAACCAAATAAAGCTTGTTGTGCATACCATGCTCTTTATCATTGCACATTTTGATAAAGAGTCCACAATTTAGAACATATAAATGAAAATAATGTTTCAAAGATTTTCACACATGAGATTAAAGTTTAATTTTTGATACAGATCTCTACTTTGGAATTTGGGTTTAAATGATTGTTTTATGGAACATATTGAACTAGCGCCCACACTAGCAAACCTAGATTATGTTATTTTATTTAGGATAAATTGCACTTTATCCTCTCAAGTTTAATTACTTTTATTTATTTATTTATTTATTTAATTTTTCATTTTGGCAATATTTCTATTTTTTTCTTCTAGTTTACTGTAATAGTTAACTTTCGTCTAATTTAAGATGAAAAATACTATGTCAACAGTCACACAGCTTTTAATTTTTTTTTTTTTTTTAATTTGCTCCAACAACCAACTTCTATAAAAAAAAAATAAAAAAATGAACCAATTGCAACCACATTGTCTTAAATTTGACCACACTTCATTGTCCCATTCTCACCCCCTCAATCTTTGCAATGCAATTGGATTTGAGAGAGTAATAGATGTGGTTCGAGGGTGCTGATTAGAAAGGGTTATAGTAGTGGATGCTTAATTTTGGTTTTGATATTCTTTCTGGTAGTTGCAACGAGAAAGAGGAGTAGGGTAGTAAATAGTTATTTGGTAATCATACTAAGGCTGTGTTTGATCGAAAGATTTGATGTGAGAAATAGAGAGAGAAAGATAAATAGAAAGAAAAAAAATAAAAGAATTAAAAAAGAATTGATAATATTCAAATTCCCAATTATGTTTGGTTGAGTTAGAAAATGAAAAAATAAAAAAGCATAAGCGAATTAAAAGATAAAAAATTTTATTTTTTCAACCAAAGACATAAAAACACATAAGCGGATTAAAAGATTACAATTTCCCTCTTACTTTCTCTTCTCATGTGTTTTCTATTGTAACCAAACAAAAAGTGGAATTGTATTTTTTTTTTCTTTTTTATTTTTCTCATTAAATCCTACAACCAAATACAACTGAGGCTATAAGAATGGGGTGAGAGTTTTAGTGATAATAGTATGCTTGGTTTGAGTTTTTGAATTAAATTTTTTAAAAACTTAGTTTTTTAGTTTTCGTATTTTTTGTTTTTAGTGTATATTTTTAAAATTTTAAACATTTTTTTTTACTTTTTTAGATTCACCTTATTTAGATGTACATAAAAAGTAAAAAATTTGTGAAAAAATATTTTTAAAAATTAATAAATACATAAAAATACAAAAAATATACTGAATTCTCATATTTTTTTGTATTTTTGGTATTTAGTGAATTTTTAAAAAGTTTTTTTCAATTTTTTTTTTTACTTTTTAGGTATATGTATGTTAGGTATGTTTAAAAATAAAAAAAATTGCTCAAAATATTAAAAAAATTCAATAAAAATAAAAAAAATATGAAAAATAAAAAAATAAAATTTTCTGAAAAGTATTTTTAAAAAATGATAACCAAGCATAGTGTGGCATTGCATGTTTTGCGCACAAGTGATAGAAGCGGTTGCTTTGCATCCTTGAAAATTAGTGAAAAAAAAAGATCTTAAAAAATTAAAAAATTATCAAATAAGTCTTATTTTTTTTGTTATTGTACTTGCTATAAAGGGCCTGTTAAAAAAAAAAAATTTAAAAAATTTATTGATATGATGAATTATTTGAAACTACTTGATGGTTATTTTTCAAATATATGAATTGTATATAGAATATTATTGATTATAGTTATTACTTACAATTATTTATGAGAAAAAAAAAAGTTTCGAATTTGAAACTGATTAAATTATATATTTAGTGAAATATGTCACAAGAAAGATTGAATGAGTTTGGTTAATAAGTTGATATATTTGGCATGTCTATTTGGGTTAAAATAGTCATATAGGATAAAATTGACTATTTTAGTCAATTATGACAAAATGTCACATTCAAACCATAATCATTTCATTTTTTTTTTATAAAAGTCAAAAAATTTAAAAAGTCTATCCCAAACGAGAATTTTTAGCTTCAAACTAAATAGTCAAACAGCCAAAAAGTCAACTCACATTCCAAACAAAACTAAAACACAATTTTATGGTTTGAAATGTGAAAAATCAAAAAATTTAAATTACCAACTAGTTCGATTTTGTTAGAAAATGATTCAAATATCGGTTCATATTAGAAGCTTGCTTTGGATCCTGAAAAAGACAAAGCCGGCTTTGAATATTGGGAGTATTTGGTGTGGCTTATTTTGGTCAACTTATAGATTTTAGTTTTGAAAAAATTATTTTTGACTATTTAGTTAAACTAATTTCAAATAGTTTCTAATTTTAACAACTTATTTTAATTAAAAAAAACTGATTCTGAATAATTGGCCACCTCCTATTTTTGCTGTGGGTCTATTAATTAATGATTATACTTTTCGATTTTTATTTTTTTTGAAAATAGAAAAGAATCCAAATGGACTATGGATTATTATTATTTTTTTATGAAAAATGTGAACTAGTAGTGAATAACAAAAAATAAAAATTAATTAAAAAAGTTATTTCACAGTTTATTTATCAAACATTACTTAGCAACTTAAATATATAATCAAACAGTTACACCAAACATATCAATTTTTAATTAAAATTATAATTTATAATCCATTAAATTATAATTTATAATCTCTTTTGACAATTGTACTAAACGCTCCATTGTATAAACAAAGAGGGGCGGTGGAAGACAGTAGTAAAGGAGGTGGTGAGTTATGAGTTATTATGGGTAAACATGGTATTTCCATCCAATTTTGGGTAAACATTAGTTCCCGCAGTAATTTAGGAAAAATTAAAAACACCAGGTGTCAAAGTGAAAATAAAATTTTAAGAACTAAATGAAAAAAATTAAAACTTAGGAAGGTAAAATGTAATTTATTTAAATTTGTACAATGATGTGGTATTATGCGATGTGACCCCAAATATTAGAGACAAAAATAGAGAATTTTTTTTTTTTTTAAAGTTCAATGTGAAAAAATACTAAAACTTATTTTTATCTTGTAAAATTTTAATTAAAAGTTCCACAAAATACTTTAGATAAAAATAAATTTAAAAAAAAAAAAAAAAACTATGAATAGTTTGCATATATGATGCACCAAAAGAGGTGGAAGTTTTTTCAATTTTTTTTATAAAAATCTTCAAATTTAATGAAATCGACAAGTATTTCTAGTTTACTTTTTTATTTTATTTTATTTTTAAAAAATATCAAATAAAACTTTTAAAAAAAGAAAGATAAAATATATATATTAACATGCAAGCCATTAGAATAAAATTTTAAAAAAGAATAAATTACAAATATATTTTTGAAATTTGATTAAAATACGAATCGCCTCTATAATTTTGAAAATTACATTTCACTCCTAAGATTTCTAATTTCATAACAAATCGCTAATTTTATTAATAAATTATCAAATTAATTAACAATTTTTAATGATGTTAGAAATATGTTTCAATTAATAATTTAAGTAATTTTATTATTGTATAGGAGACTAATTAAGAATTTCATTTTTTTTATACTTAGTTCTATTAAATAAAAAATACTAACAACAAAATAGAATAAATTATCAATATGTCCTGATAATTAGACTTAATTCCTATCAAGCTCTACTGAAAATAAGTCTTCATAAAATTATCTCTAAAAATAATTTTTTTGTGACAATTTCTTACATACGTGGCTAAAAATTGACAATTAATGATTTTTTTTATCATGATTTTATAAATTATCGTCAAAACTTACAATTAATGACATTTTTTATGACAAAATTTTTTTATAGGAACTATTAGATAATAAATTCACTTATTAGGACTTACATATAAGAATAATTTGTAATTTTTTAAATTATAAACAATAGTTTGTATTTTAAACAAATTTTAAGGATGTATTTGTAATTTATTCCTAAAAAAAAAAAAAAAAATAAGAGTAGGGATCGAGCTGGGAAAATGGGAAAGTACAATGAACCCTAAATTGAAAAACAATATGAGAGAGAGAGAGAAAGAGATGAGGCTTGCACGTTCTTTGTGATGCGACTGATGTCACACCCACCATTCCTTCCCCTGCACTGTCCCGAGCGTCACGTGCCTCTTTTTTCTATCCAGTGCGACGCTCTCTTTCATCTTCACTTTACTCAAGTAATCCTAGCCGTTAAAAATCTCGATCCGTGCATTGAGGTTAGTCAAACACGATGGGACCATCTGATTGGCCAAAACCTAATGGAACACTCACAACGTAGCTGTAAAAATGATTAAGCCCTCTACTGACTTTTGGGGCACCTAATACGAGGCTTAATTAATGATTAATCATTGAAACCATAAAACCTGTCAAAATTAGTTTAATACTATAAACTTTAATTAGTACTGTATAAGTTTTTAATTTAATGAACGTGAATTTGTTTCTCAATTTCACATCACATCACAGAATAGTGAGCCTCTTTTCAGTTTTTCTCTGTGCCCAAGAAAGTGTGAAATGGTGGTACCCATACAAGCTTGTTACCATACAAAATGTCACCTACCAATTGTCTTTTAGCACGTGTCCTATTCCCACAAAATATCATGGGTCTATTATTGTTCGTTAGTTCATGCTTCGATTTTGGCCACTTTTGGCGATGGATTAAAAGTAATTTATTTATTTATTCCCACCACTCCCACTTATTTTTAATTGGTTAAATTTTTTTTTTTTTTTGACCTTGCTCTTACAGTCCTCCACGTGGAGGTGGAGATGCTGGGGTCACCCCCCACTAGGAGTCCCCAGCAATGCTGATAAGTTAAGGGTTAATTTTTTAATTTTTAATTTCTTTTGAATCACATTATTTTTTTATTTTTATAAATTTTTCAAAAGAAGTTAAAAAAAATTAACTTTTAAAAGGTTGGCTTTTTAATTTTTTTGACTATTTTAGTTTGAGTTTAAAAAGTCTGGTTTGAAAAGGACTTTTGATTTTTTTGACTTTTTAAATTTTTTTTATAAGAGAAATAATGTAATAATTATGTATTAGATATGATGTTTTATTTTTTGTAACTATTTTAGCCAAGAAAGTCCCAAAACCCACTTCCCAAACATAGACTAACTTACTTTCAAAACAATTCTTTGAGAATGTTTGAGAAGATGGTTATATTAAAATAACCCATTAAAAAATAAAATAAATTAAAATAATTAATAAGATAAAATATCATATTCAATTTATAATCATTTCACTTTTTTTCTCATAACTTCCAAATTACCTTACAAAAAAAGGTAACTAATTTTTTCAACATAACTATTTTAGCCAACCTAAAACAATTAAAACATCAACAACTAACTACAATAATCAACTTCTCGAACAAATCCTTTATGCGACGTTTTTTCCAACGCCTCTTTTTAAAGTTCTTGTTAAAATGTTACCTAAAATTATTTGTTGTAAATAGAGAAATGCATTAAGTTAAAGAATATATATTTGATATATTATTGAAAAGGATAAATTATATTAAACTCTCTTAATATTTGAAAAAAATATAAATAATCTCATAATTTCAATATAATTGCACTGACTTCTCTTCTAATAAGGTTATAAAGGCTTAAATTAATGTAAATAGTGTAAAAACACAATGATATATAAGACAAAAAATATACATTTATGTGTAAAAAAGATGATAATATCATTTTTCATCCAATAGACTAATGAATTATTGATGAAAATGGGGCGAAGTGTGATTTGAATTAAAACTTTAAGGGAGCCCAATGTAATTATGTCAAAATTGTATAGCTTATTATATTTTCTTAAAATCTCTAGGGAAGTTAGTGTAATTTACCCTTTTAAAAGTAAATATCAATCTATAATGTTTGTGTTTATGAGTTTTATTGATTCGAGCTTAGATCTACTTAATTTTAGGTCAAGTACTAAACGATCTTAAAACTTGGACCTCAAGTTTGTTTATTTAGTAAACGACTTGAACTCAACAAGCTTTAAATGAGTTAAGTTTGAACTATTTATGAATAGATCAATTCGTTTGTAATTTTATCCTGCATAAAAGTCATCAATATCTGACAATTATAATGTATCACATATGTTGACAAACTGAATGTGATTAAAAAAAAATAATAATAAGCAAGTGTTATACTATTGAAATGATATGCTAGGACAATTTTTACATGCAATCTCAAACAGAATAATGTGAATTTGACATTTTTAAATTATGAAGTATAGTGATAGGTGTATTGTTAGGAAATGAGATGATTATTTATAGATTCTTTTAATTGTATAGGTTATAAGAATTTGTTGCTCTTATTGTGTTTTCACTACCATTGTTTCAAACAAAAACTGCATAAATCTCTTCAAAGCAACACTATCAATTATTATTATTATTATTTGTCAAAAAAACTAATGCAGCATATATTTATTTACATAGAAATATGCAACTTATACTTATTGGTTTTTTTAACTAGAATATGATGTAAAAAAAATTAGTATATTTGTGATGATTTTTTGATTTTTTACGAAAAGATATGTAAAAAGTGGAGAGAAAAGAAAATATTTGACTTTTTGATATAAATTGATGACTTTTTGATTTTTTTAATGATTTTTTAATTTTTAAAGTAAAAAATGATATTACCAAATAAGACCTTAATTTTTCTTTTACCACTTATATACGTAAATATATTCTATATATATTTATTAATGTGAATTTCACTATTATATATTTAATGTAGAGTAACACAATACACTCAAAAATATTAGTATAGCTTTACTTGGGGGCAGTTGAGGTTGAAGGGAACAATGATATTGCCATTGGTGGGGTTAATGGCAATACACCTTAGGTGTGACATACTCATAATATATTAAATAAAACATCTAAATTTAAGTAAAAAAAAAAAATTGTGACTTCAAATTCAAGCCTATTTAAAAGGTTCTTAAAATTTCAAGGATTTTGATTATCAAATAAAAACTTAATTTATTTTCAATTTAAGTACTAAATTGAGTTATCTTATATCACCTTAAATTAGGGATAAGCAATAGATATTTTGATTCGTCCAAACCAATCGAATCGAACTGATCCGTTGCATTTTGGACGGATGAGTGATGACAAGCGAATGGTTACAGATTGATTTTTTTCAATTCACCTAGTTTTGGATAGATGGTGAATTTGAGATTTCTTTGGCCGCAACTGAATCACCAAACCGTGAGCACCCCTAGTAATTTGTAAGATTTGGTATTTTCAATTTGCTTAGATATTCTGTTTGTGTTTTCAATTAAAAAAAAGTTTAGATATTCTGTTGTGTCTTCAATTTGTTTTTATGGAGAAATATTTTGAGAATGACACCACGTGGCCAAGGTGCCTTCAAGATGTTGATCGAGGTGCCACGTAGACGAGTCAATTGTGGCTCTGTTGAGGTTCGGTGCTGTAATGTTGGAATCCGAGATATTCGGATAAAGGACAAAAGTCCTAGATAACATCAAGTTACCTATTTGGATAAAGATGGGACTCTTGAGGAAGTTCATCTTAATTTGAATAGTTTGAGTTGTGATAGATGTTATTCTTGTAAAGGATAGATAGAAGTGAAAAATGACCCGCGGCCCGAAGCCTGCCCACGGCCCAAGGTGGGCCCGACCTGAGCCCGAGATCCTAGGCCTGGACCATCATTTTGAAACTCGACTCAGCCCGTAAGCCCTGCCTATCAGCCCACTTAAGGCTCGGCCCGCCCGAGACCCAATATCTTTTTTAGTAGAAAATAATAAAATTCTGTTAGAAAAAATAAAAAAATAAAAACAAAAAAAGATGTTCAGGCCCACTGGCCTGACCAAGGCCCGAATACCCCTTGGGCCTGGGCCTAATTTTCTTACCTGTAGGTTGGCCCGGTCTAACTTGAATTTTGGCTGGAGCTTGCGAAGCTCGATATGGGTCGGGCCAAATTTACACCCCTAAAGATACAATCCCATAAAGTAAGACTTCTAGAGAAAGTTGGATACTGATTATTATAAAAGTGAGGCACCCCGTGGGTTTAAAATATGCTTTTGATTATGAATTGTGCATTTGTGTTGATATCTTTGAGAGATAAGTTGACTGATTTGATCGTCAGAATATCCTCCAGTGGACGAGCCACTGCGGTATTTCTTGTTTTCTTGTACAGGTGCTGGCTTAATCTGTTTTCTCGCGTGCTCTCCAGTTAAGTTCCCTGTTTGGTTGTGAGATAAAAAATCAACACCCACAGTTTTCAATTTGAAAATCTTTTTATCAAATGGCAAGTGTTGATATTTGATATTTTTGTATGAAAAATATAAGACTTAATTTTGTCATTTTTAAAAAAAAAATCAAATTAAATAGTTTTTGAATAAAAAAAAAGAAATAATGAAATAATTTTGATAATGCATAGTTTTTTTCATACGTGTGTATTATTGGTATTTGACAATTTACTTGATAATCTTTTGGTTATGTTGAGTTGGATTGTTAAAAAAAAAAAAAAAAAAAAAAAAAGTTTAACAAGTTGTATTATGTTCAAAATTTGTAAAAGTTTAAACTGCTAAACCGATTCGCATACATCTGCCAATTCGCTCAATCCGCATCTGTTAATTCGGCGGGCAGATGTGGATTGATTTTTTTTTCAATCCACTAATTTGACAAATGGATGACGGATTGGAGATTTTCCAACTGTAACCGAACCTTGAACCTTAAACAAATTTTCTGATCACATTCTTTCTTAGGATAAGATTCTTAAAAATGACATTGAACTAGACTATGCAATAATTTTATTCCTTTCCAATATTGTATCATACCATTTTCCCAAGCTTCCAAGGGAATATTGAATTTTTCTTTCCAAGGTTAATACATATCACTATTTTTCAAATAATACCAAATTATTCTTTTCTCCATCTCTAAACTTAGCCCTAACTATGGCCATTGTCGGCTGCCACCTCCACCGCCACCGCCTCCTCAAAACATTGCCTCTGATGATATCGTAAAGGTTAAAAATGTAATTGACTAAAGGGATAAAAATGTAATAAAAAAAATTATAATGAAATGATGGGTGCCTCTATTTACACACTACATTTGGTCTCAAAGCACATCACTTACTTAATGCACACCAAACACAATTTTAACTTCATTATTTTTGCTCAATGCACACCATCTATTTTCAAATATACCTAAAATATCCTCATTTTCTTCAACCACCCCATCAACCCTAACCCTAACCCTAACCCTAGCCGCTGCCACTTTCCACAGGTCGTCGTCGTCTCTCTCTTTCTTCTTCGGCAAATCTCTTCATCACTCCTCCATCCATCACTCTCCCTGCCTTACCACTTCCAACTACACTCACAAATCCTTTTCCACCCCCAGATGTTGCCTCGGTCAACCCAGAATACAAGAACAAGTCGGAATCCAGACTCAAGCCCACAGAGAATCCAGATAAGTTTCAGTAATCGCACTGTGACCAATAACTCCAAACTCTAATTCCTGGTGTCTCTTTGATTCACAAGTCGCAATGTAATAACAATTTCGAAATTGCGACTTGTGATACTTCTTTAGTTTGTGATGTGTTCGATCTAGGGTTTTGATACAAAACCCAATAGCTGTGAACCCAAAAAGGAGCAGAGAGGATTTGAAGCTAGTCGCGAAAAAGGTCCATAGTCAAGTTGTGAAATCGTTTGTGTAATGCCAAACTCGAACACCAGTATCCCAAAGATGCAGCACCAGAGTGGACCAAATCGCGAACTGCTGACTAGGTTTCTTGAGAGTTTACGAACTGGAAACTTCAAAATAGTGGAGAAATCAAGTCGTAAAATCCAAAGGCATCAGGTCACGAAGTAAGGAAATCAAGTCACGAGTTCAAAGGCTCTATTCTTGACAGCACATAAGATCAAGGAGAGTCGATCTTGAATTTGGAAAGTCGAATTTCAATCAACAGGGAGAAGGGTTTGCATAGGGGAAAGGGGTCGCCGGCGAGGTAGGGAGGTTGTGGGGGTTGCGATGGTGGCCGGAGATAGAATCAAGTAGCGGAGAGTGGTGCTGTGTGAAGGGTGTATTGATATTCTTTTATGGTCATTTTGGTCATTTTATGTAAGGTCATGATTGTAATAAAAAATAACCAATTAATGGTATACCTTGAGACTAAATATGATGTGTAAATAGAGTCATCCTGAAATGATGTGTATAAAAGGATTAATGGTATATAAATTTGTAAATAGACTTTTCCTTAAGCATTAGGACATTCAGTTGACATCGTAAGCCTCCCTTGGAAGTAATTGTAGGTATTCACAGTTCATACTATGTTCGATGTTTTAAACATTACAAAATTAATCAAAGAAATAGAAATGAAAAAAAGAAAAAGAAATTAATTACACCAAGATCCCTCAACCATAATTTGAACTCATGTAATAATCTGTATATTTTGACTTCTTAACCAAAAAAATTTTTTAAAAAAAATGTAAAAAACCCCCTTTTAGAGGGGAGTAAAAGTGACGTATTTTTGTAATTAAAAGAATTAAAATGTAATTGCTCATATATGAGAATAAATTGATATCACTAATTGGTGATGAAACCTTTGTGTAATTAACCCTCCCTCCCAAAAAATAAAATAAAATAAAATAAAAATTGCATGTTTCTACAATCAACAACAGGGTGGGGTAGTCAAAAAGAAGGATCTCATATACCATAATTTGAACTCTCATGCAAAAACAAAATTCCAGTCAAGCAATCAAATGGTCCCAATTCATAAAAAGGTCGGTTTAAAGGCCAGCATGACTTTAAATACTGGGACCTTATCCTTTCATCTCTGTATGGTTCACATGAAGATGTGCCCATGTAAATTGACAAAGTTGCACTTTCCCCTGCATATCTAGCTTATTGTAAATAAAATCTTCCGAAATTATTATGTAGTTTATCTCTTTTATCAATTTAATCCTCGTATTTTTAATTATATTGACTGTACTCTTAAAATTTTTATATTGCGTTAATTTAATTTAATTAATAACACTTTTTTAGAAATTGAACTAAAATTAAGGGACAAAATCATCAATTTGATTGATAACACCTTTTTAGAAATTGAACTAAAATTAAGGGACAAAATCATTAATTTGAAAAGATTCATTCCCTTTTGAATTAACTATTTATACTTATCCAGTTTCTCAATGGATGTTGTCAATTAAATTAAATTGACGAAATGTGAAAAATTAAAAAACAAAATTGATACAATTGAAGCGATAAGGACCATAGTAACACGAGGCAAATTACATGACCAGAGGTATATTTTGCCATAAAATCTTTCCTTCTCTACATGAAATAAAATAATACAAGATCCATGACTTGTCACAATCTACCTAGACCAACAAGAAATCAACAACCAATTCATCAACCAAACAAGTTAGAATCCCTTCTCAATCTCTACACCCTCTTCAAATTCTTCAATTTCAAAATCAACCCATCTTCCATGCCAAGAGCTCATATCTTTGTTGACAAGCTCATCCACCATCAAATCTCCCATGCTTGTCCAACTTGAAATTTCTTTGTAGAATTCCTCTGCCAACCATCCCTTCCTTCCAAACAACATTGACCGTTTAGACCATGTTTTGCAGCTTCCGCCAAATAGATGCTCGGATCTTAATTCTAGACATTCGCTCACACAATCAAACAAAACCTTTCGCTGTTTTGCATTTTCATCAACACCAGTTTTTGGATTTTCCAACTGATCAAACAAATTGGGTGTTATCACCTTGTTGACCTGACCCAACACAAGATCATCGAGAATCAACTCTGAATTGCAAAGAATTTTTGTTATGTATTCTAATTCCCACTTGGAAGATTTCTCAAAATCTATCAAACTGCATGTAGTAGAAGTATCCTTTCCACCCATGTATGTAGCTGATGTGGAAGAAGCTGAATCAGATAACTCTGTCTCTACTTCCACTAATTGGCCCTTTCTTGCAGAAAAACAATCAACCATTCCACGAGCCTCATCCCATAAACACTGATTGAAGCCTGAAATTGAGCATCTTTGATTAGAACATGCATTTCTGCAAATTTGCATCTATTTTTGAGATAACAAGCCTCATTTCCAAAGAAGCATATAGTTTTGAGATAAGTCCTCATACATGTGTGAGATTTTCCATGCATCATTTCTACAGATTTTCATAACTGTTTCGAGATTTCCCAGTTGAATCTATTCTTTATTCTTTTTTCATGGACACAATCCTCAATTTCCTTCCAAAATTTTCAATTAATTTTTCAAAAATATTCCCCATTAGTTTCCATATATATGAGTTATTCATCTCACTAACAGTTTTTGGAACTTGAAATTATAAATTACGCTTTAGAGAAACTAATGAAAGAGGATTTGGTACTTTACCATTGGTAATAAAACTAGTTTTGCTATCTGATGAGTAGTAACTTCCATACGAGGAAGAGGGTTCTAGGTTTGAGATTGGACTAGAAGATCGGCAATCAAGTTCTTTTACATATTCACTATTGTTGCTGCTACTGCTGTTCCCTTCCATCTCTCCAAACCCCTGAAGATGTTAAAAGAGAATTGAGTTGAACATTAATTATTACAAGAACAAATTTGGATTCACAGCTACAAAAAATTCACCAAGCAGGATGACATTTCTCACTGGTATCAAAACATGAAAGGGGCAACCAGACAAAATCAGAAGTTAATGGGAGTCGGGCCATATTTAAGTACTTACTTAAAAATATTGAACCAAGTGAGCATGTATTTACTCGTGCATATAATAATATTACATTGTGCACAGACATTCTGGAGGAACAAATAATTGCAATGTAAATTAGAAAAGAATTGAGAGATCAAATTTCTAGAACTCAACAAATCTCACTTCAATTCCTAAAGGTTGGCAACAAAAAATCCTTTTGCACCATTTATTTATTAGGAATTTCATAATTCAAATATTTTTGTTGAATTCAAATGAGGATAATCCATTATTTACATGTAAAATCTTAATTAAATGACGTGGATTGCGGCGTAGGGTGCATTCTGAAAGGCTAGACCTCTGTGCTCGAGCGGGAAAGCAAGCAAGCTCAAAACTAGCTCAAAGTGCACTCAAGCAGACAAGAAAATTTCTGAATCCCTACATGACTAGATTTGAAAAACAATAAAAACAAATAGAGCATTTGTTTTTCAGTCTACTACACACAAACACAGAGACATTCATAGTTTAGTCCTAGCCTACCTAGAGCCCTTGAATATTTTAGAGATCTTGTTTAAATATATTCAAGAAGAATTTATGCTGATGAACTTTGATTAGTGAAAACTCTCTGCAAAATCAGATACACTTTAGCACTTTGTTAATTCATCGTGTGCTGGTTATTCCCACCATTTGGCCTACTGAAATCAGAGTCCCAAGGAACATAGATCTAGATAAGAGAAGGCTGACAACAGTGTCATAGCCATTTATGAGTATAAGTCGTTTATTTAAGTTTTAGCCTTAAACTTTTGATCTAGTAGATTTTAACAGGCAAGAGTGTCTGTAGTTTTCTACTTGAGGGTATTAATTTGTTCCCAATGATTTTTCACGTACATCCAGGGTCGATCCAAATGCAAGGCTGTTGCCTTGGGCCCCCAAATTGGAGAAGACCCCACCTTTTGTAATGCCTATATAATATGTTATATTTTAGTCTTGTAAAGGAGAGACCCAAAATAATTGGTTAACAAATCCAAAATTACTCTACATTTTTATAGCACACATTTCTATAAATAAAGTACAACTATTCCAAGCTAAGAAACAAATGCCCTTAGGGCACTCGTTATATTTTTTATTGTGTCATAAATCCCAAGTCTTTTCACTATCACAGGTTTTAATTTTTATAGCACACATTTCTATAAATAATGTACAACTATTCCAAGCTTAGTAACAAATGCCCTTAGGGCACTCGTTATATGTTTTATTGTGCCGTAAATCCCAAGTCTTTTCACTGTCACAAGTTTCAATTATCCTTTTATTTCCTATTAAGTTTTAAAAACTTAAAATCACTAGATGATGACCTATGAAGCACGGGTACAGGTAGGGGTATGAGTATTGGTATTGGTACGATATAGGTACGTTGATACGGTAAAATCCAAAAAAAGTAGGGTACGGGATACGGCTTGGTATGTTTGTAAAAAAATATTTATTTTTAATTTAGAGTAATACAAAAATTAATTAAATTGTTTAATTTGTTAAGATCAACATGTAATTAACATTTAATGTCAAAAATAAAGGTATAAATCAAAATTAAATGTCAATATATTAAATAACTTCCAAACCACAGTTTAATTTTAAAATCATGCTAAGCATAAAACTAAAATGAAAAAAAAGTTTAGTGAAAGGAGTTTTATTATTGTAGTAGAAGAAAATATTGTTTTAACTGAGGTACGGTATGGTACGGCTTGGGTATTTACTAAGTACATCTGGATACGCCAAAAATTAAGAAGAAAAAATTTGAATACGTGTTTCGTTTACCTGGTACGTATGCAGAAGTACCATACGAGGTACTATATGCCGGTAAGTACCTGGTACGGGTATGACATGTTTTTCGAAGTATCTATGCTTGACAGTTTGAAACAATATCGTCTTCATATTAAAATATACAAGGTCCTAATCAGCTTTGAGAGTCCCAAGTTTTGCTTCAAACCCGTTCCGCATGGCATGATTAACAGTTGGCTTTATTGTGAACATTTCAGAACAAAGTTTGAACAATAAATTGATGCAACTATACTTCTGTGTTTCAACTTCATTGCTAGTCTTATGAAGTAGCCACAAAAAATGATAAAAAGTCAAACACAGAAAACACAGTACCAGCAGATGAAATATGTTAAAAAGGATAAATACCTGCCACTCTTGTTTAGCTTTGAGCCGCAGATCATCAACTGAAGACAAATCAATATCATACAGGGGGCTTGAGTTATCTTTATGCTGATTAAGCTGAAAGCTATTGTGATGTTCTGTTGAGAAAGAATTCATCACGTTGAGAGTTGAGAGGGAATCTTGCAAACTAAATGAACAAGAAGCACTCCCAGATTCAACAAGGTCATAAGTAGATGACTCAACTCTACATGTTAATTCCTTAAGCTTTTGCTCAAGAAGAACATTCAAAACATTTCCACCAACCTCATTCAAGCCTGGAGAAGATAAAGTCAGATTTTTCAAGTCATGTGGATCATTGTCATCACAAGGATCAACACAAAAGAGGGCCCTCTTTTCCATGACTTCACCAGAGGACTGGGACCCAGGTGCTAATCTTTTAATGGGAGATGTGAATGTAAACGAAACAACATCCATGCTGTGTTTCCTGTCAAGTACGTCCCAGTTCAAGCAGCCATCATTTGCAATGTTACATTTTACAGACCTTTCATGTCTAGTGATCGATATGTTCTTAGCAACACTTTCTTCAAAATGAATATCCTTATAGATGGGCTGTTTCTTTTCATCAGAAGTCTTTGTTTTAGACAACAGAAGCTCCTTTCTAGTATCTTTTGCAGCAGAATTCATTTTCCTGCACACAGTTCCTGAGTTTAGAACCTTATTTGAGGTCTTATTTGGCCTAACAGAACCATTGGTGGATGGAATTTTTCTGTCTTGCTGGTTGGATATTGAGGCTTTGGCGGCTAGTCTGTCTATACCACCTACACAATTCTGCTTCTGATTATTATGCTTGAGCACATCCGTAGTCCTGCTTGTAGAAGTCCCCTTTTGCCCACTCTTTTGCACATTCGATTGGCTCTTATTAAACTGGACCGGCTTAACCTTGTCATCTAACTTTCGGTTGATTGAACTCCTATTACCACTTGGAGGCAATCCCTCTCTTCTCAGAACATTGACCTTTGCTTGGACAGCGAGTGAAACCGATTGCCCTTTTTTATTCAAATAATCAGAACTGTCCCGTACTGAACCCATGGAAGCATTATAGAGTTGTTTATCTCCTGATCTACTGTGGTTTATCTCACTATGCTTTCCTTTATTATACCTAAAAGAAATCAGCTCTTTGGGTCTTTGAGATGATTCAAGGGGTCTGGATGCTTTCCGTTCAGCCTCGAGTTTCTCTTTCAGATCCCGAATTCTCAATGGAACTGAAGAAGACCCAAAGCATGCTGTCTTACTCTTGATTGTTGATGGAGGGTCATGCTTAATCATTTTGGCAGCTGCCTCCATTATGTATGCAGCATTGTTTGTTGGGGTAAACCCGGGACTCTTGATAGGGGATAACAGCCTATGGTGGGTAATTGGAATGTATTTGGCTGATTTTGGGGGCAAGGCTTCAGTTTGAAACCTCTCAATTGGCCGGCTCTGCACCTTCTGCAGCCTTGATTCTACAACATTCCTTGCAATTCCATCATTTGACATGTTTATAATGTGATGCTCAATCTGAAAATTGTAAGCACTCCTTTGGGAACAAGAATCTTTAACAGAAGGAGAGTCAAAAAATGAGGTACTGGAGCACGGATCAGAAATAGTGGTAGGCATAGAATCCAGTCCCATAAGTCTGGCAACCACACCTGGCACTCTAGTTTCATATCCTTCATCACTAGTCACTGAGGAAGCAAAATTATAATCACCATTTTTTTTGCCTCTCAGACCTGGTCCATTCTCATGCGCCTCCATCTAAAAATATGGCAATAGTAAAAAAATAATCATAATTGTAACATCATGTTATATTAGTAAATGGGAGAAAAGAAATAAAATAATGAGAGAGAGAGAGAGAGAGAGAGAGAGAGAGAGAGAGAGAGAGAGAGAGAAACCCACATGCTGAGGGTGTAGTATAATTGAAGTTGCAACATTTTCTTTTCCCTGCTGTGAATCTTCTGCAGCCAAAAAGACAACACCATATTTAAGAAAATTAATTAATAAACAGTACAATCAGCAAAACAGGACATTAGAAAATCAAAAAAATTAAGAACAAAGATGAACACATATGTTCAAAATGTACAAAAGGGTCAAAATAAAATCCGTACCAGGCAATTCAGACTTGTTCGAGAACAGCTTCTTCCTAGATTTAACATTCCAGTCAAACAACTGAAGAAAACCCCCTTTCAAAGCTCGTTTCTCAACATCCATTTTCTCATTGACACCCCAAAATCACTTCAAGATTTACAGAAACTCAAATGCATCTGCAATGTGGCCTTGGATATAAGCATTCTTTGGTATGATCCAGAAACAATTCACAGAAATAATTCTACACACACCAAATTAAACTACAAAAAAAATAAATAAATAACAACTAAGAACGTACAAGACAGCATGATAGAGCCCACCAGATGTATCATCATTCAGTGGTATCCACATACACAGTCTAGTACTTTTATGAGGTTTAATTGTGTATGTAGAGTTACTCAATTCAAACATTGGAGCTTTCAATGACATTCACACCTTATATCCCTCCATTGCTCATTCAGATTCCAAAAATAATATCAACATTAAAGGTGCATAAAAGAGGATTAAACAAAACACATTTGCTATTTATAGATTAAGAAGAATATCTAGCTTTCTTTAATCAGTGTTAGTCCAAACAGCTATGCTTGATCAAGAGGCATGAAAAAGTGGGCCCTCTTCATCCAAAATTTTTTCACCCTACATTGACATTCAAGGTTCTCCAAAAGCCCTAGTTTTCAAGCAGCAGAGAGAGAGAGAGAGAGAGAGAGAGAGAGAGAGGGCAAAGCTGTTCCATCCATCTAACACAAGATAATTTAAAAAACCCAAGTCTCCAAGAGAGGGCAAAGCTGTTCCATCCATCTAACACAAGATAATTTAAAAAACCCAAGTCTCCAAGATACCCTTTAAGCATTAAAACTTAAATCAAAACCACAAATTTTCAGAAACAGCATAGAAAAACATGTATTTTTGTGGTGTGTAACAGCTTCAGTCAAATGGGTAAGCATTTGGAAAAATAAAAAATAAATAACTCGGAAAGATTCAATAAAGAACTCACCAGAAATGGGTCATTCTCTGTATAAGCCCCAATTTCAAGACTCCCAAGAAGTTTGTTTTCCTTTGAAGTAGAAATCAAACTGAGAAAGAAAGCAAGATCTGCAATGCCTAAAGGCGAATATAGTAGAGACAATGAAGACAAAGAGACAGAGCTATAGAGCTCCAGAGAGAGAGTGAATAGGAGAGAGACAGAGAGAGAGTATTAAATTGGGACAAAGAAGGGACGACGACTTCACCGTTACAAAATTAAATGCGGTGGTTTTTGGGTTCTATTGTCAGTGCATTTTTGGCTGAGTTCAGAGCACAGTGCACTCCGTTTCAGGATCTGGCAATAGAATAGAGAATAGAATTTACCCATTTGAAGAAGAAACAACTGAAACTGCCTCAATCTTTGGATTAGGTGGGTCATCTTTGATCACAATTTTACAATCCAACCCCACCCACCGCCCAAAAAAGTGAATTTATAAAAAAGGATAAATTACACTTTGCTTTCATTTTTTACTTGTCACTTTTTTATTTTGATTCTTAAATTTTTATTTTTATTTTTTTTATCGGCAAATCGTAGTTATTACTTATTAGATTAGCATGGAGAAAAACTCCCCACCCTGAGCAAAGCAATTCAAGTTTTCTAAAGAGAATTGAACCCACGACCTTCTTGGAATTAAGCCTTTAAGAAAGATAATTGAATCCATAATCTCCTTGGAACTAAACCATAAAGAAGACATAGTGGCCAACTAGGCTAAGCCTAGTTGGTTAAATTTTTTTTCTTTTTTTTGACTTTGGGCTTTTATATTTTTGATTTTTCTAATTTATTCCTAAAACTAATTTATGTGTAAAATTAGATAAAAAATATCACGATAACTGTCACATAATAAAAAAAATCTATTATTATATTGATATTTGAGTTTATGTCAGAAGTGTGAATTATATATAATAAAATATTTTTATATTACATAATTGTCAATGTATCATTTTTTGTATAATTTTTAACAAAAATTAAGTTAAGGAGCAAACTGAAAAAAATTTAATACATAAAAAGCCAAAGTAAAAATAAATAAATTTTAAAAACCAAAATAAAAAATGATCAAATATGAAACGATTGAAGTGCAATTTACCCAAAATGCTAGGCTCTATAGCCTACGATATTTCATTATTTATTGGTGAACCAATCAAAAAGTAAAGTTCATGAAAAGAGTTGGGGAGGATCACAACCCAAAAAATAAAATAAAATTAAAGTTCATGAAAAGAGTTAGAAAAATAAACTTTCTAATATTTAAATTTACACTTATCATTTATTTTATTTTTTTAAAATAAAAATAATGAAATTATAGGTTCTTTGCATATGAAAGTGTTAGCTCACATATACTGCAAACAAAGGTAGCCTTTACATCCCCAAGTCCTTCCCAATTAAAGTCCATGGTCAATCATGTCATGTGCCACAAGTCATGTTGCTGGTAGAGAGAGAGAGAGAGAGAGAGAGAGAGAGAGAGAGAGAGAGAGAGAGAGAGAGAGACTTTTGTAGAATGGTTGCGAGAAACATGCAAAACACATAATAATAATTATAATAATAATAATTGAACATATTGTGTATCAAGATTCAATCAGTGGGTATGTCTTGAAGGACTGTTCCTATGTAGAAACTTTCAAAATCTTGGTCATATATGACTCATGAGAGCATGTCATTTTTACATTGGTACAAAATCAATTCTCCATGGGTCCCTCTCAAAAGTATGGTCTTCCATAGCTCATTAGTCTTGTTCACTACTCTATCCCCAACAACCATGAAACACATATAATTAACCCCCATTACTATCTTTTTTATTTTAAAAAAAAAAAAAAATAATAATAATAATAACAATAATACCAATTTGTCCAATTTGGAAAAGTATGAGCAACCTTTCAATTTATACTTTTAACTTCGATAGATTTAGTTTATATTGTTTTAAATTGAAGAGTTTGATCTCTATATTTTAAATTAGTTTCAGTTTAGTTTTTTTGTGCAAATTGGAGATTAAAATTAATTGTGGTATTTGGTTTAATTTTGGAAAATTTAAAACTCTTTTCAAAATTTATAACTAAACATGCAATTCAAAACTCAATTTAAAAATTATTTTCAAAACTTATAATTAAACACACAATTCAAAACTCAATTCAAAATTCTTTTTAAAATTCAAAACCAAACTCTTTTCAAAACTCTATTTTTTTTAAAAAAATTCAAAAAAATAATTTTTAATTTTGTTTTTAAAATTATTTTTAGAATCATGATTTAAGTATAGAGTCGTATTTTATTATGAGTTGTGAATTGTGTTTTGAAAAGAAAAAATTTGTATGGTTATGAGTTATATTTTTAAATTTTTTGGATTTTTTTTAAATATTTAAAATTTTTCTAAATTTTATTTTTTTGGGTAAATATTTTATATTTCAATATTTTATTTTTTTTTGTAATGTGTACCATATTTTATACATTTGTGTGCTGTATTTTTTAAAATATTTAAAAATACTTAAGAAAATTTTATTTTTTATTTTAAATATATAATTTTTACTTTTTAAATATTTTTATATTTTAATTTTTTTTAAATATTTAATTTTTAAATTTTTTTAAAAAAATTGGATCACCATATATATATATATAAATAATAACAAATTATTTGGCTAATACTTAAAAAAATAACAAAAAATATTTTTTGAAAAAATAAAAAATATAAAAAATATTTTTCTTCAAACATAAAAATAAACAAAATATATTTTTTTCAAAAAAATATAAAATAAAAAATAGTTTTTTTGAATTTTTTTAAATAGAATTTTGAAAAGAATTTGGTTATGATTTTTGAAAAGAGATTTTGAATTGAGTTTTGAGTTTCGGGTTGGTTTGAGATGTTCTAAAAAAGTGCATTTTTTGACTTATTGACTTATACGGGTTGGGTTTGGGTTGAGTTTGATGTGATGTGTTAGAGAGGTGATGTAATTTAAATAAGATGATGTGACTTAAATAGGATAGTGACTTTTTAACTTTTTGTATTATTTAGGTTGTGCCAAACTTTTTGAGTGTGGAGTTGTGTTTTGAGTTTAAAATATTTAAAAAATAAAATAAAATATTTAAAATTTAAAAAATAAAAATTATTAAAATAAAAATTATATATTTAAAATAAAAAATAAAATTTTCTTAAACATTTTTTAATATTTAAAAAAAATAAATCTAAAAAATTTCAAAATATAACTCAAAATTAAAAAACTTAAACTCAAAATACAACTCAACTCTTTTTAAAAATTCAAAATTTAAAATTCAAAATTCAAAAACTCATAATCAAACAAATTTTCAAAACTCAACTCACAATTTCAAACTTAAATCACAACTTCACACTTAAATCATAATTTTAAAATTAAACCAAACGGAAGGAATAATTTTGGAATACGTGCCAGTCCAAAGGTGTACACATACAAAAAAATTAATGAAAATTTTAATGGAAGAACCAAATTATAAAACTGACTTAATTTAAATTAAAATTAGCCTCCGTTTGGGAAGTGGGTTGGCTTTTTAACTTTTTTGGCTATTTGATCCTAGGCTCAAAAGCTTGGTTTAGGAATGGTTTTTTGGCTTTTTGACTTTTTTGACTTTTTTTGTAAGAGAATAGTGTAATGATTATGGATTGGATGTGATGTTTTGTCTGTTGTGACTCAAATAGTCTATTCTGTCTTTTGTGGCTCAAAGGGCCCAAATAAGCTCTTCCCAAATAACACCTAATAACTAAAGTAAAATTTAAGTCAAACTATAACTCTAATGAAAAATGCTTGAGAGCTCTAGGATGAGAGCTCTAAACCATGCACTAATGACATGGAAGTGTGTGGGGTCCAATTTGATGTGATATTTTAGCTTGAATTTTTTTTTTTTTTAGATATGCCAACTCATTAGAGCTCTTTTAGAACTCTACTTTTAGAGCTCTATAGCATTGTTGAACTCTAATAATAAGTATAATTATTCCTTTTTAGTTTTAGAACTTTGTTTTGCAGAATGCTGACAGAGTTTCTAAAACATTTAAAAATTTATGAAATGGAATGAGCACATTTTTTTAAGGCACATACCAGTTCCGCTATATTGTGAGAGAGAAAAAAAAGTACAAATCAATTGTACATCAACATCTATGTTAAGATTTACATTCACATATTAGTGTAATACATTTAAGCTCTATTTGATGTATTAGAATAAACTGAAATTGAATAATTATTCTATCATAATATTTATTCTTATATTTGGTATACTAAAAAAATATAAAATATATATTACAAATAAAATTATTAGTCACCACTATAAGAGAATAGTTAGGGATAATAAATGAATTAACAGCTCAAGCTTAATTAAAGTTTGATTTGTCAAAAACTCGTTTTGGCTTAGTTCATTGAGTAAGCAAGTCAATTTTGAATATATTTTAAAATTTATTAAAATTTTCAAATCAAACTTGAACAGTTAATTGTTTGTTCGGTTCAATTCGATAAGTCTAAATTTATATAAAAATATCAAACTACTCAAGGCTTAACAAAAGCTAGTTTTAGATCAACTCTAAAGTTTAACGAATCAAGTTTGAATAAATTTTGAAATTTGTTAAAATTTTCAAACAAGTTGGAAGTTTTTTTGGCTATTTTAGTCACAAAAGACAAAATAGGCTATTTTAACCACAACAAACAAAACATCACATCCAACCCATAATCATTACATTCTTCTCTCACAAAAAAAGTCAAAAAAGCCAAAAAATTCCTCCCATACCAAGCTTTTTAGCCCAGGTTAAAATAGCTAAAAAAGTCAAAAAGTCAAACCACTTCCCAAACGATACCTTAAAGAGTTAACTGTTCAACTCATTTATCATTCTTTGGAATAGTCATTATATAGATCATTCAATTCCATTCTATTAGCATTCAAAAAATAATTCATGACCCAATAGGTGCCATAAGCCGAAAAGTTTTGTTTGTGACAAAATTTGAACCCATAACTTATAGAAAAATAATATACAAATCCATTTTCTAAACTAATTTTTTAAAGGATGAATTACACTAACAGTCTCTGTAATTTAGAGCTTGTGTCATTTTAGTCCGTAACTTCTCAATTGTTATACATTTGAAATAAGGACAATAAACGATATTCCTTTGCAAACGGTCCATTTTAAGAATAAAGTCATCATACAATTTATTTTGTATTGATTAACTTATATGCTGTTTGAAATGTAATGACATTTTTTTAAATGAATAATGTTAGAACTTTATTGGCTATAAAGTTCTGTTTAGTTTGGTTTTCATAGTCTATTTTCAGAAAAAAATTTCTAAGAAACTAAAAATTAAATTAGTGAAAAAAATTTAAAAGCATATCATTTTTATATAATTTTATTTTTTGAGAGGGTATAAATAATTTTTTTTATATTTATTTTCGTTAAATTAGTTTCTATTTTTTCAAAAATCAAACACAGCGACAACTTTAATGTCATTATTCAACCAATCTATTAAATCAAAATATGCAAAACCAAAAATATTTCATATATTAAACATATCGATTACACATTAAAGCCTAATAACTATCTATTAAATGATAATCATCCAAAAATATTAATAACAACACCACTGATCCGTGGTTCGAAAACAACGGGCGCGAATGCCCCGAAATTTCTCAAAAAGGAAAAACAGAAAAAACAGTTAAGGTAAAAAAAAAAAAAATAATAATAATTACCGAAATTAGAAATTAGGGGCATTAGTGCTAAGGAAATTAGTGCCACAAATCATTTTTGTAATAACAAATACAACTATTTATTATATGATAATCATCAAAAAATATCAATAAAAATAACTACACATTACATGATCATCACTCATACACATACTAAAATTAATTTGGTAAAAAAATAAAAAAAATAAAAATGTAAAAATGTAAAAGATTTATTATTTTTATATAATTTTATCTTTGATTGGTAGAAATAATTTTTAAACATTTAAAAATAATTTTTTGACATTTATTTTTATCAAACTAGTTTATATTTTATCAAATTGACAATTTTACTCTTAAAATGGAGTAATGGTGTTTTAAATTGTTCTTATTTGAAAAGAGATTCAAAATTCAGGATCAAATGTATCACAATTGAAAAGTCAAGAACAAAAGTGACACAAGTTCCAAACTCTACCAGGACCGTTGGTGTAATTCTTTTTTTTTTTAAAACTCAATGATGTTGTAAAAGTTATGATTGACTAATGATTGGAAAAGATATGTAACAAAGAGATAATTATCTTAAATACTCTAATAGATTACTATATCATCGAATTCGAAAAATGGTTTAATTTTTCACCTTGAATAACACTCCTCTAACCTTTAACGAGGTAAGGGAGTTGCACAGAAATATTTGGGTTTTTCTTTTCTTAAACAAAATCCAGATTTGAAATAAGTTTGTGGATTAAAATTTCATGCCTCCAATCATACCTCTAACAAAATTCATATATAAATATGATCGGTGGTGTTTGGCAAGTTGGTTTGTGGCTAAAATAGTCACAAAAAACAAAATAAGTTATTTTAGCCACAACAAACAAAACATCACATCTAACCTATAATCATTACACTATTTTCTTACAAAAATAATCAAAAAAGTCAAACGGAGCTACTACGTAGCTCGAAAGAGGTTTGGCTCGAAATGGCTCGAATTCAAAACGACACCGTTTTGGTGATTGTTTGTTTGTTTGTTTTTTTTTTTCCCCTTTCTTTTCTATGTTTTGAAATTGTTCCGAAAGAGGATGAAGATGATGATAATGAAGAATAAGAAAAAGGTAGAAGATGGAGTTGGGGACATCAACGCCCACCAAAAAAAAAAAAAAAATTATACACAGATGAACACCAGATTTCATCATCATCAACACTAGATTATCTTCTTCATCTATACAAACACACACACACATATATCACCAATCACAAAAAAAAAAAAAAAAAAAAAAAATTATACACAGATGAACACCAGATTTCATCATCATCAACACTAGATTATCTTCTTCATCTATACACACACACACACACACATATCACCAATCACAAAAAAAAAAAATTATACACAGATCAATACCAGATTTCATCATCATCAATACACATAGATCTGTGTGTATACACAGATCTATACACACACACACACATATATATATATATATATATCTGAGAGAGAGAGAGAGAGAGAGAGAGAGAGAGCCACCAACCCGCCAACTGGCACCGCCATCACCGTCTCCTTCTTCTCTTCCTTTGCCTTCTCTCCTCTTCCTCTGTTCCTCTCTTTCTCGCATCTTCTCTCTTTCTTCTCTGTTTTAGAGAGGGAAAGGAAAGAAAAGAAAATAAGAAAAAAAAAAAAAAAGAGAATACCCAAAACGACGTCGTTTTGAGTATTTAAGCCAATTCGGGGCAAGAATTTTCAAGCTACCAAGTATTATCCAAAGTCAAAAAGCCAAAAAACTCTTCCCAAATTACGTTTTTTAGCCCATGCTAAAATAACCAAAAAATCTAAAAAATCAAAAAATCAACTCACTTTTCAAACGGAAGCTCTTTAACCTCCATGCACATGACTAAATTTTTGGTCGGTCAAAAATTTATGGTATAATATAACGAAGTCTTTATCTCCAAGTGGTAAAAATTATGCTAATCACAAATTTGAATAATGCTATACTTGCATGTGCCGTAAGTCAAAATATTCTACAACTTTTTTTATGGATTCATAGATCTTAGATCCAAAGTTTATAAAAATAATAATGGATCAACCGTTTGTTTACTAGAAACAAATAGCATGATGCGAATAGTTTTTGGAGGGTGATGATTGGACATGCTCAAATCTATCTATTTTGCGGTCTCAATATATTTTTAATTATTCATATCATTCATATCATGGTGATAAAAAAAAATTATACGTGTTCTTATAATAATATTCATGTCATGTTTGACATTAGGCTAATATAATAAAAAAGTCATTATAAATTGTCTCATCATTCTCTTAATTTTTCTGTATATCTTTTTGTTAAAAAATAAAAAATTAACAAAAATAACCACTTCCCAAATAAGTTATACTAATTAATTGACATTTTATATTTTGTTTTCTAAAATAGCAACATAAAAGTGATTAGTGCATTTGTTTAAACCAATAATTATAAATTTGAAGTAGCACTATTTGTTTAAAAAACATGAAATAATTCAAAAAATGCATTAAGAATTTAAGACATAGGAATAAGGAGATGTAAGAGAAATAGAAAGATAAGAAGCGAGAGAAAAGAATCATACATAAAGAATTCTAATTTTAGGTGAACCACGTAAACCTTTGATCACTGTGCACTCACGCATGTAATTTATTATTATTTTTATAGATTCGTTTGTATTTTATGTTTTGCAATGATTCTTATCTTCCTAAAAGAGTTACGTTTTTTCTCAACTTATTTTTATTTTTAATGATTTTTTTAAAAAATTTGTGTCAAAAATTTTACTTTTCAGATCCATCTGGTATAGAAGGATCTAAAATGTATAATTTTGTTTTAAAAAATCCAATTAAAGAAAAAAAAAAACTTAAAAAGTTAGTTTTTATTTAAATTTTTTGTCTTTAATGATTTTTTTTTAAAAAAAATAATTCGTCTAGTCAATTAGAGCTTAAAAGTGTAACACTTAATTTTTTTAATTTAAAAATTCATTAAAAACATAAAATTAATAATAATAATAATAATAATAATAATAATAATAATAATAATAAATTAATCTCAAATTAGTTTGAAAAGAAATGTTGGCATTAACGTTGCCTTTTTTTTAATGTTTACTCATTCCTAATTATTTCCATGAAGAAAAAAAAAAAATCAAGGTTCAAATCCACAATAATTGTACTTTCTAAGCATTTTTGTGTAGAAATAAAGGCAAGATATGTATTGCCTGCTTCCACATTAGTTGCCACTGTTGTTCCATTATTCAAAAATAAATAAATAAATAAAATAGGAAACAATTTTTTTTTAATTTTAATTTTCTCTTTCATTTCATAATGCTGCATTTTAAGGTGTCTATTGCCTAAGACTTTATAGAAAATCTAAAAATACATATAAAATTATTATTCAATTTGTGTTTAGTGATACAAAAAATAATAAGAAATCAGTTTGTATATAACATTTTTCATTAATTAATTCTTCAACCTATTCATACTGTGTGGGGGTATAATAATATGAAAGAAATCGAAAACATTTCATAAAAGTACAAAAATAAAAATAAAAAAACACATTACAAGAGAAATAATAATCCTTGAATGAAATAAACGCCTTTAAAATCATAAACTTGTGCTCGAAAATCAAGGGAAAATTACAAAGGGTTTGGACCGTCTCTAATTTTAGATTTGGGGCAGTCTAGTCCAGTTAGTCCTATTTGGCCTACTTTTTGGGTCTTTTTTGATAATCTAAACCGTTCATATTTTAGGGTTTCTTGAGTACATCATTTTTGTAAAAAATTACGTTGCTCGAATAGTGGATACTATGTATTCAGATCACTTTTATCTAAAAAAATGGACGATCAGAAAATTAACAATTCATAAAAAAGTAATCCGAATACATAGTTTGTATTTTTCTGATTGATGTAACTTTTTATAAGGATAATATACTCAATAAACTTTAAAATATGAATAATTTAAATTATAAAAAAAAAATTAAAAAAAAATTTAATGAGCTGAATTGGACCGTCCAGTCCATATGGTGGACTGGAGGCCACTGTCAACTAGAAATTAGTGGGAGGTGGGGTGAATAATTACAAAAAGGTAGAAATCTTTGTGGAGTACGACTTTGTCTTTGTTTTTCTACACAAAACGAACTTGCACCCCTTGTATTTGACTATATTAGTCAAATATCCTGATTTGTAATTGCTCCCAATATCAAATCAACTATTTATTTTTTATTTTTTTTATTTTTTTTGAATTTAAAATGGGCCATTAAAGGATGGTAATGGCGCGATAAGAGTTGGGAAAAGTAGTTAGTATTTGTTTGGTAAATTTTGAAAAGTGATTTTGTAAAATATATATAGAACATACACATATTACGGTGTAACGGAATTGTCATCTTATCACTTTAAAATAATAAACTTATCAAGATATTTTTTAATATAAAAAATATTATTAACACATCATTCTAGTGAATAATTCTATATGAGATTTTTAAAATATACATATAATAGAATCATTCTAGAAAAAAAATTAAAAAAAGCACACAATTTGAGTAAAATTGTCTCTTTAATAGAGAACCTTATCATTTGATGTGTTTATGATTGATTATGGATCCTAGTAGGATATTCGACATATATTTCGAATTGTTCAAATCGATTGAATTGAACTGATTCGCCGCATTTTGAGCAGATATATGATGACGAACGGACGGTTGTGGATTGATTTTTTTTAATCTGCTTATTTTTGGATGGATGGTGAATTTAATGTTTCTTTGATCAAGAACCTAACGCTAAATCGCAAACACCCCTAGTAATTTGTAAAAATTTGTATTTTTAATTTATTTAAATATTCTATTTGCATTTTCAATTGAAAGAGAATTTAGAAATTCTGTTGTATTTTCAATTTAAAAATCTTTTATCAAATGACAATTGTTGATATTTAACATTTTTGTATGTGAAAAATATAAGACTTAATTTTGTCATTTTTAAAAAAAATCAAATTAAATAATTTTTAAATAAAAAATAGTAATAAAATAGTTTTGATAATACATGATTTTCTTATATGTATTTATTATTAATATTTGACAATTTATTTGATAATCGTTTAATTATGTTGAGTTGAATTGAATTGTTATCCCAAAAAAATGATAACAAGTTGTATTATGTTCAAAATTTATAAAAATTTAAACCATCAAATCGATTCGCATCCATTCATCAATCCGTTTAATTTGCATTCGTCAATTCGACAGACGGATGTAGATCAATTTTTTTTAATCTGCCAATCTGATAGACAAATGGTAAATTGAAAATTCCTTGGCCAGCTGAACTGCGAAGCCCCGCAATCCCTAGACTTGGTTGATAAAAATAAGGAAAATGATTTAAACCTCTAAAAAAAGAGCTCTAATGGAGCACTAATTTGTCTTTTTTCTTCCAATTTTTTGTCTTTTACTTCACTTTTTTTTTTTTTTTAAGTGGACAATCATTAGAGTCAAACTGTGCCCAACTCTAATTAGAGCTCTCTCACCTCCGTAAAAATAAATAACCATTTTACTATATCATCAAACCATGACAATCACAAGAAATTAGCTTTGACATGTAATAAAAAAAAGTAAAACCATTTTACAATCACCAAATATTGGCAATCACAAGAAATATCATAACAAATGAACAATTGTGTTAAGATCGTGTTTAGGGGCTACTACATTTTTGTGTTATAATCAACAATTCACATTTGCGGGTTTTAATTTCCAATAATAATGACAATAAAACAATAAAAAACCAAAAGAAAAAAAAATGAATGGTGGGGATGAGTTTCAGGCATTATTTTCTGATTCGAGAGAGGGGAAGGATGGAAGGGTTTCCGTGGCAATATTTTGAATGCAAGAGAGGAGAGAAGAATGTCAACCAATACATAGAAAAAGAGCAAAACGGCATTAAGGAAAAGAGGAACAAACTTCTGTTTTTGTGTGTGTATGTTTTCTGAAAACATAAAAAACTCAGTTGTCGAACTGTTTGACAAAAAAAAAAAAAAAAAAAAATCTCTAAAAACAACCCAATTTTTTAAACAACAATGCTAGAGGGCCACAATTTTTGTGGCCACAATGGCTTAAAACTACTAAAACGACGTCGTTTTAGGTGCAAAACATGCTAAAACGACATCGTTTTGACAGTTTTGAGTCATTGTGGCCACAAAAATTGTGACCCTCAAACATTTTCCTTTTTTAAAAGATCACACAAAAAGTTGCTTTTTAAAGAAAACTGTTTTCATAGAACAATATGAAAACAACAGGTGTTTTTCAACTTTTCACTGTTTGTGCTTCTAAAAATACCAAAACATAAATGGAAAAAAAAAAAAAAAAATCAAAATACAACCAAACAAGCCCTAAAAAAATAAAAAAATAAAAAACTCGTACAAGGCATGCATGTATTCATCAATAAAGAACCAACAACCAACAACTACAAGGCTTCCTCTCTCTTCTTCAATCTTCATCAACAACTCTCTTTCTCTCACTCTCTTTATCTCTCTAGAACCCACGTACAATCTCCGAGCACCTGCGCTTGAACCATCGATACCCCTTTTTCAAAGAAGCCTTTACCTTTCCTTCAACAGCATACCATTTATATTTCGCCACTCTCTTCTTTCTCTTCATCTCCCGAGCATCAAACATTCGCCTCGACTTGGCTGCCGCCACATTCGTCGTCATTCAGTTCCCGTTGAACATGCCGGAGGGAGGTGGCAGCCGGTGGATGGATGGGTGATCAGAGCCACAGGTTAACGCTCTGTTGATGACAGCATACCCGTCATTGCAATTGATGATGTCGAGTTTTCTGGTTCTATAAGGGCTAGAGAAGTCAGCCATGTCTGTCCCTCTCTCTCCCCTCTTTGTGTTTGGAAGAGTTGGGGAGAGAGAGAGAGAGAGAGATGGGTAGACAGAGCGCGAGAGAGTGTGGGGTTTGGTGATGATAGGCTGTAGATATATGATATATAGATATGTGGTGGAGAGGTTAATAAGGGAGATCATTTTCTGTTATTGACCAGAGATAGAAAATAATAAACTAAAATTTTGGACCCAACTCAGCAAAGCTTATTTGGATTGCAATCAATAATATAATCTTCTCGTGTCATGTTGTCAACATATGAAAGATTAAATTGATAAGATGGCGTTGAAACAAAAAGTTATTTGGTGGTCCTAGGCATGATCAGGTGGTGCTCTACGAGTATCATAATTGGTAGAGGAGTGGAATTCAGGACTTTGTGTTAGGGCATGAGAAACAAAAAGACTTGCCAATTGGTGATTGATTGGGAGTAAAGAGACGTTGGAGTTACTAATAATTTTTCCATTGGAACAAGCCATTGCCATAGCTATTCTTACTGGTTAGACTATCACATTCTTAACCCTAATCCCCAAACTACAAAAGTGGATTAAGAGAATTCATCATTATCACAGCATTAAGTACATAGCTTTGGATCATTATATCATTATCACAGAGCATTAAGAGATTTTACCCCACCTAAGATCATGTTTGTTTTGGGCAGATATAGCCTTGAAATTGGATTAATAATTCAACAAAATACATAATCTTATGTTCGGCTAAAAGATTTGAAATCTGGACTAATAATCCACCCGGACAAAATATCGAGTACTTTTAAATCCCACCAGGATATGTAATACGAAATGAAAACTGAGAATAGGTTTGGGCTAATTGGCTAAATTATCAAATTTATTGGTTTTGTCAATCTCCCCTTATAATCATGAGCTAATCCAAAGATACAATAAGATATATAATCCAAATGGATTGATAATTCTAAGACTAACAGTCATAAAAGAATACCAATCTCTTCCAATCTAATCTGCCCAAACAAGCATGATCTAAATCCCTAAACACCCAATTCAAGGTACAAATCTCGCCTCTCGCAAGGTTAGGATGTGAAAAGAATTCTTTAAACTCTTATACGTTCCATCCACCCCTGCTGCTTAGCAGTTTCCCCTCCCCAAAAAAAAAAGAAAAAAAATCCATCAGGACAAAAACATCATCCAATATAGCATATATCATCAATGAAGGTGAGTTTAATCAGTCACAAAGTCTCACTTCACATAGCATATATCACAAATTTAAGGAATTATCAGTCCCAAACTGGTTTCCCTCTGAAGGTATTTCAAATTCAATCATAAGATGGAGCCAGCCCACCAACCCAACTGTGTGAGTGATATTCCGATCACACTGCCCTCCTTAGTAATCCAGCTGTAGAACACAGGCAGAGTAGACGGCTCCCTGTAACCTGCACAGAAAGAAAAGGCTCCGGCGGTGGTTCTTCCACCCGGGGGCACTCCGACGATCAAGTCAGTATCTCTCAAAGATAACAAGTGCTAAAATTACTGCTCAAGACTACAAATTGCGTACCTTAGACCCGCCGGGGGTGCCCTTCTTTTATAGCTTAACTTTCTCCCAATCCCACTAGAAGTCTTACTTCTATGGACTCCAATTCCGGACCTACTTTGGACTCTTCAAGCGATAAGGATAGACTCCCTAAGAGTTTTACCTTTATTCATCTTGTAGTCTTTCTTCTTTTTAGGACTCCTGTCTCTTATCCGATCTTCTCGGATTCCGATATCTTCAGAGATAACCTCGGCAACCCCGAGATCACCTCGGCGTAACTGTCAAGTCACGTGGCACCTCGGCTGACACTTCGGTGTCACCTCGGCCACGTGTTGGTACTCAGAAAATACATCCCCACAACTGCCCCATAGGTTCTATTACCTCGGCATTCTGAGGTGATGGAACCTATATTCGAACTTTTTCTCGTACGTCGGCTTAAGAACTTTCTAGTCGAGATCATTTATCTTCAGGCCGACATGTCTTCATCTAAGAACAAGAATTCACACGAACTCTCCCAAGTGTATGAGCTGTCATACACCATTTTTCAATTGTTTCTCTGACGCGTTTTTTCCTTATTGGTCCGTCTTTGACGCGCGTCACAAGCCGTCTTTTCTATGCGCCGCTTTGGCGAGTCACGTTTACCCTAAGCGCATTAAACGCTTCTGCCGTTTCACGTTTTTGACAAAACAATTGAATCTGCCCTTTGGCTCTTCACCCTCGCATTCGATTTCCTTACTCTCTCTCGCTCTGAACCTTCTCAAACCCGCCATTACTCTTGCTCTAAGCTCTGCAACTGGTTTTATTCCTCCATTCCTGCGAAGCTTTGGCCACTGTTGCCTCTGTCGTCTGATCTCGGCGAAGCTCACTCCGGCCTTCATCTTTTCTGGTAAGCAACTGGCTCTTCTCTTCCAGTTCTTGATTTATCCTGAAATTTCTTGCCATTGTTGTTCTGCTCACTATTTGATTTGTGAATCGTTCATCTGAGTGTGTATTATTTCCTGGTTTTTGCACATGTTATGAACACTTGCACTGTTGCACCTCTCGTTCTTGATCTTCCACCCTTTGTGTTCTTGAATCTGAGACTTCGTTTCTGCTTTTCTATTTTCCAGATTTTTGCCTTCCATACTCGTTCTTCGTAGATCTAGGTTTGGGATTTGTTTGTAGGACCTTCATTTTTTAGGAAAAACTGAAACGAATTTACCAATACATACCTTAGGCTCAAGCCGAGGTCCCAAGAGCCCATTAGTAATATTCTGTCTCTGTAGCCAAATACTCGTATACCAAAACCATGGGTGTGTGGAGAGATAGGGTTAACAGCCCAACCAAACTAGAATTTTTTAGGCAAGAATTCTCCATCCCTGCCGATGTTCACCTCAGGCTAGCTGGGGAGAACGACTCTATTATGCCCAAGGATGACAACATGCCTTTTCCTATAGTAGCCTTTGTCCAGTGTGGACTTCGATTCCCCCTAGATCCCCTCTTTCGCGAGGTCCTTCACTACTATTCTTTGAACCCTATGCAACTCGCCATCAACGCCTATAGGATGCTTAACGGTATAATAGCCTTAGCTCGGCAGGAGAGTGTCAGGATCACTCTTGCCGACATCCAATACTGTTACACCATGTGTGCCTTCAGCCTAAAGGAGAAAGGTTATGTGTACTACCTCAAGAGGTCCACCGAGTTTAAAATTGTAGCCGACCTTCCCGACTCAACAAAGGTCTTTGGGATGACTACCTTATTACATCGTAGCGGGAGTTTGGCCCGGATGAAGAAGTCCATCTTTTCCTCTCCCGAGCAGTAAAGAGGGCAAGGGTAAGAGCCCAACATCAACTGTTTAGTGTTGCTTTCTTGAGTTTTCTTCTTAAAAATTTTGTCTGCTTACGATGTGATGTTCGGTTTTGCAGCGTTCTTAAGCCTCCCAAGGACTTTCGCCATCCTATTTCACAGGAAAGGCACAAGAAGCTCCTAGATCTTCCCGTCCTCAAACGCAAAGCTCCACTGCTGTTAAATTTCATCCCCACCTATAAGTCAACTTTGCCCGACGTCCCCAAACGAAAGAAGAAAAATCACTCTTCATCGTCTGTCACAGCCCATACTGAGTTCTCATCACGAACAGACCAAGGATCAACATCTGACCCAGCGGATTTTCCATCTACCTCGGCACCATTCTTGATTCTTATTCTTGAAAGAAAACGTTGGCGACGTCTTGTTAAAACAGCCGAAATGATGCGTCCAAAGCCAGTAGCGCTGGACCTTCTTGCCAATCTTCCAACCGATGTAGATGCTATTCCATCCCAAACAGTGCCTCCACCGAAGCCGAAAAGAGTCAAAAAGGCCCGACCAAGGCCAAAGCTCTTGGTAGGCGAGGTCGAAGATGCCCTGCCCATCTCCCAACTAACCTCAACCGTGAAGACCATTTCTGCTTCTGCCAAAAGATCTGCGGAGGCCCAGCCATCGGGGTCGACTCAGCCAAAAAGGCCGAGGTCGTCGTCTGCAACGACTTCGGGGTCCAGGGTTCCCAAAGTTCCCTGGGAGCCCAAAATTACACTTGAAAACCGGCCCGTCTACGCCAACGAAAGCGCCGCCGACATCAACATCGGCGTGGCACTCAACATTGCAGTTCTCCTTGAGGGTGATCTTGAGCGTAATGCCAAGATGAACGAATATGAGAACTACGCCCTCATGCTGCAGCGCTCTGTCCAAGTAAGTCTTTGAATTTGATAATTTTCCTTATTGCCACTTTTCTTCATACTTGTAAAGTTTTGCAATATTTTGTGATAACCTCTGTCTTTGTGAACTTTCAGGCCATTCAACACGCCCACACTTTCTCCATGCAAGCATTTGAAGCAAAGGAGAAATTGTCCGAGATGGAGAAGGAGTTTGCTGCTCTCCAGAAACAGAACAAAAGTCTTAAAAATAAAATGAAGACTCTAGAAGACCAAGCTGAGGCTGCAACTCAGGCTCAGCAAGAGGCTGATGAAAGGGCCGACGCTGCTGAAGCCATTAAAAACGTTGCTGAAGCGCAGAATAAAGAGGCCGAGGAAAAAATGGCCCAGGCTGAGAAAGAACTGCAAGAAGCCTTGGCCACCAAGGTAGCCGAAATCAAGGATGCCGATGAAAAAGCCTACAGCCAGGGGATGGCCGACGTCGCTGAGGACTACAAGCTTCAAGTCAGGGATGCATGCAACAGGGGATTTTCCCTTGGTTGGATGTCCTTGGCCAAAAAGCTGAACATCCCAGATGACTCGCCATGGCGCAAGGCTGATGCTGTCCCTTTGCCTTTTCCCCCTCCTCCTCCAAGTCAGACTGAAGAAGCTGAGTCTGAGTCTCAAGCCGAAGATGAAGATGAAGACAATGATGAAGCCTTGGTGAGGAAATCCAAGGGTGCCACTGAGACCAAGTCCCTTCCTCCAACTGAGCAGGTTATCAACTTAACCCAAGACGAAGAGGGTGATGAGGTTGAGGGGGTACCCAAGGAAACTCAACGATCCATCATCATCCAACCTTCTTCTGGTGAGGAAGTGTTGAGAAGCCTCTAGCCGACATAGACGCCGAGATTGCGGTGGATAGGGAGGCCGGGGTTGAAGTACAAAAATACGCCGAGGTTGTTTTTCCAGAGACTTCCGAGGTCCAGATTCAAACCGCTCCCGAGGCTGAAGAAACTTAGTTTTCATTTTTTCTTCAACTTTTGTACTTTCTTTTGTTTTCTGAACAATGTAAGCTTTGCTTTGTGGCCGATGTGCCTTTTTGTTGCTTAAGAACAATTCACTTCAGCTAGGCCATTGTGCCTTCTTCATATACAACTGTTTTTATCTTTATGCTTCAGTCTTTAATTCTTCATTGCTTCTGTATATTTAGAATATTTCGCATGATTCATATAATTCTTCCCTCGCACAATCTCCTCGGGGTTACATACCTCGGGCATGTTTACCTGAAGATTTACCTCGGCTAGGACTTTACCTGTAAACTTGCCATAAACTTCAACAAGTATAAAGCATATAAACTCAATTAATCTTCATCTTGTAAATTGCTACAAATTTCAACAAGTGAAGATAAACAATCATATCGGCTTAACTTTAACTTGTAAATTGCTACAAATTTTAACAAGTAAAGATAAGGAATTCATCTCAGCTTAACTTTAACTTGTAAATTGCTACAAATTTCAACAAGTAAAGATAAGGAATTCATCTCGGCTTAACTTTAACTTGTAAATTGCTACAAATTTCAACAAGTAAAGATAAGGAATTTATCTCGGCTTAACTTTAACTTGTAAATTGCTACAAATTTCAACAAGTAAAGATCAGGAATTTATCTCAGCTTAACTTTAACTTGTAAATTGCTACAAATTTCAACAAGTAAGGATAAAGAATTTATCTCAGCTTAACTTTAACTTGTAAATTGCTACAAATTTCAACAAGTAAAGATAAGGAATTTATTTCAGATTAAACGTGTTTAAACATAATCTCGGCTTAACTTCGGCTAAGCATGACTAATGTCTTCTCTCTGCCCCCAATGTGAACATAAGTTCTTCTTGGGTTCTCATTATTCAAGAAGCAACATTATGCAAAGTTGTATAAGTTCGAAAAAATTCTGCTAAGATTTTATTGATCATATCGGCAAAAAATCAAAGAACATCTAATGATAGAAAAACTTTAAATTACAAGTGTTCCATGGTCTAGGCAATGCTTTGCCCTCATTATCTTCGAGCCGATATGCCCCATTTCCTAACACCGAAGTGATTCTGTAGGGACCTTCCCAGTTTGGGTCAAGCTTGCCCTCTCTGGGATCCTTCTTATTGCCGACAACTTTCCTCAGGACTAGGTCGTTGACTTGAAAATCCCTTGGATTGACCTTCTTGTTGTAAGCTTTGGCAAGCTGTTCTTTGGTATCTTTGCAAGCTGGATTGCAGCTTTCTCTCTTCTTTCTTCCAGTAGGTCCAGATCTCGGGCTAAGAGCACATCATTAGACCCGTTCTCAACTCCCTGTGTTCTGATCCCTGGGATGCCGATCTCCAATGGAATGACTGCTTCTGTGCCATAAGCCATGGCAAAGGGGGATTTCCCTGTTGATCTTCTCGGCGTAGTGCGATATGCAGAGAGCACGTTGGGCAATTCGTCTACCCACTTTCCTTTTGCTGCCTGCAGCCTCTTCTTTATTCCATCCAGAATGACTTTGTTTGATGCTTCGGTTTGCCCATTACTTTGGGGAAAGCTTGGTGTTGAAAAATAATTCTTTATCTTGAACTTTGCGCAAAAATTCTTGATGAGTTCTTTGTCAAAGCGTGTTCCGTTATAAACGATTGCTCTTGGAATCCCAAATCTGGTGATGATGTTTTTCCGGATGAAGTTCTTTACATCCACATCTCGGATTTTGGCAAGGGCTCTCTTCTATCCATTTTGTGAAGTAGTCTGTTGCTACCAAGAGTACTTCCATTGCCCATTGCAGGGCAATTGTCCAACGAGATCCATGCCCTATTGGGCAAATGGCCAAGGGCTAGAAACAGGTTGGTCGTGGTGGTGATGTATCAACGGTGCAAACCTCTAGCATTGTTCACACTTCTTCACATAAGCTTCTGCATCTTTTTGCATATAGGGCCACCAATACCCCTGGGTAATGGCCCTATGAGCTAACGATCTGCCCTCTGCGTGGCTTCCACAAACTCCTTCATGAATTTCATACAAAAAGTCTTGACCAAGAGGGTGTACACACCTTAAAAGAGGTCCGATGAAGGATCTTCTTAGAGATGTCCTTCCTGTCATTTGAATCTTGCCGACTTCAGTCTGACCTTGTGTGCTTCCTTTCGATCTTCTGGCAGTTTTCCCTCCTTCAGGAATGCAACAATTGCATCCATCCAGCTTGGTCCCATGTCCACACATAATGCTTCTTGCATTGTGTGTGGTGACTCTATCTTTCGGGCACGATAGGTGTCGATCATTATTGTCCTCGTCTTTCCGGTTTGCATTGAGCTTGCTAGATTGGCCAACGCGTCGGCGTGTTTGTTATCTTCTCGGCTAACCTGAAGAAGTTGGCAGTTTTGAAACATGTCTGCCAGCCTGATGACTTCTTTTGCGTATGCCGACATCCTTTCATCTCGGGCAAACTCTCCTGTAGTTTGATTCACTATAAGGTGTGAGTCACAAAAACTATTACCTCTCATCTTGCCGGCCTTGATCCGACAATCAATGTTTCATATTCCGCCTCATTGTTCGAGGCTTTGAACCCCTGATCGAATAGGCTCAATATCTCCCCATCGGAAATTAACACTACTCTGCTCACCCGCCGGGTTTGAGCTCCCATCAACAAAAAGTTGAAAGGAGTCGCCGATGTAAATGCTACAGGGTCTGAGTTTCTCCTTCCTTGGTTCATTAGCCTTTGGCTGGGCTTCTGTAATAACCCCGACCTTGATTAGCGCTAATTGGGACTTAATTATGTCTAATAGTAATTAAGGGAAAAATCTGGAGTTTATTTGCATGTGCATTGCATGACTTATGTGTTTTTATCTGTTCGGTGTCGGAATATCTGTTCGCGTTTTAAACTTTAAACTGCAAATTGGGAGCCTTATCGGCACCCGATTCCGAAATTGATTGGTGTTTTGAACTCGTTAGATTTTATGTGAATTTATGGTAGGTTCAATTAAAATTCGATTTGGAATGTTTAAAACTGATTAAATAACATTTTAATAATGAGCCTAGCTTAATTACAGAATTGCCATTGGGTGGCCATTGTTTAATTTTACTCTTGAGTTCATACACTTCAACAAAACACTTTCCTTCAGCCTATGTTGAGTCTCAAATTCGGCTAGAGAGAGAGAGGGTGAGGGGAGATTGATTTCATCTTGGTTTGCTAGAGGAATTGCTTAGACATTAGGAAGATTGAAGGAGTCTTGCATTTCCAACCTCATACTTCTTGCATTCAAGGTCTAAGGTAGTGAATTCCTCTCCTTAATGTTGATCTTGAGTAGTGTCTTGCATAATTCATGTTCATTTTGAAGTTTTGAACCAAGTTATGGGTTAATATGTTGAAATAAAACTTAGCTCATACATGCATGCACTTGTTCTTAGATTTTGAAGTTGTTGTCCATGAAAACTTACATGCATGTTCATATTTTTATTAAAGTCCATGTATTCATCATGTTTCTCCAGAAAATTTACCATTTGATCATGTTTTGAAGCTTTAAAATACATTTGAATTCAAGAATGTTGGATTACAACTTGGTTCTTGGAAATTTATGGTAATGGTGCTCACATGGACTCACTCTTGGGCAATGATTTGTCAAATTGGCTTTGAAACTTGATGTAATATGTGTTTCAAGGGTTTCTCCAGGTTTTGGGCCCAAGAGGTCGAGTTTTTGGTTGAAGAATGCTTGGTTCGAACTTGGAAGACAAATCTGGAAATTCCAGATTTTGCTTCCTCGCTCGAGCGAAGGATTCCTCGCTCGAGCGATCCCTTTTATTTTGCAAGCTCGTTCGAGCGAGCGTCGAGTGACCATCGCGCGTAGATTTCCAGAACCGATTTTTCTTGTTTCATCGACCGCTTCGGCGAAGGAAGGTTCGCTCGGCGAAGCCTGATTTTGGTGAGCTCGCTCGGCGACCATCGCGAACAATTTCAACATCCGATTTTTTCTTGTTTCATCGACCGCTTCGGCGAAGGAAGCCTCGCTCGCGCGACCCCTTTGATTTTGGAAGCTCGCTCGGGCCGAGGAAGGTTTGCTCGGGCGAGGCCCCTGTTTTCAGCAACTTTCGAAAAACATTTTCAAAGGCATTTTTGCATCCACATTCTATCCTAGGCATTCCTAGGCCATGGTTAGGACTCCATATTAAGGCTAAGGGGTTAGATAGGCACTTAGAATCATTGGTGTGGGTTGTGTGCATTTAGAAATCGTATTTCAAGTGTGTATCCGTGATGTGTTATGTAGGTCACGTCTTGCAATCCGTTTGACCCTCTTGATTTCATCTATTGGTATCAGCATACTTGTGAGTAATAACTTTGTAAAGATATGTTCAATGTTATGTATTTTCAGTATATTATGCTACGAAATGATTGGTTCTTGAAAAGCTAAGATATGTTGGAAATGAATGAATGAATGCCCAGTTTTCTGAAAAGTATTTGTGGCACCCTTAGTCTGGATGGCCCTCGCTCGGGGGTGACAATACCGTGGCCTATGGCCCTTGCCTGGGGGTAACAATACCATGGCTACTTGCGCGCAAGATATGGATCCTTGTGGTCTTCGGACCTACCTGTTGTGGTCTTCGGACCTACCTGTTGTGGTCTTCGGGCCTACTTGTTGTGGTCTTAGGACCTACCTGATCTGATAGCTAATGGGTGTACCACATATGATCTTATGCAAAATCTGTACACCAATGTGAAATCAAATATGAACATGTATCTGAATCTATTTCTGATTGGAAATCTGAATATGCATAAGATTCTATTTCTGATAAGACTGTGTTTCTGATATAAACTCTGATTTCTAACTCTGTGATGGACATCATTCATGAAACCCCTTTACTCTGTTATTATTCACTGGGCTTTCGCTCACAGTTTATTATATATATGTAGGTGAGCCGGCACAAGACCCTGGCCAGAGTTGATGGCCCTCGGTTTCATTTTGTTTTGGTCAAGCCACCCGTCGCGCCTCCCGAGGAGGTTCCACTTGAAGTCTAACACCGTGGCAGTTTTGCACTTCATGCTAGTTGATTGTTATGTTTTGTAATGTCGGATCCTGGGGCATACTTATGTAAATATCTTGTAAATATTGGTGTACGTTGACTAGCATGTTATGTATATAAATAAGTTTTAAATTTTACATCTCATATGCGTCATCACAGCTCATTGGACCTTTTTTACTTTCTGTATTTGTTTCCGCATCCCCTAATTATTTGTTATTCTGTTTGGAGGTCGTAGGTAATCCACGGATTCTTGGCGATTCGTTACCAAACCTATAGGGCGGGTTTGGGTCATAATGAGTGGTATCGAGCACGAGTTGTACCGCACAGGTCCGTATGAGCTTAGGATGTCCTAGTAAGAATTAGGGGCATTCCATTTGCATGTGTGGGTGCGTGGTAATGCAACTGAATATTGAAATTGAATGTATATTTGAATATATAAAGTTTTGTTTACCTATAGTCATGGACAATCCAAGGAATGATGATACAGCAGGGTCTTCTGATGCCCGAATGGATATAATGGAACAAATGTTGGCAACCTTGACCGAAGTAGTAATGCAGCAACAGAGACAACAACCCTTACTCCCTCCACCTCCGCCAAGTGGTGAAAGCGATAACAATGACATCGTGTCGACCGCGAAATTCACGAAGATGAAACCGCCAATGTGCTATGGTGGGATTGAGCCCTTGAAAATTTGAAACATGGTTGCTTGAGATGGAGAAGTTGTATGAGGTGTTCCTTGTTCGAAACTTCGAAAGTTTTGTTAGCTACCTACACCTTGAAAGATGAAGCCCGTAGATGGTGGTACATTAATCAGAGTGGTAATAATAGGAATATGACATGGGAGCAGTTTAATGCAATCTTTTATGACAAGTATTTTCCGCAGTGCTTTCGAAACCGAAAAGTCTCGGAATTTCAAGAACTTAAACAGGGCAAGATGTCTGTGGCACAGTATGAGGCCAAGTTCACTGAGCTAGCTAGGTTTGCTCCTCATATGGTAGACACAGAAGACAAAAAGGCCCGCAAGTTTGAGGATGGGTTGGATCTGGACATACTGGATAGGGTAGGAGTTCTGAATCTACCCACATATGTGGGCGTTTTGGACAGGGCATTAATGGCAGAATCCATTCTAGCGGCAAAGAAACAAACCTCCGCTCCACGGACTGAGTGGACAGGGAAAAGATCCGGGAATAACTTTAAAAGGGGCCGTTCATTTTCTGGGAATAAGAGGCATAACACAGGGTCTTACAGTAACTCAAGCCAAGGTAGTGACTCTACGCCAAACTGCCCCAACTGTGGAAATAAGCACAGAGGTACTTGTCATCGAATATCAGGTGCGTGTTTTAAATGTGGCAAGACAGGTCATATGATGAGAGATTGTTCGCTTAGATCCGAAACTGTTAACCGTCCTGCAACAAGTTCGCCAGATGCATACGTGGCCAAAACCAACGCCAAAGCCAATGCTGGGAAGAAACCGCTAAGACAAGGCCGAGTATTTGCCTTGGTGCCTGGTGACATACCGAACACCTATACCGTAGTGTCAGGTACACTTTCTGTATGTTCTCAATATGCATGTGTGTTGATAGATTCTGGTTCTACGCATTCCTTTGTGTCGCATGCCTTTTCTCAAAAATTGACTAGGCCACTAGAGCATATGACATGTGTGCTATCTGTATCTACACCTTCTGGGGATTCTACGATGTGTACTCATGTTTATCCGGCATGTGATATTGTAGTGGGTGATATGACGTTGTATGTGGATTTATTGCCTTTGGACATTCATCATTTTGATTGTATTTTGGGGATGGATTGGTTGACTAAGTACTGTGCTACTATTGATTGTGCAAACAAAACTGTGGTGTTTAGACCGCCTGGTATGCCTAAGTTTACCTTTAGAGGGAATGGGGTAGTTCCTCCCCCATACTTGATTTCGACTATGAAAGTTGTAAAACTACTTAGGAAGGGTTGTAGGGGTTATCTGTGTTGCATATTGACTATATCATCTGACAGTCCTACTGTAGAAACAATCCCTATTGTTTGTGACTTTCCTGATGTGTTTCTAACTGATTTACCGGGGGATTTAGTTGACAGAGAAATTGAATTTACTGTTGAGGTGATTCCGGGGACACAACCTATTTCCAAGACTCCCTATAGAATGTCCATCTCTGAATTGAAAGAATTGAAAACCCAACTTCAAGAATTGTTAGACAAGAACTTTATCCGCCCGAGTACTTCGCCTTGGGGTGCTCCAGTGTTATTTGTCAAAAAGAATGATGGGTCTTTGAGATTGTGTATAGACTATCGGGAATTGAACAAAGTAACTATCAAAAACAAATATCCCTTGCCCCGAATAGATGACTTGTTTGATCAACTTCAGGGTGCCCAAGTGTTTTCTAAGATTGACCTCAGGTCTGGGTATCATCAGTTAAAGGTTAGAGCCGAGGACATTGAGAAAACTGCATTTCGAACTAGATATGGACATTATGAATTTTTGGTAATGCCGTTTGGGATGACAAATGCACCTACTGCTTTCATGGATCTTATGAATAGAGTGTTTAAATCATATCTGGATGAGTTCATTGTTGTATTTATTGATGATATTCTGATATATTCTAAAGACAGGGAAGAACATGAAAAGCATTTGAGAACCGCCTTGCAGATATTGAGAGAAAAGAAGTTGTATGCTAAATTGTCTAAGTGCGAGTTTTGGCTGGACGGTGTGGCGTTTCTGGGCCATGTGATCGACAAAAATGGTGTTTCTGTGGACCCTCAGAAAATTGAAGCTGTTGTGGATTGGCCGAGGCCTACAAATGTGACAGAAGTACGAAGTTTTCTGGGACTTGCAGGCTACTACAGGAGATTTGTGAAAGACTTCTCAAAGCTTGCCTTGCCATTGACTCAGTTAACTCAGAAAAACATGCCATTTGACTGGAATGATCAAATAGAGGCAGCTTTTCAAGAGTTGAAAACCAGGTTAGTGACTGCACCCATTTTGACTTTGCCAAATGGTACTGATGGGTTCCAAGTGTATAGTGATGCTTCTTATAAAGGCTTAGGGTGTGTACTGATGCAAAATGGGAAGGTGATTGCCTATGCTTCTAGACAACTCCGACCACATGAAAAGAATTACCCAACACATGATCTTGAATTGGCAACCGTAGTGTTTGCTTTGAAAATATGGCGTCATTACTTGTATGGGGTAACTTGCGAAGTGTACACCGATCATAAAAGTTTGAAGTATTTCTTCACCCAAAAGGAGTTGAATATGAGACAGAGACGTTGGATGGAACTAATCAAGGATTATGACCTGCAAATTTTGTATCACCCGGGAAAGGCTAATACTGTGGCGGATGCCTTGAGCCGAAAATCTGGCGCAACGGTGTCGTGTTTGTTATCCAGCCGAAAAGACTTGTCAACTGACTTAGAACAAGATGGACTGACATTTGCTATCTCTGCCCAACCTGCTATTCTTGATGAGATTAAACAGAAACAATGTGAAGATGAACACTTGAAAAAGATTATAGAGGAGTTTGATTCGAAACCGAGGCCCGAATTTGTGTTTGAAAATGGTGTGTTGAAATTTCAAAACCGGCTTTGTGTGCCTGATTGTTATGACTTGAGAAAACGTGTTATGACCGAAGCTCACAGTAGTAAATTTGCTATGCATCCGGGGAACACGAAGATGTACCACAATTTGAAACAGAATTTTTGGTGGCCTGGAATGAAGAGGAGTATTGCAGACTTTGTGGCTAGATGTCTACATTGCCAACAGGTTAAAGCTGAACACCAACGACCTGCCGGTTTGTTACAACCACTCCCAATACCAGAATGGAAATGGGAGCACATCACCATGGACTTCATTGTGGGATTGCCTCGTTCCTCCCGAGGTATGGACTCTATTTGGGTTATAGTTGACCGTTTGACTAAGTCTGTACATTTTCTGCCTGTTAAAACTATTTATAACGCTGATAGACTGGCTAACATTTATATGACCGAAATTGTGAGACTGCATGGAGTGCCAGTGTCTATTGTGTCTGACAGGGACTCGAAATTTGTGTCAAGATTTTGGCAAAGTTTGCAACAGGCCTTGGGAACAGAATTGAGACTGAGCAGTGCTTACCACCCACAGACTGATGGCCAAACTGAAAGAACTAACCATACTCTGGAGGATATGCTCAGAATGTGTGTGTTAGATTTCCAAGGAAATTGGGAGTCTTACTTGCCCTTGGCTGAGTTTGTGTACAATAACAGTTATCACTCGAGTATTGGGATGGCTCCTTACGAAGCATTGTATGGAAGAAAGTGTCGATCTCCTATATGTTGGGCTGAAGTGGGTGACAGACCCTTGTTGGGACCGGAACTTGTGCAAGAAATGACCGAGAAAGTGAAATTGATACAACAGCGTTTGAAGACTGCACAGAGTAGGCAAAAGAGTTATGCTGATGTTCGAAGAAGAGAAAGGGAATATGAAGTGGAGGATCATGTGTTCATTAAGGTGACCCCGATGAAGGGTCAAACCCGATTTGGTGTTAAAGGAAAATTGGCTCCGAGGTATATTGGACCTTTTGAAGTTTTTGAAAAGATCAATCCGGTGTCCTACCGAATAGCCTTACCTCCGGTGATGGAACATATGCATAATGTCTTCCATGTGTCGATGTTACGGGAATATTTGAGAGATCCACTCCACGTCATCGAACCGACGCATGTACTCTTGAAAGATGACTACACCTATGAAGAGAGGCCTATTCAGATTGTGAATCGAAGGATTAAAAGGTTGAGAAACAAGGAAATACCGTTGGTGAAAGTTGATTGGCAGAATCACGGGGGAACCTATGCAACTTGGGAAACCGAGGAAGACATGAAGAAGAGATATCCGGATTTGTTTCCTCTAGACCCGACATTGGCTTCGAATGAAGGTAACTTGAGTTTGGGGACCAACCTCTTTTAAGGGGGGAAGACTGTAATAACCCCGACCTTGATTAGCGCTAATTGGGACTTAATTATGTCTAATAGTAATTAAGGGAAAAATCTGGAGTTTATTTGCATGTGCATTGCATGACTTATGTGTTTTTATCTGTTCGGTGTCGGAATATCTGTTCGCGTTTTAAACTTTAAACTGCAAATTGGGAGCCTTATCGGCACCCGATTCCGAAATTGATTGGTGTTTTGAACTCGTTAGATTTTATGTGAATTTATGGTAGGTTCAATTAAAATTCGATTTGGAATGTTTAAAACTGATTAAATAACATTTTAATAATGAGCCTAGCTTAATTACAGAATTGCCATTGGGTGGCCATTGTTTAATTTTACTCTTGAGTTCATACACTTCAACAAAACACTTTCCTTGACCTATGTTGAGTCTCAAATTGCTAGAGAGAGAGGGTGAGGGGAGATTGATTTCATCTTGGTTTGCTAGAGGAATTGCTTAGATATTAGGAAGATTGAAGGAGTCTTGCATTTCCAACCTCATACTTCTTGCATTCAAGGTCTAAGGTAGTGAATTCCTCTCCTTAATGTTGATCTTGAGTAGTGTCTTGCATAATTCATGTTCATTTTGAAGTTTTGAACCAAGTTATGGGTTAATATGTTGAAATAGAACTTAGCTCATACATGCATGCACTTGTTCTTAGATTTTGAAGTTGTTGTCCATGAAAACTTACATGCATGTTCATATTTTTATTAAAGTCCATGTATTCATCATGTTTCTCCAGAAAATTTACCATTTGATCATGTTTTGAAGCTTTAAAATACATTTGAATTCAAGAATGTTGGATTACAACTTGGTTCTTGGAAATTTATGGTAATGGTGCTCACATGGACTCACTCTTGGGCAATGATTTGTCAAATTGGCTTTGAAACTTGATGTAATATGTGTTTCAAGGGTTTCTCCAGGTTTTGGGCCCAAGAGGTCGAGTTTTTGGTTGAAGAATGCTTGGTTCGAACTTGGAAGACAAATCTGGAAATTCCAGATTTTGCTTCCTCGCTCGAGCGAAGGATTCCTCGCTCGAGCGATCCCTTTTATTTTGCAAGCTCGTTCGAGCGAGCGTCGAGTGACCATCGCGCGTAGATTTCCAGCAACCAGTACTTTTACTGTTTCATCAGACCGCTCGAGCGAAGGAAGGTTCGCTCGAGCGAAGCCTTTGATTTTGGTGAGCTCGCTCGAGCGACCATCGCGCGAAGAATTTCAACATCCAGTATTTTTACTGTTTCATCAGACCGCTCGAGCGAAGGAAGCCTCGCTCGAGCGACCCCTTTGATTTTGGAAGCTCGCTCGAGCGAAGGAAGGCTCGCTCAAGCGAGGCCCCTGTTTTCAGCAACTTTCGAAAAACATTTTCAAAGGCATTTTTGCATCCATATTCTATCCTAGGCATTCCTAGGCCATGATTAGGACTCCATATTAAGGGTAAGGGGTTAGATACGCACTTAGAATCATTGGTGTGAGTTTTGTGCATTTAGAAATGCGTATTTCAAGTGTGTATCCGTGATGTGTTATGTAGGTCACGTGCCGCAATCCGTTTGACCCTCTTGATTTCATCTATTGGTATCAACGCCCACTGTGAGTAATAACTTTGTAAAGATATGTTCAATGTTATGTATTTTCAGTATATTATGCTACGAAATGATTGGTTCTTGAAAAGCTATGATATGTTGGAAATGATTGAATGAATGCCCAGTTTTCTGAAAAGTATTTGTGGCACCCTTAGTCCGGATGGCCCTACTTGGTGACAATACCATGGCCTATGGCCCTTGCCTGGGGGTAACAATACCATGGCTACTTGCGCGCAAGATATGGATCCTTGTGGTCTTCGGACCTACCTGTTGTGGTCTTTGGACCTACCTGTTGTGGTCTTCGGACCTACCTGTTGTGGTCTTCGGGCCTACCTGTTGTGGTCTTAGGACCTACCTGATCTGATAGCTAATGGGTGTACCACATATGATCTTATGCAAAATCTGTACACCAATGTGAAATCAAATATGAACATGTATCTGAATTTATTTCTGATTGGAAATCTGAATATGCATAAGATTCTATTTCTGATAAGACTGTGTTTCTGATATAAACTCTGATTTCTAACTCTGTGATGGACATCATTCATGAAACCCCTTTACTCTGTTATTATTCACTGGGCTTTCGCTCACAGTTTATTATATATATGTAGGTGAGCCGGTACAAGACCCTGTCCAGAGTTGATGGCCCTCGGTTTCATTTTGTTTTGGTCAAGCCACTCGTCGCGCCTCCCGAGGAGGTTAAAGCGAAGTCTAACACCGTGGCAGTTTTGCACTTCATGCTAGTTGATTGTTATGTTTTGTAATGTCGGATCCTGGGGCATACTTATGTAAATATTGGTGTACGTTGACTAGCATGTTATGTATATAAATAAGTTTTAAATTTTCTGTCTCATGTACGTCATCACAGCTCATTGGACCTTGTTTACTTTCTGTATTTGTTTCCGCAGCCCCTAATTATTTGTTATTCTGTTTGGAGGCCGTAGGTAATCCACGGATTACTGGCCGGTAACGTTGCCAAACCTATAGGGGCGGGTTTGGGTCGTGACAGCTTCTCCTTCCTTGTTTGGACATCGTTCATCTCGGCTCAACGGAGCCCGATGTTCGATGTATTCTGGCGAGAACTCGGCCACGAAGTCGGCCAAAACTTGGCCCTTAATTGCTGTTCTCAGCCTGAACTCCAGGTTATATTGGCCCAAAACTACGGCCCATCTTGCTATTCTTCCGGTTAAGTCTCCTTGTTGCAACAAGGATTTTAGTGGGTGCTCCGTTAGAACCACTATCTTGTGAGCCTGAAAATAGTGGTTTAACTTCTTTGAGGCCATTACCAAGGCCAACATCAATTTCTCCAGTGGTAGATACCTTGTTTCTGCCTCAGCCATGGTTTTACTTACATAGTAAACAGCCTTTTGCTCTCCCTTCTCTTCTCGGATTATCACAGCGCTCACTGCGTGCTCTGAAACGGCTAAGTATAGAAACAGTTCCTCCCCAGGTTGACGTGTTGAGAGGACTAGGGCCGAGGTAAGGTACTTCTTAAGGTCGGCCAAAGCGGCCTCACATTCCTCTGTCCATAGAAAATCTGTGGCCTTTTTCACCAGATTAAAAAAAGGTTTACATTTGTCCGAACTTCGGCTTATGAATCTGTTTAGGGCTGCGGCCCTTCCAGTAAGCATTTGAACCTGTTTTGCCGACGTTGGACTCTGTAATTCTAGAATGGCCTTGATTTGATCTGGGCTGGCTTCAATGCCCCTTCTAGTCACCAGGTGTCCCAAGAACTTACCGGATCCGACTCCAAAGGCGCATTTCGATGCGTTTAGTCGGAGCCGATATGTTCTGAGTATGTCAAAGACCTCCTCTAGGTCAGCAAGATGATCCTTTGGTTCCTTGGTCTTCACGACCATGTCATCAATGTAGACTTCTACACTTCGGCCAATCAAGTGTTTGAACATCTTGGTTACCAGCCTTTGGTAAGTTGCACCTGCGTTCTTCAACCCAAAAGGCATGACTCTGTAACAATACAGACCTTTGGAAGTGATAAATGCTGTCTTCTCCTCATCCGGGGGGTACATGGCTATCTGGTGATACCCCCTATATGCGTACAAGAAGCTCATCCTTCCATGTCCAGATGTGGCGTCCACCAACTGGTCGATCTTTGGCAGTGGGAAGCTGTCCTTAGGACAAGCTTTGTTCAAATTTGTAAAATCTACGCAGACCCTCCACTTGCCATTCTTCTTCTTTACCACCACGGTGTTTGATAACCATGTCGGATAATTGGCTTCCCTGATGGCCCTGACCTCCAAAAGTCTATCTACCTCTTCCTCTACTACCTCGACGTGCATTAACGTCGGTCTTCTGGCTCGTTGTATTACAGGTTTGGCCAACCTGTCAACGTTGAGTCTGTGGCATGTGACCTCGGGGTCAATGCCAGGCATTTCATAAGGTGTCCAGGCGAACACCTCAATATTTTTTCTCAGGAAGGCTTCCAACTCCCTTTCTTCTTCTTCGGCTAATCCTGTGCCGAGAAGAAAGAAGCGTTCCTCATCGCCCTCTTGGACGAAGATTTTCTTCAATGCTTCTTCACTTTTCTCGGTCGGCTCCTTGCCGACATCATCTAGGACCTTCATGTCCTCTTCTTCAACTTCAATTTTACGGTTTTGAATCTTTGCGGAGTTAACTTCATTCTTTGCCATGGAGCAATTTTTACTGGCCGATCACCTCTGACTTCCTCAATCCCATGTTCTGTTGGGAACCGTAGCAGTTGATGCAATGTTGAGGGAACTGCCCCCATTGCATGCAACCACGGCCTCCCCAAGATGATGTTGTAAGGCGAGGGCGTGTCAATCACAATGAATTCTGTCTTGATCTTCTTCGTACCAGCCTGTACCTCCAAGCTTGTTGCGCCTAAAGGCCATGTCGGCGTTCTATTGAAGCCGACCATCGGGCCGTTTGACTGCTCCATGTCATCAGGGTGAAGGCCTAACTCCTTGTAGCATCTGACATACATGATGTCGCGAGCGCCTTGATCAACGGGATCGTTTCACTGGCACTCCCAATCTGGAGGATACTACCGGGGCATCATTGTGCGGGTCTTGAACCATATCAAGGTAAACCTGTGAAGGTTATCATCGGTCCTTGGCAATCATCAAGCTGAGGTCTTTTCATTCCGACCTGGTTGACGTGCTGCAGGTGTTTTACTCTTTGTGTCTCCCCCCGTATGTCGTTTTCATTCACCTTTGAGTGGATCACGTTAACCACCCGAGGTCCACTGCTTGTAGTTCTTCTGTATTGGTGCTTGAGGCAATCGTGCCTGTTCTTCCCTGGTTCTGGCCTCATCCACAAGGTCTCTTAGATGGCCTTGCCTCACCAGATCTTCTAAATGTGCTTTAAGGGCTCTGCAACCCTGAGTTGGGTGACCCTCCTCATTGTGGTAAGCACAACGCCTACCAAGGTTCCTCCCCATAAATTCCCCTGGTGCTCTTGCCGGCGCCCTGAAGTAGGGCTGATTTCGAATTTGATCGAGGACCTTGTGAACCGGAATTCGGAACACCGTCGTCACCGCCTGCTTTGCTCTTAACTCTGTCTCTTGTTTGTTGGTTCCACTGTTACCTCGGCCTCGCTTCGGTGAGCCGTTGCCTTTTTCTGTCTTCGTCTCCTTGTTCCCCGAGGTATCTTCCTCGGCTCGTGCATACTTCTCAATTCTCGCCATGAGTTCTTCCATGCTCTTTGGCGGGGTTTTACCAAAGACTTCATAGCAGACGGTCATCCTTGAGCCGTTCTTGAAAGACACGTGACCACCTCTTGGTTGCATTCAAGTGATGTTGAACACCTTATAGTACCTCTTTGCATAAGCCCTAAGGCTTTCGTCTTTCTTGATTTTAGGGCCATCAACGCATCTACCCTCAATGGGCTTGGTTTGTTAGATTATGAACACGCCACAAACATCTCGGCGAGCCTTTCCGACTCTTCACGCTCCCTTGGTAGTTTGTGGAACCAATCGATGCAATCTCCCGAAGGATGAAGGAACACTTTACTGAAAGCAGCGGCTCGTTCCCCTTGTACAATGCCATTGAATTCAAAAATAATCCAACATGGAAGTTAGGGTCCGACTTACCATCATATATCACGGAGCCTCGGCATCTTGAATCTTTTAAGTGTGACGAATCTATCAAATGCCGAGAATGGGTCCTCGACTTAGCAGGGAAGTTACTTGACTCGGCATTCTCCTGTTTCCTCTTGATGTAATCTCTCAAGTCCTCTTTACTTCTTCCTTGGCCATTTGTCATTGGGCTTGACCTTTTCGGCCTTCTCTCGGCCTCATGGTGGCCCCTTTTCGATCCTTCCCTTGGGGCGCTTGAAACACAATACCATACTGGAACATGCCGATGTTCTTTGGGGTCTGCTTCCTTCTCGCGATATGTCCTTCGGGACTCTTCTCTTCTCGGCTCTTCTCGGCCAGCTTCCCTGGAGGGTCGGTGAGAGTGCCTTCCACTCCCCGTGTGCTGAGGGGCTTCGGGGACTTCTCTCCGCCCCTTCTTCTGGACGTTTGCTGCCGGCATTGGTGTGTCCTGTAGCGGGTATGGCGGCTGCATGACATTATTTTGCATCATGAAGTTGACGACCGATTGAAGGTCTGCCAACTTGTTTGCCATCTCCCTTACTTCTTCATCCCTCCTCAGACATCTATCTTTCCAGATCTGAGGTGTCCTCGTTATAGTACTTTCCTGGTCGTCGCTTTCTTTGATGTCGCCATCTTGGCGACATCTTTCTCTGCGTGACTCGATCACGAGCTTCTTCGTTGTGGTCTCCTCCTTGACGTTAGGATCGGCGGTCTTCCACTCCGGCTAGGCGTCGTTCCCAACCCTTTCCCTCTGCGTGTTACTGGCCATCTACTCTTCTTTCTTTCCCACAGACGGCGCCAAATTGTGTGAGTGATATTCCGATCACACTGCCCTCCTTAGTAATCCAACTGTAGAACACAAGCGAGTACGGCTCCTGAACTTTGCACAAAAAAAGAAAAGGCTCACGGTGGTTCTTCCACCGGCACTCAAACGATCAAGTCGATTATCTCAAAGATAACAAGTGCTAAAATTACTGCTCAAGAATACCAATTGCGTACCTTAGACCCGCCGGGGGTGCTCTTCTTTTATAGCTTAACTTTCTCCCAATGCCACTAGAAGTCTTACTTCTATGGACTCCAATTCCGGACCTACTTTGGACTCTTCAAGCGATAAGGATAGACTCCCTAAGAGTTTTACCTTTATCCATCTTGTAGTCTTTCTTCTTTTTAGGACTCCTGTCTCTTATCCGATCTTCTCGGATTCCGATATCTTCGGAGATAACCTCGGCAACCCCGAGATCACCTCGGCGTAACTGTCAAGTCACGTGGCACCTCGGCTGACACTTCGGTGTCACCTCGGCCACGTGTTGGTACTCAGAAAATACATCCCCACACCAACTATGTTGACCAAAGGTGAATCTAGTGCCACCACAATCATGACCAGATAAAATTTCAGAGAGACAATAATTCTTTGTCTTTGTTTTTGAAAATTAAGAAAGCAAAGTCGGTTCAAAGAAGGACCAGTCTCAGTTTTCCACGATGCTAGTTTTTAATATGCACAAATGCGAAATAAAACATAGCAGCATGCATTACTAGCCAATGTCATTTGCCTAGCTGCCGATATGTACAAGTAAGAAACAGTCGAATGCAACGGAAAATGAAATGTGCAGAGTTTAGAAATAAACCAATCGTGAATGCGCATCAATCCCGGCATCTTTAGCTTCCTTTTTGGTCTTCTTCGGGTTACCCACATATGAAGCCTGTGTGACAATTCCAAAATAAGTTAGCTTTCAGTAAACTAACCAAGTGAACGAATTAGAGTGACAAAAAAAAAAAAAGAAAAAAAAAGCACACTTTGCCTGTGGTATGTCAGATGCTATGCGGAAAAATGTCGACACCTGATTCGATTCACAAAATTTTACAACATGGCTTTTTTAGCCCCTTCTAGGTACTTACAATATGGGATTTCCACTAAATTTTGGCAGGCCCCTCGGGGACAGAAGCAGGCTGAGAATTACTTCGGACATGACAGAATATGTGAATGAGTACAACGGCATCCAGAGCAGCATATTCTAGCTGCATAATTATTAAAAATTGAGTATGTTAGTTTCTGTAAACAACCAAAAATGGCTGTAATTCGATGCTTTCACAAGTTGAGAAAAAATCAAATGAAATCTAGAGAACATCACTCGAATGGTGAATCGTAAGATTCACTTTATTTATAATTTTACATAAGTATATATATAAAAAAAATACACGAAATATTTAAAATGAAATGACTATCAATATAATTATATTATATATGTATATATATATAACACATACATCAATATAATTAATTGATCTATTTTTTTATTTTGTAAGAATGACATTTTATGCATTATATAAACAAAACTAAATCACGATAAATTATACTGAGTGGCAATTAAATTACAAGGTTCACTCAATTTAAGATTCAACAGCACAAATGGAATTGTTTTAGTTGAAACTCGTATCTAATCATATAAATCGAATCATGAATCGTAAGATTCTAACAACCATTCCCAAAACTGTTTTAACTAACAGCCACAGACAACCCTTCTTTTGCCCTAATTTAACCCCCAAACTCGTCCAAAAATCCTAGCCTGTGATTACCCTACCATTCTAAAGTAAAACCCTTGTTGTTCAGAAGTAGCAAGTATAGCTTTATTTTACAGTTTGACACCAAAACAAACATTAATCATTAACCGAATTCAAGCCTAAATCTGACCTTAAACATCATCTTATCTTCTCCATTATAAATTATAAAACTAAAGCCAGCATATCCGATTGCAGCCTAATTCCTCTTGCTTAGGCCCTCCCTCCATCTAGGGGGTGGGGTAGACGAGCCAAGCTGAGCCACGTATTACTATGCTTGACTTGGTTTGATAATCAGAAAGAGAGTTCAAGTTCAGTTTAAGCATATTGGAGAAATGCTTTTGTTTGATTGAACTCAGTCATTCCATGAAATGAGGTGCTTGGCTCTAGTGGCGTCAATTTTAAACTACCAAATACAATAATTGATGAATACAATCATATATTGTTTAGAATAGTTGCCAATATGGACCAGCTGTTTATACAATCATAGTTGATGAATACAATCATATATTGGTAGACTGGCAACAACTCCAGAGAATGAAAAAAAACCTTAGCAAAACATCCATATACTCCTGAAAATTGCAAGTATTGGTTCATTCATCAAACGAATCACTGACAAATGCTTTGATGATGATACCACAAGGCTTTACAATAAGTATTGTTGGGTAGGGCAATGAAGCCATCCTCACATGTTCGAGAGTTTGTTCAATAAGAATCTTTTTGAACTTGAGAGAAGCCCAATCCTTGCTACTGTCATTGTCAGTCTAGGGGCTTGTATCTACTTAAACCCCCTGCCCCAATGCACAAAAAACAGAAACAAAATAAAATACAACACGAATTTTGAAACTAGATAAATGACTTATAGGTTACCTAACGCTCCACAAATCATAAACACGACTACCAGCTCAAGAATGGATGCAGTATATTAAAGCCATAATTTAACTTCGCTATCAATGAGACAACCAATCTTTTTGAAAATTGCAAATTAAGTGTTGTTGAAGAATGTATAAACCATCAACTTTGCATCAAACTATCGTCACCCACCGTGTGATATATCCTATAATGCTCAGTTCACAGGGAGCAACAACATAACCCACTATGGCTGTGTAAGTGTGCAGATATGTGTCCAAGTGTTAGATTATTCTAATTCTCATGTCATCATGGCAAATTATTCATATTTCAAAGTGCTTACAAGGTGACATAAAGCATTTCATATGTAATATGGAAGTTCTAGGCATAGCGATATGATAAACTAAAACTCCTAAAACTCTAGAAATATCTCATACCCTTGTCCAAGCATTGGAAGTCCAAGAATTGAAAGTCCAACATAATACTTATACATAGTTAAAGAGTCCATGTATCATAGTAGGATGGTGAATGACTTAGTGAGCATATATGAATCTGAATCCCAAGCCCTAATGATGACTCTAGAAACAAACATATTGGATGTGAAGACAATATGGAAATGGGAGACAAGAACAAAAGACAACTGCTGCTTTTTAGAAAGTAAAGAATTTTAGTTCACACACTTTGAATGGCACTTTAAATTAAGCTTCAAGTGTTCAACATGATATTTTCAAGACTCAGATCAACTTTCGCTAACTATGTTTACACCCCAAAATGACAGCCCAGTGTGAGTTTGCCACATGGGCTAACAATCCAATGAGGTGGGAGGCGTTGTTTGCTGGTGGCCTAAGCTGGTTATCCAGAATGCATAGTTTAATGTTCCTCCAAGATACTACTCATTTGAATTGTTACCAAAATAATAGGGAAGTGGTTACAAGAAGATGAAGTTGTTGGGTATGGATGGATTCATCACATCCCTCAAACCTCTCACATGTAGTTAAGATGGTGTGGAGTAACAAAGGGACTTTGCTTCAGCAGCAAAACCCATTAACATGTGCAGTGGGAATACAAAGGCGATTCGAAGCAGCTTGCCTTGCGAGAGGGTGTGTGGGGAAAAGAAACGAAGGGGAGAGACGTGGGACACTTGTGTGGCAAGCGAAAAACCACCTTAATAATTAAAATATTTTCGCATAATTGACCAAGATGTCAAAACAAGAATTATTTATCCAAATCCAATCACACACCTAGGAGCTGTGCGTTATCAAGTGTAACGCTCTCAAAATAATACATAAAACCTATCACTAAAGACATGAATTGATACAAGAGAAATCAATTATTTCTATTCATCAGAGTAGTTCTTACAAAAATATTACATGTTAACAACAAAAGCAAATGCCCTAAGGGCTTATAACTTTCCAAGTTAACACTTGGTTACACACAAAAGGAGTACTAACTCTATACAAAAGAAGCCATTGACTTGATGTACATATAATACAAACAAAAGAAACAAAAGAGTCTTCAACTCTCATCCTCATCATCCAAGCTATGTCCTTGGAGGTGGCATGCTACCAGTACCTGAAAATGATGTCCCGTATAGGGTGAGCCAATGGCCAATAGAGATATGCTAAACACAGTATGAGCAATGGCTAAGACATTAGCAATTGATAAATGTTCAACTCCCATAAATCAATTCATAACCCATTTCTTATCAACTTCACAATTTATATCAATGGCTCAGAACCTGGCCAACTACTTACATGAGACAGTGACTCATATTAAACGTTTTCCATTTACAATAGATAAACATAATAGTTGTATCAACATCACAATAGATAAGCATACGAGCTGTATCCACTTTTCAACAGATAAGCGCATTAGCTCTATCAACACTTCCAATGATAAACATATGAGTTGTATCAACACTTACTTAGATAAGCATATTAGCTATATCAACACATTAACTGACAAGCATATAAGCTGTATCAGTGGAGTCCATCCCCTATCTCCTCCCCATCAACAACCAGTTTAGAGGTCCATCCCCTATCTTTCCCTAAACCGTGGAGTACATCTCCTATCTCCTCCCACACAACACAACATATATATATATATACACAAAGGCCATATACATACTCAATCAACACATAACGTTAATGCATTCTTTCATCCATCATACTCTATGACTTATCCACTTGATTAGTTCCAATTTGCCTAATCATCATGCTTTATCTACAACAATCAAAACTATCCTCCACCGGTAGCCCAAGCAAATATTTCTAAACAGGAAATAAAAACTCCAACAGATAAAATAACAATGTTTTCCAAAAATGAGCGATTAATAAATCCAACCCCACCATTTCATGATATAATGAATCAATTTGATTAATTCCAATTCGATTTCACAAAATCCATAACTATCCAAATTAATTATACCAATTAATTTATATACAAATTAGGGCTTTCTTCCCCAACCCTCAATATTAACCCATAGGTTTAAATATCAACAACCGACACCCAAATCATCATTTTGAAACCCTAAGTCCCAAAATCAACCAACTTCAACACTTTACTAAAATAACCAAAAATCTAAGTCAAAGACCATAATAGTGAGTAGGAATCCCTACCTCCAAAGATGGAACCCAATGAAGAAGATGAAGAAAATGGAAATGCTCCAAATCGCAAGTTTCTCGGATCAAAAGATAGCCTTCGACGATCAACAATTTTTTTGTAAAGGCCAAAGATGAGCAAATCACTCATACTAGATCAATACCTAGAGAGAAGGTAAAGTTTTAGAGTGAGAAGCTCTACAATGGTGTTTTTGGAAAAGTAGGAGAGAGAAGAGAATGTGAAAAAGTGATTTAAAATGTCAAAACACGGAGCTTTAACCCGATCGCCCGCTCGGCGTAAACCCGCTCGGCGGCACTCCTGAACTTCGCTCGAGTGGCCAATCCCTCGCTCGAGCGTCAGATGCACACTCTCAGTACTTTTGCAGACAGGTTCCCTGCTCAAGCGACCAACTCCCCGCTCGAGCGGCCAATTCCCTACTCGAGCATACAACACTACACAGGAAATACTGGATGGGTGTATTCCCTGCTCGAGCGCCAAAATCCCCGCTCGAGCGAACAAGCAACAACAAGGTCTCCGCTCGAGCGTCGAAAGCTCCGCTCGAGCGTACAGGCCAAAATCTGGGCAACTAGACTTGGTTCCTAAGCTCAACCAACATGTTCCAAACCTTCCCTACACAACCCAAGACTCAAATATAGAGAGAGAAAGGGTGTAAACAAGATATACACAACAACCAATTCCACGAAGTCTAAGTCCGGATACAACAAATAAAGTAAAGGGAAACCGGGACCGCTATAACCTCCTCCCCTTAAAGAATTTCGTCCCCGAAATTAATGACAAGTTTTCAAAAGTAGGTTTTTCTCCATTTTAAACAATGTTACAATCCAACATTTAGCAACTTGACCCATTACTGGCCATTTCATCTCTTATCAAGAGGCATTTCACAACAATTACATTTCAACACGTATTCCCCTTCTTTTTCAACCATTTTCAACACACATGATTCGCAATTTCGTATCATAATCAATTTTCATGATACATCTCCAGTTCTATAATATAACCAATATATGCAATATTACAATCAACTCCCATATCTAGGCAAGTTCCACAATATTTCCATAACCAAAACATTCACAATGTTTTACAACTTAAGACATATTTAATGATCTTAAAGTTCAACAATATAACAATATATAACATATGTTCAAACATCCACAAATAGGTCCGGATATTTCTCTCAGACCTCCAACTCATGTTCCCAAGTGGCCTCCTCCACTCTGTGATGTTTCCACAAAGCCTTTACCAAAGGAATGATCTTGCCACGCAGGACTTGATCCCGCCTATCCAAGACCCGAACCGGTCTCTCCTCATACGAGGCATCCACATCTACCTCCAAGTCGGTTCAATCCAATATATGTGATGGATCCGGCTCATACTTCTGAAGCATACTCACATGAAACACGTCATGAACTCCGGACAACTGTGGCAGCAAAGCTAAACGATAAGCGACCTCGCCAATCCTCTCAAGGATCTCAAAAGGACCAATAAACCGAGGGGACAACTTCCCACTCTTCCCGAACCTCATCAATCCCCGCCTGGGTGATATCTTCAAGAAGACATGATCACCCATCTCAAACACCAACGGTCTCCTCCTACGGTCAGCATACGATTTCTAACGACTCTGGGCTGTAATAAGCCTCCTACGGATAAGCTCAACTTTCTCCGTCGTCTCCCTAACCAACTCCGAACCCAACAAAGGTGCGTCACCCACCTCGGCCCAACAAACCGGAGACCTACAAGGTTGGCCATACAAGGCCTCAAACGGTGCCATACCGATGCTAGACTGAAAACTGTTGTTGTAGGCAAACTCCACCAAGGGCAAGTGCCTCTCTTAGGTCCCACTAAAGTCAAGGACACAACCCCGAAGCATATCCTCAAGGATCTGAATAGTGCGCTCGGACTACCTGTCAGTCTGAGGATGATAAGATGTACTAAATGTCAACTTAGTGCCCAAGGCACTCTGCAAATTCTGCCACAACCTAGCAGTAAAACGAGGATCTCTATCTGAGACGATCGTCACTGGGACCCCGTGTAACCTCACTATGTCCCGAATATACAAGTCGGCAAGATGATCTACCGAATCTCTCACGCGCATAGGAATGAAGTGCGCCGCCTTAGTCAACCGATCTACAACCACCCAAATTGCATCACTACCCCGCTGAGTCCTCGGAAGACCTACAACGAAGTTTATAGTGACATGCTCCCACTTCCACTCGGCAATAAGCAAGGGTTGTAACAAACCCGCTGGCCTCTGATGCTCGGCCTTCACTTGCTGACAAGTAAGGCATTTAGACACGAAAACTGCCACGTCTTTCTTCATACCCCGCCACCAAAACTGGCGACCCAAATCCCAATACATCTTAGTACCCCCCGGATGCACCGCAAGGCGCGAATGATGGAACTCTCGGAGTACTTCCTCTCGGCAAGACTCCGGCACAAACAAACGGTCTCGATATCTCACACTCAGGTTAGGATACACCGTCAAACCCTTCTCAACCTTCCCACTGGAGATCTTCCCTCGGAGGGACTCTACCTTAAGGTCACCTCTCTGTGCCTCTAACATTCGAGTCACAAGTGTGGGCTGCGCAATGACAGAAAACAAGGCCGCAGCCTCAACAGATTAGTTCAGATGTAAATCGAACTCCCTAAGCGCCCCTAACATTTCCCACTCCTGGATGGTTATACAGGCTACATCACCAATGGATTTTCTGCTAAGGGCATCGGCCACAACATTGGCCTTCCCTGGATGATAATGCAACTCGAAGTCGTAATCCTCAATAAACTCCATCCACCTCCTTTGCCTGAAAACAGATATTTCAGACTCTTATGATCCGAGAACACCTCGAATCTCTCACCATAAAGGTAGTGCCTCCAGATTTTCAAGGTGAAGATCACCGCTGCTAATTCTAGGTCATGGGTAGGGTAATTCTTCTCATGAATTTTCAACTGACGTGAGCCATAAGCTACCACTTTTCCCTCTTGCATCAACACACAACCCAAACCCTCTCGTGAGGCATCACAATAGATAGCATAACCCAACCCTCTCTCCGGAATAATCAAGACCGGAGCGGTGGTCAATCTAACTTTCAATTCCTGGAACAACTTTTCACAAGTCTCACTCCATACAAATTGGACTCCATTCCGAGTCAGTCTAGTCAATGGTGAAGCTAACTTGGAGAAATCCTTCACAAACTGATGGTAATACCCAGCTAATCCCAGAAAACTGCGGATCTCAAACACACTCTTAGGCTGTGCCCAATCTTGCACTGCCTCAATCTTGGATGTATCAACAGACACCCCTTCCTCGGATACCACATGGCCTAAGAACTTGACTTATTCTAGCCAAAACTCACACTTCCCAAACTTGGCGTATAGCCTATGGGCTCTAAGTAACTCAAGCACCACTCTCAAGTGTTCCTCATGCTCCTTCTCAAAAGGTGAATATATAAGAATGTCGTCTACGAAAATGACCACAAAACGATCCAAAAATTCCCGGAAGATCCGGTTCATCAAGTCCATAAAGACTGCTGGTGCATTAGTAAGCCCAAATGGCATCATCAGAAACTCATAATGGCCATACCGCGTACGGAATGCCGTCTTCGGAATATCCTCCTCTCTGACCCTCAACTGGTGGTAACCCGATCTCAAGTCTATCTTAGAGAAACAACGGGAACCCTTCAACTGATCAAACAAATCATCTATACGGGGCATAGGGTATTTATTCTTAACTGTAGCCCGATTCAACTTCCGATAGTCGATACACAATCTCAAGGCACCGTCTTTCTTCTTAGCAAAGAGGGCCGGTGCTCCCCACGGCGAAACACTAGGGCGAACAAATCCCTTATCTAACAATTCCTAGAGTTGAATCTTCAATTCACTCAACTCGGCTGGGGCAAAACGATAAAGTGCCATAGAAATCGGCGTCGTGCCGGGTACCAAATCAATGGAGAATTCAATCTCACGGTGAGGTGGCAAACCAACGAGATCCTCGGGAGCTATCAACCCAAATCCCTTTGTATGTTTTCAATCTTTTAGAGAGTTCAAAACCCTTTCCGTTCCTTTGAGCCAGTCTCGTCGGTGCTCTGTCCAGACGTTCCATTACCGTTCTCGTTTCAGCGCCGCTTGCTTGCCACTGCTATTCTGATCTCTATAAGTTCCTCTGTGATTCTTCTTTTCTTGTCTTTTTCTGTTTTGTTCGTCTTGTTTGGCCCTTGCACCATTGTCTCCGGCATCTTGTTGTTTGAGTTTTGCCTCTGTCCCACTAGGTTTGTTTAATGGGGAAGTTCCACTCATTAGTTGATACCCCTGAGGCTATGGCCATGTTCCGCCGAGACCATAATATCCCTGATGATGTGACCCTTTCGCTGGCAAAGGTTGATGCCAAGCGTATGGGCACTAGGAATACTGTCGCCTTCCCAATTGCGACCATCGTTAAGGGAGGGGTCCGGTTTCCCCTCGACCCTTTGGTGCGTCGATTTTTGCACCAAGTTCAGCTTACCTCTAAGCAGGTGTCTGTTAATCTGTTCCGAGTCGTCTGTGGTGTGTCCGCTCTTAACAAGCGGTTGGGTTTGAATCTTGACATCTGGGACATTTTAGGTTGCTACACTCTTTCATACAACAAGGATCATAGCACGTACTACATTCGTGTTCGTTCAATTGATTATCATCTAGTGACTAGTTTGCCTGATTCAAACAAACATAATGTTGATTTTCTGCAAGTCAGTGATAATTGGGAGTTCCCTATTAGGACTGAGTTCCAGTCCGAACGGATGCCCCAAAAGCATGGCTATCCAGGTTCGAGTCCTTCCTTCTAGTATTTTCTGTGTTTCTTGCCTTATTTTGAATGTTACTCTAATGTTGCACTTCTTTTCTGCAGAGGCTTCCCGTTTTCAGTGCAGGCCGAACTAAGAGAACACCAAGGCCATCAAAGCCGTTTTGAGGTACAAGAAGAAGTCCGCACCCGAGCTGTTGGATTACCAAGCGACTTATCGCTCCACCATTCCGAAGAAAGTGAGGCTCGCTGCATCTCTTCTAGATTCTGACATTGAGACTGATACATCCCTTACCCCTATGGTTATGAATCGCCGCCAAAGCTAGGGTGTGCCGTATGAGAGGACGCCTTCTCCTGCCTCCAATTTCGTAGGGGGTGGGTCCGTTTCAAAAAGGAGGGTACTGGTAGATTTGGAAGCGGAGGCTTTTGGCTCCTCTAATGCTTTGGAGAGTTCTTCAGTGAAGGCCGAAACAAAGAGCCTCATGGATGTGAAATTAGAAGTAGGAGCTTCTAGAACTCATATTCTCTTCTTAGAACCCTCTGCTTGATTCTTTGCAAGAGAAGAAGAAGAGGAGGGAGACCGGCAAGGTGGTAGTTGGAGAGGCTTCTGAGGATCCTATTGAAGATGAGCCGTTTGAAGTGGGGCTGCCAATGTTGTATCAAAGGCCCATTTCTACTTTAGATTATTGCTTAGAAGATTTTGCTTTTTACGACAAAGACCCTCTTAATCTTGGGTGGACATGGTGATCATAGCAGACTTGATATTCCAGTTTTGAAAGGGACCCTTCAGATGATGACTGTTGTAAGTGTGTCATTGTTTTGTTTTGTTTTGTTTTTATGGTGTTATGCTATTGTTTTCTTTCCTTTAATACTTTGCTATCCGTCGTAATGTATTCAAAGAATGAACCTGTTAATCACCAGAGCGGAGGAACTAGAGAAGGCTGTACTGGAGGCCCCTATGAATGTTGAGAGACTAACCGTGAGCCTGGAGGCCGAGAAAGAAGGACGTAGAACCGCCGAGAGGGAGGCATTCCGTCTGAGCAAGGTTGTTACTTCGGCTGAAAAGTCAAAGGAAGTTGCCATTAGGGTATAGGCCCAACTTGAAGGGAAAGTGGCAGAGCTTGAGGCTGTTATTACGGTGATAGCCGCTGAACGTTCTGCGTTGGAGGCCAAGTATTGGCAGCAAGGTTGGTGAGGCTGGGGTTGCTTACAAAGAAAAGGTACTGGTGCTGCGGGATAAGCTCTTTCTGAAGGGTTGGTCGAGTGCTCTTGCTGCTGCTCAGGTTCCTGAAGGGTCTCCCTTGTTTCAGGATGTCCCTATTCCCTCGAGGTCCTTGGGTTCAAAGATTGGTGCTACCCCTGCAATTCTTTCGGCTAAGGTTTCCCCGAAAACTAATTCTACAATCAAGACCCAAGAGAGTGATGTTGCCAATGAGGCAGTGATCGTTGAAGGAGATAGAACCTTGGAGACTGAAGCCATGGGAGATGTGGTTAAGGAAGCTTCTACTTCTCAAGAAGTTCAAGCTGCCTCTACTTTTCCTCCCCAAGACGGCCTGGACAAGATTGTGGACGCTGCTCTTGAGGTTCTTTCTGTTGATGAAAGCTAAAGTCTTCTTTGGAATGATTCGAAGTTTTTGCTTTTTCTCACTTTCTTTTGTTTTCATGTTTTCCAATATACTGCGGCTCGGTCTTCCTGACGAGTTGTTCCCTCAAGGTTGCCAAGACAATTTTCTTCTTTTTTGTTGCTGTTTGTGAGGCTAGCTGTGCCTTTGTTGGATGATGGAATTTTCCTTTTGATTTTGCGATTTGATGCTTTCTTGCTTTTATGTCTGAATGTTATCTGTACTGTTTGCCCTTGGCCGAGCACTGTTGGGACCTTAGGGCCGAATAGATGCTCGGTCTGGTTAAAGAATATATTACATGGCTATGCTTGGTTTTGTAATGAAAAAAGAGGGTCTTACTTAGGTCCAGGTTGGTTCTGAAAAACAATTGTTTGCCCCCACCTAGAGCTAAGTAAGATTGGTACTAAAGACTGTGCTCTTTAGGCAAAACTGCTTAAGTCTGTTGCAACTTTGATAGCATAAATGCAATTGAATAGGATAAAGGTATAAAGAGGTGTCTTACTCAGGTCCAGGTTGGTTTGAAAAAACAATAGTTTGCCCCCACCTGGAGTTGAGTAAAGCTAGTGCTGGAAGTTTGCTCCTGATAAAGTTTAGCCAAGTTTGTTCCAACTTTGTTTGTATGCAGCAATACTGAAGTGTTAATATGACGATACTTAGGCCTCGTTTAGGAACAAGCTTTTTTTAGTAACCTTTTGGCTTTTCTGCTAAAATGTGATGTAAAAAAAACTAGTATGTTTGGGATGACTTTTTGGTTTTTTACGAAAAGATGTGCAAAAAGTAGAGAGAAAAGAGAATCTTTGACTTTTTAGTATTGGCTGTTGGCTTTTTGATTTTTTTAGTAACTTTTTGACTTTTTGGCTGAAAAAGTCACTTGCCAAACGAGGCCATAAGAAATTCTGTGGATTCAGAGATGTTTACTTAAAATATGTTAGTGCGTTTTCCACCAAGCACTTAAACATAATTCCACAAAGCAATTCCACTTGGCATATTCGAGTGCTAACTAAAATTAAATCCCGTTCAGTCATTCTAAAACTAAGTCCATTTGGGTTAAGACCAAAGCTATGTTCGTCTGATAAACATCAAAACTAATTCCGTTTGATAAACATCAAAGCTATTTCCGTTTGGTAAGTACCAAAGCTAATTCCATTTGATAAACATCAAAGCTATTTCTGTTTGTAAGTATCAAAGCTAATTTCGTTTGATAAACATCAAAGCTATTTTCGGTTGGTGAACGCCAAAGCTGATTACAAAAATTTGATAAATTTGAGAGAAGTGGGGAGGCATTTGCATTGGTCAAAAAATAAATGTCTTTACGTTCTGATAGAGAAGTTGGGGTATAATTCTATTGATAGTATTTCTTGAGATTTGCTACATTCCAGGGCCGAGGTATGGCTCTGCCTTTGAGATCCTCTAGGTAGTAAGCTCCATTTCCAGCAACAACTGTGACTTTGTATGAACCCTCCCAGTGAGGCCCAAGTTTTCCTTAGCCAGGCACCCTTTTGTGATCCATAACTTTTCTCAAAACCAGTTCTCCAAGTGTGAATTGCCTTGGGAAAACTTTTTGGTTGAAACTTTTGATGAGCTGCTGCTGATATGCTACAAGTTTGATCAGTGCTGCTTCTCTTCGGCCTTCTGCCATATCCAGTGCTTGTGCAATAGCTTCCTCATTACTTGTGCTTTCAAACAGTTCAGATCGGAGGATTAGGAGACCAACTTCGAGTGGGATAATGGCTTCCATTCCATAAGTTAGGGAGTAAGGTATTTCCCCTGTTAAGCGTCGTGCTGTGGTTCGGTAAGCCCATAGCACATGGGGTAACTCTTCAACCCATTTTCCTTTTGCATGTTTAAGCCGCTTCTTTACTCCGTTGATGATGGTTTTGTTAAACGTAACCTTAACCATTACTTTGTGGGTAGCACGGAGAAGAGTTAGATATTCGATTCTGAGGTTGGCACAAAACTTTCTAAAAATCTTTTCATTAAACTATGTTCCATTATCTGCAATCAGTACCCGTAGGATGTCGAAACGGAGCACAACGTTCCTCATGACAAACCGTTTTGTGTCCACTTCTTTGATACTCACCAGTGTTTCGATTTCAATCCACTTAGTGAAATAGTCGATTGTAGCGATGAAGAATCGCCTGTTCCCAGTGCCTCGTGCCAACGGTCCGATAATATCCAAACCCCATTAGACAAAGGGCCATGGGCTAGTGAGTGGAGTAAGAGTTTTGGCTGGTAGATGAATTAGTGGAGCAAACCTTTGACATTTATCGCACTTATGAATGTACTGTTGTGCATCTTGTTGCATCTGTGGCCACCAGTACCCATGAGTGAGGGCTCGGTGCGCCAGTGACCTTCCACCAACGTGGCATCCACAAATCCCATCATGAATTTCGTAAAGAACATTTTCGACCAGATTTGGATACACACATAAAAGATAAGGACCGAGATAGGAACGTCTGTATAGCTTCCCAGATGGTGAGACCCACAACCGAGCTGACCTATGTCGGATTTTGTTGGCTTCCTTTTGATCTTCGGGGAGAGTGCTAGATTTCAGAAAAACAAGTATCGGATCCATTCAGCTTGGCTCTAGGTTGCTGCAGAGGACTAGAGATGTAATGCTTGGTTCTGGTACGAACTCAACCTAAACTTTTCTAGCGTCTTTGGCATCTACTGATGAGTCGAGGCAAGCCAGAGCATCAGCATGGTTGTTTCTATCTTGACTAATTCGTTCCACTCATATGGATCAGAATTTTTTGAGCAGATCCTTGGCCTTGCCTGCATACATAGCCATTCTTTCGTCTCGTGCTTCATAGACCCCAGAAAGCTGGTTTACTACCAATTGAGAATCGCTGAAAACAAGAAGTTGCTCTGCACTGAAGTGTTTGGTACTGCATAAACCAGCCAACAGTGCTTCGTATTCCGCCTCATTGTTAGAAGCCTTTTATCCAAGCCTAAGAGCTTGCTCCTAAATAAACCATTCTAGTGACATAAGTACTACCCCTACTCCCGAGCCTCGGTTATTGGATGATCCGTCGACATAGAGCTGCCAGATGTTTCCAATAAAGAATTTCCATGCCTCTGATATGCATTGCTTTCCCAGTTCGATGGTGCGTAGTGCTTGTGCTGAACTGAAGTTCTTAGGCTCGGTACTCTGAGTGGAAGCGAATTTTCCGACGAAATCTTCCAAGACTTAGGTCTTGATTGCTGTCCTGGGTTGATATCGAATGTCAAACTCACCAAGTTCTACCGCCCATTTTACTGTTCAGCAGAAGAAATCAGCTTGGCTAAAGATGGATCTAAGGGGTGTATCATGCCCGGGGGGGACCCTTGCGCGTTAAACAATTCGGACTCCCGAGATCTCTTTGATCTAGTTTGATGAATGCAATGTGAAATATAGATGAAAGTCCAGATTTTACAACTTGTAGAAAATCCATTTTATTGCAAAACCTTTTGTCAGAAATAGACAGTGTCATCAGATCTCAAAGTCGCCACCTAATATTTATTTTGGAAAAATTAGGAAACCCATGACTCGTGCAAAGGTCACTATTCGTCGTAACCAAAGTTGCTTGGCTCGGAACCTTAGGTATGAGAGGGGACGGTCAATAATGAGCACCCCCGCTCACCCGATCGAAAATTGGCCTCTACTAAATCATGATATGAATTTTATTTACTTTATATGTTCATATTTCAATTATTTAATAAATCCTAAAATTTACTATGTGAAGCATACAAGTATAGACTATGTCATTTATTTTGGAATAATTTGATTTCATATAGTTTTTAAAGAGTTTTGGAGATGTATAACCCAAATAAATTGAGTTTACAAGCATGAAAATCAACACTATTCCAAATTAAGCGACACAATCTCCATCCACTGGCATTCATAGAGTTATATCACATAAGCAAATAGCCTCATTGTAGAATGCTAAACATAGTAAGAAAAACACACACAAATGGGATGCTAAAGCATAAACACTTACATGTTTGACGACCCGCGAATAAGCTACAAAACAAAGTTAGTAAAATATGCATCCTAATGCAATTCACTCATGAGATGCAACTAAAGATTCAGCTTCTAAGATATGACATGTGAATCATCTCAAGAACATGAGGTAGTGCATATAATCACATAGGAATTGATTAAATCCACAAATACAAAATTAGCCAAATCAAGATGCATAAAACATGGATGCAAAGCATGGATATAATGAAAGACGAAATATGATGCATATTCACAGATAAAGAAAGCAAGTAAAAGAACGGGATAGAAAGAAGCGGGGCGGAGAATTATTACAACACTTTGAATAAATTATTACAAACCAAATAAGAGAGAGAGAAGGGAATATTACAATAAAATAAAAACCTTACAAACTCTCAAAATAAAAAAATAATAATAATAAAAATAAAGAAGCTTCATGTGCTTTGGGGATTACCAGAAAATATTCTGCTTGACGTGGGAAGACTGCTCCGTTTTGCTTGGAGAAACTTATTTTGCGGGAGCACTATTCATCCCGGAGCACTATTCATTGCCGACAGTACTATTCACCACGATAATTACTATTTATCCTTTTTTATCATTATTTATCTTATCGGACATTTTTCATTCGCAGTTATTATTCATTGACGGAGGTACTATTCATCGTCGGGGTTACTATTCACCGCTTGAGTACTATTCACATGGGAGGTTACTATTTATCCAGTGGGATAAATTATTTAAAGTAATAAATTACATCAGTTTATATACAATATTTAAATTACAGTAGATATGTGGGTGGTGCAGCGTTCCCGTTAAAGCAATAAAACAATTATATATAAAAAAAAAAGTAATTTACAACAGATATGTAGGTGGTGCAAGCAGTAAAACAGTTATGAAAAGTAATAAATGAAGTATTTAAACAAATTAGATCACATTTTTAAATTAATTGAAAGTTTGCGAAAACTCACATTTTGGGGAAATGATGAATTTTCTGAGTCACAAACTTTCTTTTGATTATCTTCAAATCTGTAGAACATGTTCTCAATTCTTAGTCCAAAATTTGGAATTATAGCTTTAGTGGTTATTTTTTGAATGGTGCATTGATGAAATGGAAATAAAAATATCAAAGAAAATATTTTATTTTCCCTCTCTCTCTTAAAACATAGTTTTCCTTCTTTTTGATTCTTTTTCTCTCAAATTCTCTCGCACCACTTCTTTTTTTCCTCTTTGATTCTCTAATCTAATTCTCTCAGACTTTTTAGATTTACCCCCTCTCTCCGTTTTGAACCTCTCCCTTTGATTGCTTTATATAAGCAGAAACTAGGAAAAAACAAACAAACAAAATATAATGTAATAATATAAATATTATATAATATATATCTATATGCAATTAAATCCAGCAGGCCAGCCAAACTCTCTCAACAAACAAACTATATACATATAATATAATATCTAATATAATATATATATGCATTATGTACTTGGATTTGGATGTCGGCAGCCAAGGGCTGACCGACATAAATTTTTTTTATTATTTTTCTTTTATAATATATAATAACAAAAATATATAATTTATACCAATTTATATAAAAAAAATAAAAAATATGAACAAACACATAAAATTATGCAAAATTGCAAAATTACAAAATACTAAACTAATAAAATATTTAGTAGTTTAAAACAATTTAGCCATAATGGTAAAGGTTGGGATTAAAGTTCAAATTCCATCTCTCTGATTGAGAATTCTGTGAGAAACACATTCTAATTGTTATCATTGGGTAATCAAAAGAAAGCGCCCAAGTCTTAGAAATTTGGTCAAAATTAGGGTGTTTACAATTGCCCCTCTTTGAGAGAGTTCGAAGTCATTTCATGACGTAAGTAAATGTCAAAGCCCGAAAACGACCCTTTTGACAAGGCTGTAAGACTTGGGCAAACAAACAAGATGCAAATGCAAGTGGTTGAACTAGAAGGTTGCCTGCATATCCCATTGCAAGGAATCAAACCAGCGTAGTTCAGGGACAAGATGCAAATGACATGCTAAAAAATGTAGTTTGAAAGTTGGACTTACACGCTTTGCGAAGCCGATTATTTTTGAAAAACTTATGATCATGCAATGAGTAATGTGAATCAAAACAAAAGGCAAGTCATGTCTCACACGGAAAGAAGTAAGCGAATAATAAGACGGTGTAACCAATCAGAAACATCTCCTCGCATTGCATATGAAAGAAGGGGGAAGACCTCAACCAAGATAAATCAACAACCTAACGCGTCTCACACAGAAGGAAGAAAGATGGTGTGAACACCAGGCGCACCTGATGTTTTTAACCTAGGATCAACAACCTAACGCGTCTCACACGAGATGAGGAAAGATGGTGTAAACACCAAGCACACCTGATTTTTTAACCGAGTAAATCAACAACCTAACGCGTCTTACGCGAAAGGAGGAAAGATGGTGTAAACAACAGGCACACCTGATGTTTTTAACCGAGTGAATCAACAACCTAATGTGTCTCACGCGAAAGGAGGAAAGATGGTGTAAACAACAGGCGCACTTGATGTTTTTAACCGAGTGAATCAAGAATCTAACGCGTCTCCTGCGAAAGGAGGAAAGATGGTGTAAACAATAGGTGCACCTGATGTTTTTAACCGACTTGCAATCCTAATGCGTCTCACCCAAGGGGAGGAGGGGTGGTGTAAACAGACAGGCTCACCTGCTATTTTTAAATGATTTGCAATCTTAACGCGTCTTACACGAAAGGAGCAAAGGTGGTGTAACCAACAAACATACCTAACTGTATCTCATACGGAAAAGGGGAAAGTTTTAACCAGGTAAACGTCACAACCTAACACGTTTCACGTGAAAGGAGCAAATGTGATGTAACCAAGCATAGCTAACCGTATCTCATACTGAGACGGGGAAGGTTTTAACCAGGTGAACTTGCAATCCTAACGCGTTTCACGTGAAAGAAGCAAAGGTGGATTCGAAATCCAAATGCGTCTCACGTGAGTGGAAGAAGGTATGGTAGAATGACAAGGGGTAACCTCTATATTTAGAAGCCACTGATGCCGTTTTTCTTCTTGATCATATTCACAACTTTCCCTATTCTCCAACGGGGTGACAGACTAGGCTGATTTAGTATCCAGAATTGAGGCGCATACACGCTACCTCAACTTATGGGCCTGCCATACAGATTTCAAGCCGGGGATATACCCCTGGGTATTTAAACCAGACTTTGGTCTCAGAAATTTCAAACCTTTGCGTTCTAGGCATCACTATTCGAACTCTAGTTTTTACCGTCGCAGTTGGTCTCCTAGGAACTTACTGCAAACACAGGCATGTGGCTATACCAGACCGCTTGAAGTCGTTCGGGCACGACAAACAGCAAAGGAATTGCACCTTTAGAGGATTTAAGGTCTCCTAGACCATGGGAGTGCACACGATAGTGTGATGCGCAAAGTAGCGCGATTGATTTGAATTTACACAAGACAGTGCGACGGAATTGAAATTGCACAAGGCAGTGCGATGCGCAAAATAGCGCAATTGAATTGAAATTGCACAAAGCGGTCGGTATGCAAGATAAGCGCGATTGAATTGAAATTGCACAAAACGATGCGGTCGCGCAAATGCAGCGATTGATTTGAAATTGCACCAGGCAGTGCGGTGCGCAAGGTAGCGCCAATGATTTGGAATTGCCCCAGACAGTTCGGTGCATAAGATAGCGCGATTGAATTGAAATTACCCAAGACAGTGTGATGCGTAAGATAGCGCGATTGAATTGGAATTGCACAAGACAGTGCGATGCGCAAGATAGTGCGATTGAATTGAAATTGCACAAAAGCGATTACAATCGCAAAATAAGCGTGATTGATTTGAATTTGCACAAGACAATGCGATGCACAAGATAAGCGCGATTGATTTGAAAATTTGCACAAGACAATGCAATGGAATTAAAATTGCACAAGGCGGTCGCGATCGCAAGATAGCGCGATTGATTTGAAATTGCACAAGACAGTGCGATGCGCAAGATAGCGCGATTGAATTGACATTGCACAAGACAGTGCGATGCGCAAAATAACGCGATTGAATTGAAATTTGTGTGGTAGGTGCTCGAAGTGAGATTATTGTGCGATAGATGCACAGAATGAAAGGAAGAATTGTAAGTTCGAACTAAATACCGTATACATATATTAATATACAGACAAAATATATACAGATATGGACATAGACACAGACATGTACATATGGTATACATATATTCATATACATACAAAATACACACAGATATGTACATATGGTATATATATAGATTTGGGAAATAGTTCGTTTACGGCTGTTAGCGGGAAAATGCCGTTACTGAGGAGGCATATTCCGTTTGATGACGTCAGCACGCGTACGCAAAACAAGCAAAAAGAAACGAAAAACACAAAATGCATGGATACAGGGGTTCGACCCTCTGATCTCAAGCTTAGTTTCCCAGCCCTCAACCATTAAGTCAAACCACTGAACCAAACCACTCTTGTGACAAAATATTCAAACAAATATATATATATATATATATAATACATAGGTATACGATATATACATACATTAAACCAAAACAAAACAAAAGAAACACTCATTGTTATGGGGGCTCGAACCTCTGACCTCAAGCTTAGCCCCTCAATCCTTAACCATTGACTCGAACGACTAAGCTCAAGCCACTATTGTGATCAAATATCTTGTGACCAAATATTCAAACAAATATATATAATACATAGATGTACAATACATATATACATATATATACATATACAACTCTCTCACCTCTCTCTCTGTTTTTGTCTCGCTCACTCTTCCTTCATCTTCTTCAAGTATCGTGTCTAGAGCACGATTTCAACAATCGCGGCGCCTGATCGACAGGTTGTCCAATCCTTCCTCGATTGTCAATGATCGTCTCAGCTTCTCTCCCTCTTTGTCTTCTTCTTCGCTCTCTTCTTAAGTTGAGGCCTGCGAGAGAGAGAGAGGCAGAGCAAAAGCCTACAAAATTTCTCTGCTACCACTCTGCAACCTCTTTCTTTTGCATTACTCTCCTCTGCCATGGCTTCTTCACACGGTTCTCTCACTCTTTTTCCAGACTTGAATGAATCTACAATAGAGATGACCGATTCTGATTCTCATGAACCTCAATCACAGGCTCCTCCTTCTTCTCCTGTTTTCAGCTTTCCGGTGATATCAGTTGAACAAATCATGGTGGCACAGTCTGACATCGAAGCAAACTCGTATACGTTAAGGTCATGTGTGGAGACCATGACTGCGGTCTCCAACTTGTCTAGTCGACTGCAAAACAGGACGTGTGAGGTACATCAGTTAAATGCACAACTCTCCCTCCTCCAACGTATGTAAAAAGACGCTTGAGTAGAAATTAGTGTGCTGAAAAAGCAGAACAAAGAGATGAAACGACAGGCCACCTCTGTGGCTCGATTCGGAGTTTCTTCGCATAACCAATTTGATGGCCGGCGAGGAATAATCTCCTTCGGAAGCTCTGCCAAGGCTGATGCAGAGTTTTCAAGAGCTTCGAAGGAGTAAAGATAAAGCGAGACAGGTGATGGTAAAGTCAGGCAATGAAGCATCGTGCAAATGAAGCCGGTTGTAATCTTCGTCGCCGAGCTACTGCCGAAAAATCCAGAAAATGCTACTCTCTTTTTTTTTTCTTTTTCTTTTTTTTCTTTTTTTTTTTCCTGGGTTTGTTTTGTTTTTGGAGTGGGCAAGTACAGCTTCAACTCTTTTTTTTTTTTTTTTTGTGTTTTTCTGGGTTTTGTCTCTATAATCGGGGATGTCATCTCCTGACTGCAATAAAATTAAGTTTATCAATGGCGTAACTGGCATTTCACTTTGAGTTTGAAAATAATTTTAATTGAATTTAAGAATGATTGAGTTTTGAACTTTGAATCAGACATTGATTCTATACTGACCTATACTGACCTAAATCAAAGAATGACTTAACAAAAGAAAAATAAAGCAAAACGATCCAAACACACTTATATACACTGACTGGCATGAAAGAAGCTTAAAAAAAACAAGACTCTGAAACATAACCATTAAGCCTAAGCGATCTTGCAGTTTGTCATGATGGGTTGAAATTGACACTGGTAGGCCGACCCAAAAGTTGGCCAACAAACTCATGACTCAAGCAGTGGAGAAGATAGAATCTCCGACTCGACTATGCTCCTAATTCATTACCTTTTTTTTTTTCTTCTTGTTCTCTTGATATTTTTTGTAAAAATGTTTTGATCAACATGAGAGTAAGATTAGCATACTTATTCTATTTTCTGTTTGGAAATCATATAAGCTAAGCTGTGAGCACTGAAAATTTTCTTTTTTTGAGTCCAAGAATGGTCCAAATTTTGCAAAAATAGAATAATTTTTGAGAAAAATTAGTCAGCTTTATTCAAAATAATCAAAACCTATTTTTGCAAATGGCCACTACCCAACCAACCTGGAATTAACCATTGGGTGCATAGCCCCGAGCCAGATAATCTCGAAGTGGTTCTGTTGTAGCAATGGTGATAACCTAACCGAGCCGATCTGAACAGAATGAAACCGAGCGGAACTGGATCGAATCGAACTGAACCGAACGGAGTCAAGTTGAATCGAACCAACTAAATTGAGCATAACAAAGACGAGCCAAGCAAACGCGGATAGGACAACCAAGTCGACTAAAGATACACCAATCAAACATGGACGAAATGAATGAGTTCAAAAATTATTAGGGCCAAACTTCAAGATGAAGCTACCTATGTATCCCAAAAATAGGAATCAGGCCATACGTAATTCCAGTTAAGGTTCACTCGGGTATTGACACTCTTCTTTTGTGCTTTAACTTTTGCGAAAGTCGCCTTTTCGGGTTTTCAACCTTGCGAGCTTTTCATTTTTTTTATTTTTTTCATTTTTTTTCATCATTTTTTATTTATTTATTTATTTTTGGTACTTTCTATTTTTTTTTTCTACTCTAACTTTTGCTTGGATCGCCTTTCTGGGTTTTCAACCCAACGAGCCTCTCAAGGGTAATACTTTCATTTTAGCTTGTCCATGTTGATTAGGTGTGAGATCTCAAGGCCATCTATAAGAATGACTGCTACACTTGACCAGTAGATATGATGATGTAGGGACTAGGCTAATTGGGCCTGAATTTGCCCCTAGTGTAGTGGATAGGAACTCAATTGTCATTTTTCTCTCAAATTCTGGGTTTTGACTTTCTGGGTGGTCTTCACTGGGAAACAATCCAGTTTTAATTCTTTGATCAAATCCAACCTTATTGCCCCTAGTTCAAGGGCTATCTCAAATTTGAATCATATCATTGCCCCTAGTTCAAGAAATTTGATTCCAATCTAACTCATATTCGACCTTATTGCCCCTAGTTGAACGGCTGCATCCATTTGAATCACATCATTACCCCTAGTTCAAGGGCTGATTCCAATCTACATCACATCCGTCCTTCTTGTCCCTAGTTCAAGGGTTGTTTCCAATCTAAATCACAGGCCCTATGTAGTTCTAGCTAAGATTCACTCGGGTATTGACACTCTCCTTTTATGCTCTAACTTTTGCCAAAGTCACCCTTTCGGGTTTTCAACCTTGCGAGCTTTTCATTTTTCATTTTTTTTTTCGTGCTCTAACTTTTGCAGGTCACCCATACGGGTTTTCATTAGAGACTCTCAAGGGTGGTACCTTATTGCCCCTAGTTCAAGAGCTGCCTCCATTTGAATCACATCATTGCCCCTAATTCAATGGCTGTTTCCATTCGACTATGCAAGCCTCACACTTTTGGTTGATTGCTGAACACTTCGAATCACGGTTTGAAAGCTAAAGAATGGGACCTCAAGTCAAGAGGGATCCTATGCTGTATAATCAATTCCAGGCATGCCTTCGTAGGAGCACGCAAAAAAAGTTTTTGAAATCTTTTCATAAAGTGACTAATCACTCGTACTCTTACGAAAAAAAGATAGAACCAATTTGGACCAAGCTAGGATCCTTCTTAGTACCCACATTAACAGAAATGATTTTATTCATCGAAGGCTTGACACACCTCTCTTCCTCTTAGTTGATCACAATTTGCAAATCCCGAGGAAATTCTTTCTCTTTGTTTTTATTAGAGTTTTGGAAAAAGTTTTGAAAAACTTTGGTCAATGCTATGATTTAAAGGCATAGAGAAATAGCCAAGCTATGGTTTTTTTTTTTTTGCTTATTGAAAAGAGATTATGACTCAGCAATGACAACAAACTTTTGACAACAGACTCAAAAGAAAATGACAAAGAAGACCTAGACAGGATAGAAATGTCTAGGTTAGCACTATCGAAATCAACAGACTCTGACTCACTAGAATGACTCGAGTCTGATCCCAACTCTACAAACTTGGTGGAATCAATCCATTCTCAAATTGTCAGTCAACGTGTGGGCTATCCACAATATTCAAAATAAAGCCCGTGCAATCAACAGGTGGTCACTCCCCAATTACAGAAACAAAACGGAACTTCCAATTATGCCCTCACTAAAAACACACTGAACCCCACAAACTGAAATGCCTGAACCACTCATTCGAATTTGAGAACCTCTATATAGATTCAATACATTGCACATAACACATAGCAAGAAAGAGAACAAACACCCCTACGGAGGGTGAGGTTATCCTGTCCTAGCTTTTGAAATGATCTAGGGTTCACTATTCAAACAAGCGGTATCATACATCCTAGAAATGGAAGAGCATCATATCCTAATTTTGAAAGGTACTATAGCTCACTATATGTACAAGGTTGGCTCTACTCTAGGGGTTGAAGTCAATGTGATATTACCAAAGAATCCTTTGGGCCATAACCAATGAAGATCTTTAGGAAATCAGAAGAGTCAACATAGCCTCTCTTCAAAGTTTGAGAACCTTCAGATCTCAAAAGGTTATAACACAAGGCCTCCAAAGTAAAGTAGAGATAGGTGTAGTGTCACAAAAAGTGTGTATGTGCTCCCACCAGTATCTGGGCAACACAGGAACTTTAAGTGCACCAATGCATGCAATGCAATAAACATATAATTGAAAATAAAAGTCATATCATGGAGTTTGAGTCAAGGTTTCATAAAATCCCTAACAGAGTCGCCAGAAACTGTAACATGCTCGGGGGGTACCCGTGTACGTTAAACAGTTCGGACTCCCGAGATCTCTTTGATCTAGTCTCACGAGTGCAATGTGAAACATAGATGAAAGTCCAGATTTGGCAACTTGTAGAAAATCCATTTTATTGCAAAACCTTTTGTCAAAAATGGACTGCGTCATCAGATCTCAGAGTCGCCACTTAATATTTATTTTGGAAAAATTTGGAAACCCATAACTCGTGCCAAGGTCACTGTTCGTCGTAACCAAAGATGGTTGGCTCGGAACTTTAGGTATGAGAGGGGAAGGTCAATAATGAGCACCCCCGCTCACCCAATCGAAAATCGGCCTCTACTAAACCATGATATGAATTTTATATACTTTATATGTTCATATTTCAATTATTTAATAAATCCTAAAATTTACTATGTGAAACATACAAGTATAGACTATGTCATTTATTTTGGAATAATTTGATTTCATATAATTTTAAAAGAGTTTTGGAGATGTACAACCCAAATAAATTGAGTTAACAAGCATGAAAATCAACACTATTCCAAATTAAGACACAACCTCCATCCACTGGCATTCATAGAGTTATATCACATAAGCAAATAGTCTCATGGTAGAATGCTAAACATAATAAGAAAAACACACACAAATGGGATGCTAAAGTATAAACACTTATATGTTTGATGACCCGCGAACAAGCTACAAAACAAAGTTAGTAAAATATGCATCCTAATGTAATTCACACATGAGATGCAACTAAAGATTCGGCTTCTAAGATATCACATGTGAATCATCTCAAGAACATGAGGTAGAGCACATAATCATATAGGAATTGATTAAATCCACAAATGCAAACTTTCAAGATGCATAAAACATGGATACAAAAGATGGATATAATGAAAAACAAAATATGATGCTTATGCACAAATAAAGAAAGCAAGTCAAAGACTGGGATAGAAAGAAGCGGGGCGGGAAATTATTACAACACTTGAAAGAATAATTACAAACCAAATGAGAAAGAGATGAGGAAAATATTACAACAAAATAAAAATCTCACAAAACACTCAAATAAAAAAAAATAATAATAATAATAATAATAATAATAATAATAATAATAATAATAATAATAAAGAAGCTTCATGTGCTTAGGGGATTGCCAGAAAATATTCTGCTTGATGCAGGAAGACTGCTCCCTTCTGGCTGGAAAAACTTATTTTGCGGGAGCACTATTCATCCCGGGGCACTATTCATGGCGATAGTACTATTCACCACAATAATTACTATTTACCCTTTTTGATTGTTATTCATCTTATCGGACATTTTAGATTCGCGATTACTATTCATCATGGGAGGTAATATTCATTGTCGAGTTACTATTCACATAAAATACTATTCACCGTCGGAGGTTACTATTTATCGATTGGGGTAAATTATTTAAAGTAATAAATTACAATAGTTTATATACAATATTTAAATTACAATGAGATATGTGGGTGGTGCAACCTTTACATTAAAAGCGATAAAACGTTATATAAAAAAAAATAATTTACAACAAATATGTAGGTGGTGCAAGTATTAAAATAGTTATGAAATTTAATAAATTAAGTATTTAATCTAATTATATCACATTTTTAAATTAATTGAAAGTTTGTGAAAACTCACCTTTTGAAATAATGAATTTTACGAGTCACAAACTTTCTTTTGATTACCCAAGTTTGTGGAATGTGTTCTCAATTCTCGATCAAAATTTAGAATTCTGACTTTAGTGGTTGTTTTTTGAATGGTGTATTGATGAAATGAAAATAAAAATATCAAAGAAAATATTTTATTTTCCTCTCTCTCAAAACATAATTTTCCTTCTTTCTAATTCTTTTTCTCTCAAACTCTCTACTTTCCACTTCTTTTTTCCTCTCTGATTCTCTAATCTAATTCTCTCAGACTTTTTAGATTTACCCCCCCTCTCCGTTTTGAACCTCTCCCTTTGATTGCTTTATATAAGCAGAAACTAGGAAGAAACAAACAAACAAAATATCATATAATAATATAAATATTATATAATATATATCTATATGCAATTGAATCTAGTAGGCCAGCCAAACTCTCTCAACAAACAAAATATATACATATAATATAATAAATATCTAATATAATATATATATATGCATTATGTGCTTGGATTTGGATGTCGGCAGCTAAGGGCTGACCGACATAATTTTTTATTATTATTTTTCTTTTATAATATATATAATATAATATATAATAACAAAAATATATAATTTATACCAATTTATATAAAAAAATAAAAAATATGAACAAACACATCAAATTATGCAAAATTACAAAATACTAAACTAATAAAATATTTAATAGTTTAAAACAATTTGGCCATAATGGTGAAGATTGGGATTAAAGTTCAAATTTCATCTCTCTTACTGAGGATTCTCTTACTGAGGATTCTATGAAAAACACATTCTAATTTTCATCATTGAGTAATCAAAAGAAAGCACCCAAGTCTTAGGGCCTGTCAAAATTCGGGTGTCTACAAGGGAAAATTCAGTGAGGACATTGATGGTATGTCCTTGGAAGTAATGTTGCAACTTTCTTGAGGCGATAAGCAATGCGTAAGCTAACTTTTCCAATGGTAGATACCGTGTCTCGGCTTCTAGTAAAGTCTTGCTAACATGATATACTGGCCTTTGTTCCTTGTTAACTTCTCGAATCAATACAGCTTCTGGCGTGATCTAGCTGCTAGATATAAGTCTGACTCCTCACAGTTGCAGGATGGGAGAAGAGGTGGTGTACTGAGGTATCTTTAGAGACTCTACAATGCTTCGGTACACTCAGGACTCTATTCAAACGCTGTCTTTTTTCTCAGTAGCTGGAAAAAAGGCTTCATCCGATCTGAAGACTTGCTAATGAACCGATTTAGGGCGGCCACCATTTTGGCCAACTTTTGTAGCTCTTTAGCCTTTATTGGTACTTCAAGCTCTTGTATTGCTTTGATTTGATCCGGATTTGCCTCGATTCCTCTGTGAGTGACCATGTACCCCAAGAATTTCCTTGTTCCTACCGGCGCATTTCGAGGCATTAAAGCGAAGCTGGTGGTTTTTTAGAATACCAAAAACTTCTCTTAAGTCTGCAAGGTGGTTTGTAGTGAGCTTGCTTTTTACTACCATATCATCTATATAAGTTTCCATGGTTTTTCCGAGCTGGTCCTTGAACATTCGAGTGATCATTCACTGGTAGGTTGCCCCGGCATTCTTGAGGTCGAACGGCATTACTTTGTAGTAATAAGTGCCTCTTGGAGTGATAAACGTTGTCTTCTTCTGATCTGGGCCAATAGTGGTATCTGGTGATGACCAATATAAGCGTCCAGAAAGCTCATACGCTTATGCCCTACTATTAAATCCACTAGTTGATCAATGCGAAGTAGAGGAAAACTGTCATTGGGACAAGCTCTATTGAGCGGTGAAGTCATATGAGACTCTTCATTTTACATTATTTTTACTACAAGCTGTGTTGGGCGACCATTGTGGATCTTGAACTTCTCTAATCACTCCGATGCTAGGATTTTTTCGACTTGGCAATTCAAACCGGTGTGCTCAAGCGAGGATCTTCAACTTTTACGCACGGTAGAATAGAGGGGTTGATGTTGAGTTCGTGGCAAGCAAATTCTAGGTTCAACCCTAGAGTATCGTACGCTAACCATGCGAATACCTCCATATTTTTCCTCAGCAATTCCAACAGCTGAAGTTTCTCATCAGCGCCTAGCAAGGTACTGATAAGGAAGTACTTTTTTGGATCATCCTCTTTTACCAGGACTTTCTCCAAATCCTTTACTATCTTTTCCTCTAGGGCTCCCCCTAGATCTTCCAAGACTGGCTGTTCGGCCACTTTCACTGTCTGCACCCAGTTGCAAAGTTGTTTAGCCTTCATTGCTGCCATAAAGCAGTGTTTTGAGGCAACTTGGCCCCCCGATATCTGCTCTACTCAGGTGTTAGTTGAAAGCGGATGAGTGATGGTAGGTTGAAAAGACCGCTTCCATTTGGTGAACCCATGGACAACCAAGTATGGCGTTGTAAGGAGAAGGTGTATTAATAACAAAAAACTCTATCTAGAGGATCTTCGTTCCAGCCACAACTGGCAACACTATCCTGCCAAGTGACCATTACATTTGTGAATTAAAGGCGATTAATGGAGCTTCTTTGGGGTGAGTCTTTGCTCAGAGAGATCGAGCTTTCTGAACAAGTTATAATACAATATGTCTGCTGCACTACCTTGATCTACCAAGACTCGTTTTACGTTAAACCGCTTCCCAATTCCCACAGTTATAATCAGTGCATCAGTATGTGGGTGTTGAATGCCTTCTAAATCTTTTCTAGTAAACGAAACAGTGCACAAGGAGGACTTGGGTACTCTGCGTACCTTTTTCGATGCGGGCTCTACTGACATGACTTGCTGAATTTGCATAGCCTTAGCAATTTCTTCTTATAATGCCTCTTCAAGCTCCTGGGTCATTGTTCCATGAATCACATTTATTACTAGCCGAGGTGGGTGCTTGTTGTTCGGTTCTTGTGGTGGGTGCCCCGGTTCGGCCACTGCTTTATCCTAATCAATGTAGTCTTGGAGGTCTCCAGCTGCCACTAAGTCTTCCAGGTGTTGCTTCTGTGCTCTGCAATTCTAAGTCATATGCCCTCTGTCTTTATGATAGGTGCATCTGAGCTTCTGATTACGCCAAGCTGGATCTCCCAACATTTTCGATGGCCAAATAAAGAAGGGCTCTCTTTGATCTTTTTCAAAATGCGATAGATTAGTTCTTTGAATACGGTCACGACTGCTTCATGAGATTTGGATTTATCCACCTTATTTACTGTGAGTCCCCGGTGTTCCCCTCGGTCCGTTCTCTTCTTGTGCCGAGCTGTTTATTCTGTTGATGCTACCTCGATGGGGATCTGGTCATCCTCGAGGTGAGCGTACTGCTCAATCCTTGCATGCAAATCTTTCAGTGCTGTGGCCGGGCGCTTGGTAAATGACTGTCTCAACTTATTTTCCAAGCGCAGACCATGTTTGAAAGACATAATAGCCATCTACTCACTACAAACGTTTTCCTCCAGGTCATTGTACTCTTCCCAATACCTCCTAGCATAATTGCGCAACGTTTCTTCCTGTTCCATTCGGAGACCGAACAACGTATCCAGCTCTTTCAGGATCTTAGTGTTGGAGACAAACCTAGCTAAGAACTCTTCAGAGAGCTGCTTCTAGTTATAAATTGATCCAGTGGGAAGTTGATCGAACCGTCGGAGTTCGAATTCTCCTAAGCTGGACAGGAAGACTTTGCACATCAGTGCTTCGTCTCGGCTCCATACGGACATCATCTGTCTATAATGGCTGATGTACGTCAATGGGTCTGACTTCCCATCGTACAACGTGAACTTTGGCGAGGTGAATTTCTTGGGAGATCTCATGGCCTCGATTTTCGGGGAGAATGGGGAGAAGACAAGCCTATCCAACGCTCGGTGCTCTCTCGGTGGATGGTCTTGTCTAGATGATCTCGGCGTTGCTCATTACGCTTCTTGCCAATCGGCCAAATCTGAAGGTCTTGAGGAGGGTACTCAATCTGCTGGCTAACCGTCTTCTGCCTCTTAGCCCTTCCCCGGCGTGAGCCACAAGTGTGGCTGCTCGCCGCCTTACTTTGTACCAGGATTGGCTGGCTCTGCTGCCCAGACTCATTTCTGGGGATCTTCTTCACCGATGGTTCTCTGGACGAGCTTCTCTGTCGCAGGCGAGAGGGCTCTGCGTCAGTCCTCTTCTCCGTCGGATTGCCTAGTACCCTTTTGAGTTGCGCTTTCAGCTCCTATATCTCCATTCTCATGGAGTCTATGATTCAATCTCTGTAATCCTTTTGCAGAAGAAAGTGATAAAAAGAACCTCTAACGAAGAGCAATCGATGCTAAACAGATTCGGGGGTTCGATTATTATTTCCAATTTGTTCTTCTAAGACTGTTGGGAGTGCCAAGCCTTTGTCCTTTATCTTCTCCGTCTGTGGAATATGTGCCGAAGGTGGGACGTCCTCAATCTCCATCGCCGAAATTGAGTGCAGAGCTCGGAGACAAAGCGTCCACGTTCACGGCACCAATTATGTGTACCAAATACCGCACTAGATGATTGTGGATCGAAGCTCTGCACTTAATTGGACTATCCAGGGATTGAGGCCCTGCAACAAGGAGCAAGGTAAGAGCTGCCCGACCGGGGTTGGCCGGATAACCTCTCCGGGGTGGGAATGAGCAGTCGGAGAAGAAGTAAAAGTGCTCTCTAAGTGTAGAGAGTTGAGTTTTTGTAAGTAGGGCTAAGATCAGTTACCTTCAATATGAAGTTAGTGTAGTTTATATAGAACTCCTTGCTTGTTGCCCAAGATGGTTTCATGGAGCTCTGGTGCTGCCAAGTTTCCTTTTAGCATTGCCCAAGGTGGGGGACCATTGGTAGTTGTCAAGGGGTGCATATACTCATTGTAGTCATACTGATAACAAACCACATTCCTCTAGTTTAACTGTTTCTGTGATTCTAGGTGTAGGGGACCAGCTGAAGTAGCAACTTGCACATGTTTATTCTCACAGCTTCCACGTTTCTTTGAGATATTCCCTCAGCTCGGTACCGTTGTGCCTCGGCTCGGCCCTTTGTAAGACTATTATACAGATAGGCTAGCCCATTCGGATATCTTTGTATGGACTCGGCCCATTTTGGTTCTGATGATGGGTTCAGTCCATCGGTTAAATCCTGATTAGAGTCTGCTGACTCGGTTGACCTAGTATCGGCGGTGGACTAGCCTTCCTTCTTGAGTTGGGCCCAAGTGCTTGAGGACTTGAGTGCACTGTTGGTAATAGAGTTGGGCTTAGTTGGCTTGCCCACACGTTCATCTGGCCCCTTTGGATTTGGGTTTAGAAGATTGGACCGACCCAAGGCTTGGATCCGACCCATTTCATATTTAGCCCCTTCAATGACCAAGATGTCTATAGATAAGCAATATACATTATCATAGTTGTTCATTCAAACCAAGTATGAATGTGTATATAGAATTTTTTATTCATAGAACAATAGAAAGAGTAATCACCAAACCAAGGAATCATTAAGCTTTGCCAACTAAGATACAAATAAGCACAACACTCATACACACAATTCAATATGATATGATCAACAACGTAATATAATATAATCATGTGGCAATAAGTTAGTGTTGGTAGCAGTATAAAATTACACATTTCGCAAACAGAGCACTCCCAGGCCCATCAGTGATGGGCCCAAGTCCAACCATGCCTCTTGCCAACCAGGCCCACTGGATTATAAATGTTTGATGCAAAGGAACCTCTTCACGAACTAGGTGACCTGGTTGAGTAGGTAGTGTCAACTCTCGACCAATCTCTAACTTGACCGTCGGATTACTAATTCCAGTGTTTCTTGTTTCCAGCACCAGAACGAGGTTCCATCAAAGGTCTGTTTGGGGCAAAGGAGTATTGCAAAACCACCCCACACAGTTACTATCGTTTTAATCACAAGTGCAAGCACAAAGTCGTATATATAAAATATAACATGAAATATAAACAAAATCTTGATAAATGCTGAAAGTTGGATATTATATTTAAGAGTAATGCTAGAAATCCAAAAGTTCTACTAAAATTTCTACTAAATATCCTCCATAGGTGTAGGACCCACTTGTGGTACCAGGGAGACATTTGGTGAAAATTTTGATAGATCTTATGGATCTCTAGCATTTTTATGTCGAATTTATCTTACAAATCTTTTAAATACTTCCCAATAGAAATAGAAAAGAGAAATGTGGTAATCAACTAATAGGCCCCAAATCTGAGATATTGGTTCAAGTATACATGTGAATTGAGGAGAGGAAAAGTACTTTTTATATATATATATATTTTATGTTTTACTATCAATACAAATCAATTTGAGCGATCTAAAATTCACGAAAGATTTTCACAAGTTACTAACACAAATCTATATGAGATTCTTAAAGCTGTCAAAAAGGCAATCAAGATATACTGTGAAACTTGGCACAAGTGCCGTGCAATGAACTCGGTGACAAACACAAGGAGACACATTTTGACCTTTGCATATTGCGATGCCCTAGCAACCATACTATTAACTTTGAGCTTGGGGATGGTGCAGGAGGAGGTTGGCGCCTAGGGTCGGATTAGAGAGAGACCAAGTGTTGTCGGATCAACCATTTTACATCTTCGAGTTGATTTAAAGGAGAGAACATGGGCGCATTGGGCTCGAGGCTGTTGGGTGTTTTGTGAGTTCCGTCGTCGATCGTTGAAGCCACCATCATGCCGTGTTCAAGAGAAAGCGTTTGATTGATTGAGAGGAGAAATGTGTCTAAAAAATACCAAATCTTGTTTGGTATTTTATTATGAAACATCTCAATGGTTGTTGCTATATTGGGGTTGTTATTGCTATAATTTGGTAATGAATAGTGTTATTTTGCCAAATTATAGCAATGGTGCTCCAATGGTCATTTGCCATTTTTGGCAAATCTCAACCAACTTTCTTTTCAAGTTTGTAGGTGTTGTTTGGATATAGGTTTTTTGTGATTTTATTTTTATTTATTTTTTCTCTTTTGTGACATTTTTTTATCTGTTTGTTAAAAAAATTATATATTTATATTATTCCCAACTAGACAAATATAAAAAATTTAAAAAAATGAAAAATTGAAAAAAAAAAATTGTTTAATTAATTCACCCCACCAAAAAACATATGACTACATATTTAATAAATTTTTTTAACTACACATAAAAAAAATAAACAATCACCAATTACCCACCAACAACCACCCATTATTCATTCACCCACCCAACAACCATCAATTATTCATCTACCCACCCAACAACCACCCATTATTCATTCACCCACCCAACAACCATCAATTATTCATCTACCCACCCAACAACCATCTATTATTCACCCACCCACAATTTTCTCTATAAATATAACATAAGGTTTTCTACAATTTTCATATTCACCTACCTATCATTTTCATATCTTCAAAACTCTCTGTACCCACCAAGAAGATTTTCTACAATTTTCATATTCACCAACTCACCCATCCACCTACAATGAACAATTTGAGTAAAGCCATATTAAATGGAGATTTTGATGAATCTTCATCATCTGATGATGATATCATCATGATGCAACTATTCACGGCGCAACAACAAAGATTACAGATGTTAAGCCTAAACCAACAAACCAGATGTGTTGGTTCCACAAGTGGTCGTCGATACATTAATCGTGAGAGGATCAAAGGCGATGAACAAATTTATAGAGATTATTTTGCAGATAATCCTATCTATCTAGAAAAATACTTCCAAAGACGTTTTCGAATGAGGCGGTCATTGTTTGTTAGTATCTTACACGATATTCAACAAGTGAATGAATACTTCATTCAAACCCGTGATGCCACTGGTGCTCCTGGATTATCCGTGTCTGAAGATGGCTATGACGCCGGATCCTCAATCTGGCGTGCTGTTGATCTTGTAAGCAGTACATTAGAATTGGTGAAAGTACTGCAATTGCCGCCTTAAATTTTTTTTACCAGGTCAATTGTTGCTACCTATGAAGTCGTTTACTTAAGATCTCCAAATGAAGCAGATGTCGCTAGATTATTGCAAGAGGAAACAGCAGCGGTTTCCTGGAATGTTAGGGAGTTTGGATTGTATGCACTGGCGTTGGGATAAATGTCTAAGTGCCCAAGCCGATGCTTACACTGGACACTATCACAAACCAACAGTTGTACTCGAGGCAGTTGCCTCCTATGACTTGTGGATTTGGCATGCTTTCTTTGGTATGCCTGGCTCTCTAAATGATATTACTGTTCTTGACAGGTCGCCTTTATTTGCTAAATTAACTAGAGGACGTGCCCTTGCTGCCAACTACACCATCAATAATCACGCATACACCATGGGGCATTATCTTGCTGATGATATCTATCCTCGTTGGGCAACGATTGTGAAAACAATATCTCAACCTCAAGGCGCAAAGAGACAACTATTTGTGAGGATGCAGGAGGCATGTCGGAAAGATGTTGAAAAGGCATTTGGAGTGCTCCAAGCACGATTTAATATTGTCAGCGTGCCAGCTAGAGGTTGGAGTAATGAGGATCTGTACTACATCATGAAGACGTGCATTATTTTGCACAACATGATCATTGAAGATGAGCGTGATATTCTAGAAAATGAGCAGCGATGCGGCACAACTTGAGGCGATACCCGATAATTTGGGAACATCAAGTGTCACGCGATCGAATGAGGAGTATGCTCAATTTATGTTGAATCGGCAAAGGATTAGATCTGTTGAAGCCCATAATGTAATTCGTAATGATCTAATTGAACACTTGTGGTCCATTTGGAGAGTTAGATTAAGTTTGCATTTTATCTTTTTAATGACAGTTAATGTCATTTACTATCAGTTAATGTCTTTTTATTCTAATAAAATGTTCTTCATTTAATGTCTTTCTATTTTACAATGTCTTTTAATGTCAGTTAATGTCTTTTCATAAAATGTCTTTTTTTACATTGTGAAGTACAAAATACTCAAAAATGTTTCTTAAAACAACATGAAATTTCATTACAAAATAAAAATTACATTGCAAATAAAGACTAACAATTACATCAAAAATAAATGATATTGCAAAAATAAAGACTAACATTGATCCGTAATTATTCATCGGGAGGTAGGAAATAAAAATTTGGTTGCTCACATTTGAGGACCACTTGGCGAAAATCTCATTTTTTAGCATTGTGTATCTACTTTCATCGAGGGTCCAAATGAGAAATGTCGTAGTTATTATTTGGTGTTCTTCCTTTCTCATCTCAAACTCATGTTTTTGCATCTCAAGTTCTTTCATCTGCTATAGTGCTTGAATCCTTTTTTCTTCTCTTTCCTCTTTTTTCTTTTCTTTCTCAGCAAGGTGGTGGTTAAATGTGTCTAATTGTGTACTCATTTTTTGGACTTCAGTTTCAATGACTTGATTTCTCCGAAATAATTCTTTTGTAGATTTCCTACCCATTGGCCTTTTACCCCTTGCAGAGACACTGCCCTCACCAATAGTTGGATTGTTACCAACACTTAGACTGGTGTCATCTCCAAGAGAAATGCAATTATCCATCGGGGAATCGGGGCCTAAATCAAGGGAAAATGGTGTATGTATCCTTGACTTCACCGTATTCGTAGGAGTAACATCTTGCCACCTGATATTATTTTGCAAGATTGACCAACAATGTTCAAAAGTAAAATGTTTCTTTTCATCTTGATGGTATAAAAGTTTTGCTTGAAGCATCTGTATCAATATTGAATTAAGTAAGTATCAATAAAATAAAGTAAATAAAAAAAAATATGAGATCTTACTAGATAAAATAAAATATGTATCAATATTTAATTAAGTAATTATTTAATTTTTATATGAGATGAAATAAAATAAAATAAAAAACTAACGTAATAAATGAAGATAAAATCTTACTAGATCAACTTGAGACATCCTAGTTGGGTGTAGATTTTCGACTTGCGCCAAACATCCACGAAATTTGTTAGAAAATTTCATGATTGTACCCCATCAAGATTGGATAGAAACTTGTGTTCTTGACTGATCATTCTGAAGGGAGCAATAATTTTCATAAATTCTCCCCCAAAAGTGAGTATAAGATTGTGAATGGCCAACAATTGGATCTTCAGAAATGTGACACCAAGCATTACAAAGTGCCATATCTTCAGCAATGGTGAATGATTTTCCTCTCTTTATTTTTGATGAACCTTCCATACCGATTGTGTAAAGAAAATATAAATAAAAATATAATTTAGAAAATTTGTTGTGAAATGAAATTGAGTAAAAAGAGAGTAGAAAAGGTTTGTTTTTATAGAAAAAAAAAAAAAGGAACCGTTTTTTTTTTTATATCCGTTTCAACATAAAAAAGTCGTTTTTTTTATAGCGGTTTGTATTCATCCGTTTTTTTTATAGCCGTTGTAGATATGTTTCAATTATGTTTTTATTTAATTTTTATTTTTTTTAATGAATAAAGTAACACTTGGAGAGCTTAGAGAGCCTCGAAGTTCACACTTGGAGAGCCTCGAAGTTCAATAAACTTTAGGAAAGATTACACATCTACTCTTAACAATTTGAGAGCTTTGAAACTTGAGAGAGAGCTTGGATGAGTGATCGAGGAAGAGGGAAGGTCAGAGGGAAGATCAGAGCTTCGGATGAGTGAAGATCAAAGGGAGAGAGCTTCGGATGAACTCTGGATCAGCTTTAGATCAATGAAGATGAACTTTCAACCCTTTTCAACCCTCGGATCAGTGAAGATGAACTTCGGATCAATGAACTTCAACCCTCGGATCAGGTATTTTTCTTGGATTATTTGAGATTACCTCTCATTAATCTTGCTCCTTCTACGCTGCTCTGTCTCCGAATGCTTCAAGCGAACTGCATTCGTCTTCTGATCAGTGCTCTTCCCGTCTAATTTTAGTGTCAGATCATCAAATTTGTGGTGACTCTTCACACTTCTCACCATTTCCAACCTGCTCCAATTCTTCAGCTCCGCTCTCCTACAAGATCGAGGCAAATTTATATATATACATAGAGAGCGAATGCCCTAACTTTCTTTTTAGATTAATTCTTGACCGATCTCAATTCTTGATTAATTTATATTTATATACATAGGGTGCGAAAGCGAATTAAATCTTTGATTACTTGATTAATTTCTTCTTGATTATTTGATTAATTTTATTTGATTATTTCATATTAATTTCAGATTATTTCAGATTAAATCTTCGAGAGAGAAATTAATTTCAGATTATTTATGTTCGTTTTCCTGAAATTTTTTAAATCTGTTATTGAATATTGATGAATTCTGGTATGAATTTGATGAAATCTTTTTAAATCTGTTTTTGGTATGAATTTGCTGAATATTGATGAATTCTGGGATATTGATGAATAAAACTTCATGAATATTGATGAATTTGTTCATTCATGAATATTGATGAATCTGGAAAATCCCAACGAAAGGAAGGAGGAAGGAGAAGAAAGCAGTTAATTTTGGGTGAATTAGCGGTTGGCGATTGTCAATTTGGCACTTGATTTAGCGATTGCCAAATTTGTGGTATTATAGCATGCCATTGGAGAAACTGTTTTTGCTCATTTGCCATATTATGACTTAGTAATTTGTTATAGCAATGCATTGGAGATGCTCTAAATGGGGTCATTTAGGCTTGTTTGAGAATGATTAAATAAATAAAAAAAAATATATAAGTGGCTAAGGTCTTATTTGGTAAGTGACTTTTTTTAGTTAAAAAGTTATTAAAAAAGTAAAAAAGTCAATAATTCATACTAAAAAGTCAAAGATTCTATTTTTTCTTTATTTTTTGCACATCTTTTCATAAAAAGCTAAAAAGTCATCCCAAACATATTAATTTTTTTTACATTGTATTTTAGTAAAAAAGCAAAAAGTTACTAAAAAAGTATATTCCCAAACAAGGCCTAAGCCTTCTTCTTATGTGGATTGAATTTTTAATTTTTTGAATATTTTAGTTTGTAGGATTTTTTTATTTTTTTTATTTTTATGAGAGAAAAAATGGAATGATTATAGCTTGGATGGGAAGTTGTCTTATTGCACTAAAAAACTTATTTTGTCATTTTGTGACTATTTTCGCCCAAACATGACATGCCAATAAGGCAAAGATTTCGTTTGATAAGTTAGTTATTTTAGTAGGCTAAATATTTGTGTTAAGGAAGAGGGTTAAATTTTTTTATAGTTAGATGTGATGTTTGTAAGAGAAAAAAGTAAAATGATTATAGATTTGATGTAATCTTTTGTCTTATTTACTATTTTAACATATTTTATCTTTTCGTGGATTTTAGCGAAAAAAACCTAAAGTTGGCTTCCCATACACTTTAAAAATATCACATCTAAATTATAATTATTTTATTTTTTCTTTCACAGCCATCACATTCAAATTAAGAAAAGTCAAAAGTCCTTTGCAAACGACACTAAGAAATTATTTGGAAAGTTGGATATTAGCACATTTTTAAAAAAAAATTTTTTGGACACATCACATCTCTATTTTTTGTATATCTTTTAGTAAAAAGTTAAAAAAAATACTTATTTAAATCATCCCAAATAACCCTTAATTTAGCCAAACTACATTAGCCAAAAAAATTCAAGCTAATTAAAGATTGTTTTAGGAAGTAGGTTAAAATCTAGTTTTTTTTTTTTTTTTTTTTTTTAAAAAAGGTGTAAAAAATATATAAGTGACGTGGCCCGAAAGAGATTAAAAGTCAAAAAATTACTTTTAACCTATTTGCCAAAAGAGGCCTAACACTTCCCAAACAAGGGCTTAGGACATTTCCAACGTTTAACCTTTTTTCATCAAATTTGAGTAAAAATTGAGTAAAAACTCCATCTAATATTGCATGGTCTAGCGGAAGTCATCAAATCATCGGTCGTCGAGAAGCGACGAGACGAGCATCCGACGATTCGATTGGCTAGTGTAATTTTAATCAAATCATAATATCTTTGTGGGCGATTTTTCACCCAAGTGGTCATCGGGGACATCAGGCCGGTCATCCAGGCAACATCCGACCGGTCGTCCGATGGTGTTGTATTACCTACAACTCCAATGACTCTGAATAGTAAATTGGTGAAACTACAGCCATCATCAATTTGATGAAAATTGTAATATATAATGGATTTGATATTGGTTTAATAAAACTATTGGAGCAACAAAAAGATGCTTTTTTCATTAAATTTGAATTTGATGAAATAAAATGTGTGGGGGGTGGAGATGGTCTTAGAGGTGATAAATTAGGAGGATGTAACATTGTTGATTATGATATGGTACATAATCCTATAAGGTGTGTACCATATGCAAGTTATGTCATTTGTAAATTTGATTATCACATATGACCTAACTCAATAATATGGGAGTCATAATTAAAAATTTATTTAAAAGCGTATCATAATTATCATCACAATGTGTCATAACGATAAGTCATAACCATTGATTCAAACATAAATAACTAAATGTGCATATGATATACACATAAAATTACCCATAAATTATAAATATTTTTTTTAATTTATTTTAAATATAAATTGCTCATTATAATTTTAAAATTTACATTATATATTTTTAAAATTTTAATTATATAATAATATTTTTTTATTAATAAATTATTAAGTCAATTAATAATTTTTAATGATATCATAAATATATTTTAATTAATAATTATGATTATTTTATTATTACATAGGAAAATAGTTAAAATTTTTATTTTTTCTGTTCTGTAAAATAAAAAAATTCTAGCAAGTTCATATTTGAAATTTTTAATTACGAAACAATTAAATATTTTAAACAAAGTTCATGTGTGTAATCCCTTAAATTAAATATGTTTTATTGAAATAAAAAATTAATACTTTAAAATATCAAATTAACAAACAATTTCATTTACTTAATTTCTAAATCTCTTTTTGAGGAAGCAATAGGACTGTTAAGAGTTGATATTGTTAAAATATGAAGAAAATCATTAAATTAATAATAAAATTAATGAATTATAAAAATATGTCATTATTTAAAAAATTTTGTTTGCATTTGGTAGATGATACACAAGATTATTCATGTGAAGGATTTTTTTCGAAGCAGAGACATTATTTTCTGTTATGATTTTTTGATTGGATTACTCAAGTTCCGGATGATACATAATTATCATAGACTCGATATTACTGTTCTCCCGAGTCTCTTGGTGGATCACAACAAAGTTCATTTGATAATGTTGCATTTGCTTTGATGCAATTGAATTTGAAAGCAGCAGTCACATGTCAATTTCTATTTACAAACCATCATTTTTTTTTTTTAATTACACAATTATTTATATATATAAATATTTAATTATAATTGCATCTCTCAAATAAATTAATGTCCTACAAGCAAACTCTCAACTTACACCATTCATCTTTTCCAGTGCCACCATTAATTGGTCACTACAAACCTTAGCGAGCTCTCTTTCTCTTGATCTAGTGCTATGAGGAGATGGAACTAAAGGAGAGAGGAGGGACTTGGGATGTCGGGTGGTCAAGGAAGGTAAGGGATGGGGTGATGGTGATAGGGGGAGGATTGGGGATTAGTTAGAGAACTATGGTAGCAACGACAGTTGGTGGCCAGCATGGTAAGAAGAGAGGGTACGGTGGTTAGGGTTTCTAATGTAGAAAATGTTAGAAATAGTTTTGGAAGTTTTGGAAAAATAGATTTTTTATTAATTTTGGTCTAATTTTTAGGTGGGACTCATGTGTCAAAGTTGGCAGGTCTAAGTGGTAACGCGTTTTATGCCGCGTTGTGATTCACGTAGTATATTTGGTTGTTCAAAACCATTATCGGATGAATAAGAAATTGAAACCAAAGTGAACTCCATAGAAATGGGGTTTTGGTGGAAATTTGTTAAAAGTGTGGTTTAAGACTTGTCCCACATTGATTTGGTGGGCATACTTTGAGTGAGTTTATAAGGCTTGAATTTAGAACTTGGGGTAGGCCCCAAAAGGGAGGTTATGGGTAAAGTGGACTAGACCCATTGGACCCAAAATAAACACACTTGGGCGTAGGTATGTGGTTGGGTTGGGCTTATCCAGCCCAATACGTATCTTTTTGGGCCAAAAAACATTAGAATTTAATTATTTCAAAATTAGCTCCGATTTTTTCTTCCCCACCCGGATAGATTCAAATATGTTTAAATTTCAAAACCCAAACAGTTTGCATCCTTTGAAGCGATTACTTACATGTTTAAATTCAAACCATACATGTTCAAATAGGTTTACTGTTTAATTCAAACCTAACTATGACACAAATTCTCCTATAAATAGACTAGTCCTTCATTTCAATTTTCATCCAAAAGTGCCTTTTGCTCTCTACATTTTTCTTGCATTATTTTCTTATGAGAAAGAGTGTAAACACTTAGTATGTTAGATTATATGAATAGTGTGTAATGCTACTACTATTCACTGCTGATCATTTTGTCCTGAGAGATAGACGTCCACAATCTAAAAGTACCGTGAAGATGACGAATCTATCTTAAGGACACAGTATTAAACACTAGACTTGATCAAAAATTTATTCAAGAAATTATTTTAGTAAGTAATTAATTTATTTTCTGTTTTAATTATTTCTCTGTTTCAGATTTTTTATTTTGTTTTTGTAACAAAATAAAAATATATTTATTTATTTATTTTTATATTTTGGTTTGATTTTTGTAATTATTTCTGTTGTATTCCGTTTGTTGTTAAGGACACAAACAGAATTTATTTTTAAATACGGTGAAGATTGTCCAACAATCTTAAGACAAATTATTTTTTGATGCCTTCATTGTATTTAATTTTATGTGCTTTCACAAAGTGATATTTTGGTTGGAAAATACAAATAGTTGTAATATACTGTTTGACAAATAGTAGTAATATACTGTTTATTTTCTTTGACAACTAGTAGTAATATACTGGTGTTATTAACAATTACAAAATATTAAGTTGTGTTATAGAAAATTATTGTGATATTTTATTTTTCTAGTTTTAGTAATAAGGAAAATAAAAAATTATTTTGATATTATGGCTGCTGAAAATAGTACTCCAAATCCGATCGTTACAACGACTCCGGTCCCTATCCAGAACCATGTTCAAGTTCTGATAAATCATGGAGAAAAATCGAAAAAATTTAATGGCACTAAGTTTAAGAGATTGCGGCGAAAATCTTTGTTTTATCTTACAACTCTAAATTTGGTCCGGTTTCTCCATGAAGAGGTTCCAGTACTTAGAGAGGATGAAAGTGATTGGCAAGTTGTTGCCGCTGTAAACGCTTGGAAATATTCTAATTTCCTGTGCAGAAACTACATCATAATGGCCTTGACAAAATGTTGTATAATGTTTCTGACCTTCTAAAAGCGATAAAAGAATTGTGGGATTCTTTGGAAAAAAATACATAATGAGGATCTTTGGCACAAAAGAAATTTGTTGTCGATAAATTTACGGACTTCGTTATAGTAGACTCGACGGTAATTTCTCAAGTTCAAAGTTTTTAATTAATTTTACATGATATTCATTACGAAGGTATGTCTCTTAGCGAGTCTTTCCAAGTCATTTGCTTTAGTAGAAAAGTTACCACCGACTTAGAAAGATTTCAAAATTATTTAAAACATAAATACAAGGAGATGACCATGGATGAATTAATTGTAAGATTAAGAATTGAGGAAGATAACCAAAAAGCTAAAAAGAGAAATGGTAAAAATCCCATTAAGTCCAAAGCTAATGTGGTTGAACAAATGCACAAACCACATAACAAAAAGAGAAAGTTTACTGGAGATAGTCTTAAACAAGGCGACAACAATGACAATAAAAAGCTCAAAGGTAAATGCTATAATTGTGGCAGGACCGGATATCGAGCTTCTAATTGCTGCTGCCCTAAGAAGGATCGCGGAAGTACAAACAAGAAGACCACCAATCAAACCAATGTGACAGAATTAAATTACATCTCTAACGGAGTAAATGACATCAATCTCTCTGCTGTGATATCTGAGGCTAATTTGGTTGGAAATCCCAAGGAATGTTGGGTTGACACTGGGGCAACTCGTCACATTTGTGCGAACAAGAAGATGTTCACAACTTACAATGAGGCTGTAAATGGTGAATAACTTTTCATGGAAAATTCTTCTACTTCTACTATGGCTAGACAAGGAAAAGTGATCTTGAAGATGACATCAAGGAAGGAGCTGACCCTCAACAACGTACTGCATGTACCAGACATCCGAAAGAATTTAGTTTCTAGTTCTTTGTTAAGTAAAAATGGTTTTAGACTTGTTTTTTAGTCTAATAAATTTATATTAACAAAGAGTGGAATGTATGTTGGTAGGGGATACATGAGTGATGGCCTCTTCAAGTTGAATGTAATGACGGTTGTACCAAAACTTGCTATTATCTGAATAACACATCTTTTGCTTATATTCTTGAGTCAAATTTATGGCATGATAGATTAGAACATGTGAATTTTGGCGCTTTGCGTAGATTAATTGGTTTGGATTATATACCAAAGTTTGAAATTGATCATAATCACAAATGTGAGATTTGTGTAGAAGTGAAACTAACTAAGACTCCATTTAAATTAGTTGAAAGAAAAACCAAACCTTTAGAATTAATTCATCTTGATGTATGCGATTTTAAATTTGTTCAAACTAGAGGAGGCAAAAGTATTTCATAACATTTATCGATGATTGCACAAGATATTGTTATGTATATTTACGTAAAGTAAAGATGAAACTTTGAAAATGTTTAAACTCTACAAAAGCGAAGTTGAAAATCAATTTGGTAAAACCATTAAAATGGTTAGAAGTGATAGAATTGGTGAATATGATGCACCTTTAAATGAATTTTGTGCACAACATGGCATTATTCACCAAACTAAAATACCCTATTCTCCTGACAAAATAGAATTGTTGAAAGGAAGAATAGAACCCTTAAACAAATCTTGAATGCCATGTTACTAAGTTCGGACTTACCGAGAACTTGTAGGAAGAAGCAATATTATGCGCTAATTATATTCTTAGCAGAATACCTACAAAAACCAACGGCACTCCTTATGAATTGTGGAAAGGTTGACCACCTTCCTACAAATCGTAAAAAGTGTGGGGTGTTTGGAAAAGGTAGAAGTTCATGTTCCTAAAAAGTTAAGATAGGACCAAAAAGCGATGGGTGTGTGGTTGTGGTTATGCTCGAGAATAGTAGTGCATATCGGTTTCGACTTATAAATCGAAATACTTGATATAAATGTGAACACTATTATAGAATCAAGGAATCTTTGTGTTTTTGAACATGTCTTTCTTTACAAGAAAAGACATGAATTAAGTTCACGAAAAGAACTTATAATTGTACACAAGGTCAAGAGACTAATGACAATCAAACTCAAGAGACTAGTAATGGTCTCGACCCGGCATGATTTAGCGATGATAAACCAAGGCAGTAAGAGAACAAAAACATCAAAATCCTTTGGTCGATTTTACGACATACTGTTAGAAAATGAACCTCAAAGTTTTAAGGAAGCAATGACATATCTGAAGCACCTTTGTGGAAAAAGACCGTTAATAATGAAATTAAATCCATTATGCAAAATCATACTTGGGAATTGGTGGATCTTTCATCGGTTCTAAACCACTTGGATATAATTGGATATTCAAGAGAAAAATAAGCGATTGGTTCAATAGACAAGTATAAAAGCAAAACTTGTGGTAAAGGTTCTGAGACAAAAAGAAGGTCTGGATTATTTTGACACATATGCCCCATGTGACAAGAACAACATCTATCTGCATGCTTATTGTTATAGCGTTGTATAATTTAGAAATACATCAAATGGATGTTAAGACAATTTTCTTAAGCGGTGATCTAAATGAAGAGATCTATATGGAGTAACCCAAAGGGGTTGTAGTGCCAAGCCAAGAAAAGAAAGTTTGTCGACATAAAATTTTTTATGGATTAAAACAAGCGCCTAAGCAATAGCATAAAAATTTGATCATGCTATGCTTATTAATAGATTTAAGATAAATGAATATGACAAGTCGTCTATGTTAAAAACACGACTAAGAATATGTCATAGTTTGTCTTTATGTGGATGACATGCTTATCATTAGGCAGTCAAAACATGATCAAATCAACTAAGTAAATGTTGAACAAAAGATTTGATATGAAAGATATGGAAATCATGAGATGTAATATTAGGAATGAAAATTACTAAAACATCTGACGGATATGCATTATCTCAATCACATTATATTGAGAAAATTTTTGATAAATTTATCAAAGATGATATGAATGTAGTTAGAACACCTGTAGACATCAGTTTTTATTTATTGAAAAATAAAGGTGATGCTGTGTCTCAGCTAAAATACTCCAAAATCATTGGAAGCCTAATGTACCTAATGAATTGTACTCATCCTGATATAGCTTACGTTATCAGTAAATTGAGTGGATACACTAGTAACCTCGGAGAAGACCATTGGAAAGTGATCATTCAGGTTTTTAGATATCTAAGATTTACCCGTGACCATGGTTTGAACTTTACTTGATATCCAGCAGTACTCGAAGGTTATTGTGATACCAATTGGATATCGAATATTAAAGATTCAAAATCCACTAGTAGATATGTCTTTACTCTGGAAGGCGCTGCTGTTTCTTGGAAATCCACGAAACAAACATGCATCGCATGATCCATAATGGAATCTGAGTTCATTGTTTTAGACAAAGTAGGAGAAAAAGCAGAATGGCTTCGTCACTTCTTAGAAGACATTCCAATGTGGCCAAAACTTGTGCTAGCTATTTGCATTCATTGTGATAGTCAATCTGCAATAGGCAGACGCGAATCATATATATAATGGTAAGTCACGACATATTAAGTAAATGACATAATACCGTAAGGCAATTGCTCTCAAATGGAATAATCTCAATAGATTATATAAAATCTAAAGAGAATATTACGGATCCATTAACAAAAGGTTTGACAAAAGCAAGTGTATAGTTCATCAAAGGGGATAGGATTAAAGCCTATTACATAAAGTCATCATAATGGCAACCCTACTTAAATATGGAGATCCCAAGAACTAAGTTCAAAGGGACAACTAAGTTATATTTGGCTCACGAGAAATCACCAAGGGATTTAAAATTCCTTACCCATTCCTATAGTGAGAGTGATATCGTAACATATGTTATATCACGGGGGTTTAAGGATAAGCTTTGCTTTTAATGATTACTTATATCTTAATTTAGGCATAAAAATCAAAGGCAGTATAAGGAGATACTCACAATAAGAATCTCTTATATAAGTGTCGAACTAGAAATTTGGTTCTATGAGAATGAAGAGGCTAAATTCTCTAGAAGCACTCTTGAACAATCGAGGCGTTCAAGGCCAAAACGAACACAAGTGAGAACCACGATGTGTCAAAAGATATTTTGTGTGAAATCTATTGTCTTGGCTTACACAAGCAATTTGAACAATTTAAGGCATCGCATCCATTGGTTAGCTAGTAAGTCCGATAGGTGAAGGAAGGTTCAAGGCCGAAAGCTACCTATCCTGATGCAAGATATTTTCGATTTATACTCTTTCGAAAAATTCTGCATATTGTTGCATTTCCGTTATCATCAAATTCCATTCATGTGGGGGATTATTAGAAATGGTTTTGAAAGTTTTGGAAAAAACAGATTTTTTCTCAACTTTGGTCTAATTTTTAGGTGGGACCCATGCATCAAAGTTGACGGGGGTCCAAGTGGTAACGCATTCTATGTTGCATTGTGATTCACGTAGTATATTTGGTTGCTCAAAACTATTATTGGGTGAATAAGAAATTGAAGCCAAAGTGAGCTCCATGGAAATGGAGTTTTGGTGGAAATTTCTTAAAGGTGTGGTTTAAGGCTTGTCTCATATTGATTTGGTGAGCATACTTTGAGTGAGTTTATAAGGCATGAGTTTGGAACTTGGAGTAGGCCCCAAGGGTCACCTAAATTTTGTAGAGAGGGAGGTTATGGGCAAAGTTGGCTAGACCCATTGGACCCAAAATAAACACTGGCAACCTTGCCCGTCTTCGTTAGTCTGGGGCGAAGTGAGCCTTGAGTGCATGGTGTGTGGTTGGGTTGGGCTTGTCCGGCCAAATACCTATCTTTTTGGGCCAAAAAACATTTGAATTTTATTTTTTCTAAAATTAAATTCTAATTTTTTGAAATTTGAATTTCAGAGGTTTTTTCTTCTCACTTGGGCAGATTCAAATCTGTTTAAATTTCAAAACCCAAGCAGTTTGTATCTGTTGAAGCGATTGTCTTACTGTTTAAATTCAAACCATACATGTCCAAGCAGTTTGCACTGTTTAATTCAAACCCTATGACCACAAATTCTCCTATAAATATACTAGTCCTTAATTTGGATTTTCACTCCAATTGTCGTCCAAAAGTGCCTTTTTGCTCTTTGCATTTTTGTTGCATTATTTTCCTTGTGAGAAAGAGTGTAAACACTTAGTGTGTTTATTGTGTAAATAGTGTGTAATCTTGCTACTATTCACTATTGATCATTTTATCCTAGGAAAGAGATGTCCATAATTTGAAATGCAAGTGGAGAGGCGAATCATCTTAAGGACATAGTGTTAAACAACTTGGACTTGATAAAAAAATTATTCAAGAAATTATTTTGGTAAGTAATTAATTTATTTTCTATTTTAATTATTTTCCTATTTGATTTTTATTTTATTTTTGTAACAAAATAAAAATCATTTTATTTAGTTATTTATTTTTATATTTTGGTTTGATTTTGTAATCAAACAAACTCTCTCATTTTCTTTATTTTTTTGTATTCCATTTGTTGTTAAGTATACAAAGAATTTATTTTTAAATCGGTGAAAATTGTCAATTGAAAATTAGGACTTTTGAATTTTTGTGTGAATTCAAAAAATAAATAAATCAAAGTTCAAAATTGTGTGTGTTGTAATAAAAAATATTATGTAATGAGATAAACGGTGGTGTATAAATAGAATTGGTTAAGTATAAAACAAAACATAAGTGTTGCACATATTTATTAGAGGAGAACCAAAAGTATTTTTTTATGTTTTGCTATCAATACTATTGAAGTGTTGTTGCATGATTTTTTTTTTTTTTTGGTCATATTTCCATTTTGTCATATGCTTCACACTATCAAATATTCTTGTGGTAATAACAATTGTCTTGTAGATTGTGAGCTTGAGAGTGAGTTCGTTTTTTGCAGAGTATAATGGGTTGGAGTAATTAGGACCTTTTTGTTAGGTGTATTTTGTCACAAAATTTTTAAAAGGGGATATTTTGTCATTGGCAATTTAGATTTGGATAAAATTTAGTTCAAATGTAATTACATTTGCTCTTTTGTTTCGTGAGTATATGTCGCGACCCAAACCATACTTATAGGTTTAGCATCGTAACCGGCCAGTAATCCTTGGACTACTGAAGGCCTCTGAATAGATTAACAAGATTAAGGGGCTAGCGGAAGCAAATACATAAATATAGTTGTCCAATGAGCTGTGCTGACTTATATGAACAGAATATTTAAAACTTTATATAAGTATGCAATAGTCATTCATACATTATACCCACACATATTAAAGTATCTTAAGTACACTTCATCTTCATGGCAAACCCATGTGAAATACATGCAAATGATCAAGGTACCTTCATGAATTCAATATTTAAACATATTATCTACATGCATTACAGCTTAGGTTCTTACCTAGAGCCTTGATCTAGCCAAAATCTTGCACAATATTGATGAATTCTAGCAAAGTCTTTAACTTCCACCTTGAATCTACCCCTTTCTCTCTCTAAAATGGAGTTTCTCTCACACAAAATGTAGAACTTCAGATTTGGGAGCTCAAAGTGTTGAAGAAATGGGCTCAAGTGAGCTTAATGTGCTATATATATAGCTTTAATGCCGTAATACATTAATTAAAATATAAGACTTGCCAAACACAACTTAATTAATCGTTTTGAATCAATTTTTAATAAAAATTGCCAAATGGTTCTAAAAATTCCAAATAACATATTAATGTAACTAATTTCGATTTTGGATGCCGATAAGGCTTTCAATTTTCATATTAAAGCAAAATTCCAGACAGATCTTTTCTACAAGTAACAGATAGAAAGCCAAAGATCATGCAAAATACATAATAAACACATAATTTATTTTATCTACTTAATTAACATCCTTAATTACAGATTAGTAGCAAATTACGAATTGGGGGTTATTCTGATATGAGTATTTAGATCTGAATCCAACTCAATTTGTATTTGAGCAAAGGACTTTATGTTGTAGGAAATGTGTGTGTTGCAAGCGAGGTGTTATTAAACTGTCAAATTTAGGTGACTGCTCGAGAACAGCAGTCAAGTGTGCGCTCAAGTTTTGATTTGGATCACTTGATATCTTAACACGAGTTCTAAGATGTTGAGAGTTGTATTTTACCGCTGGCCGGTATGTCTTATGCTCAGCGAAGTAATATTTGAAAGTTTGTTGGAACCACCTTTTAAACATACCACTCGAAAGCGGTCATTGCAACTCTATATTGTTTAAATTGCCTCAGTTACTTATTTCAACAATTAACCCTTCTAAAATTCTCTTTATAGAGACAAGGCTAAGTGTTTTATATTAGATGGTATTTATTAATTATTAGTAGATATAATTCAATTTTCGTTTGATTGAATTAGATCTATGATTATTTGATTACCAAATTTTTGTTCATCACTAAAATTGAATCTTAATTGCATATCACAATGTCGAAGATTTTAAGATTTTCAGCCATTATATATATATACTAGTTAATTTGGCCTGTGCACGGGCAGACTTGCATAGTTTTTTTTTTTTTTTAATTTTAATTTTAATTTGTTTTACTTTATTTTATGGTAGTGTTTGCTTTAATTGAAACATAATATAATGAAATGATTATTTAGTAGGAGCTTAAAGAAGAATAATTTCAATCGTATTTCAAATTAATCGGATATGTTTTGAATTATGCAAAATTAAACTTCATGCTATTTTTTCAAAATAAGAAGTCTTTTAATCCAACTATTGGAGAAAATAAGGAAAAATAGTCTTTTTATAAAATAATAAAAAATTATAGGAGAGAATCTCTTTGCACACCCATATAAACTATCAATACACACCACAAATGTTGTTTAGATATAAAATTTTCCCAAACAAATGTCAAATGTTTGGATTTAAAATTATGAATAAAAATAAGTTCAAATATATATTATGTTCAATTATATATCTCCGAACAAGCCACTTTGTGTTCATAAATTTATAATTTTGAGAACATTTGAGTTTTTATTCAAACATGTTATATGCTCAGAACATTATTTGTGTAATTGTTTATCTGATTTATCTTGTGTATTTAAATAAAATTAGAATGCTACTATTAGCCACTCTATCAATTATTTTTGGATCTCCCATTTTTTGCTTTTTTTATTACAATAATAACCTCAAATAAAATTACTAAAAAATACATCAATAATTTTGGGACATCCCATCTCACAATTAAGTCCCACACACCCACTATATCATGAATTAAGATTTATGAGCACCCACATCTATCACCACTCAATCCATCTTTCCCAAATCTCATCTTCAAACACCTACCTCTGTACTCAAAATTTTGAAAAACCCTTTGGCGGCAATATTAAAAGCCCGATAACGGTGGCAACTTTACCTTTCTAAGACTGATGATAATGAAAGTGAAAGTTTTTTCAACAACCACAATTCCAT